>JARHVA010001927.1:867500-1257500 GCA_037957365.1 Torreya grandis | reverse complement strand
AATGTGGTAATGATCGATGTGATGCATGCCACATAGGTGCCATATATAATATACCTCACCATACTTAGGTAAATATTCAGGAAGTACCTTTGAGAGAGGTATGGATTTGTCTGATGATGGGGAAGAAGGATACAAGGTATCAAGGTATTGTCTTAACTTACAATAATGGGTAGAAGAGTGACTATCTATCCCATAGAAGAAATAGATACGCTTGTGAGTGGTTTTAGGAGAAATCATAAAAGGAGGTGAAATTGGAAAAAAAGAAGCTCAAGAGGACTCATCGGCCCATTTGGTGGGTAAAGGAACCATCTTAAGTAGCATAATAAAACCATCATCAAGGGAGGGTGACGATGAAGGAGTGGAACTATGATTAATAGGAAGATCACTAGGATGATAATAAGGAAGAAGCTCAACAATAGTAGGAGAGGAAATAGGTTTAACTAGAGTGGAAAAAAGAATAGGCTTAACTATAGCTAGCCCTATTGAAGGAGAGGTAATATTTTCATTAGGTCTAAGGAAGACTACCCTAGGTATGGAAAAGTGATAAGGTATAATCATAACATGATCCAAGAGAATGGTCCTAAGTGGATCCTTAAAAACTAGAGGTATTGGCACCATCTCTACCTTACAATAAAGAGGGAAAATGCAAGAATCAAGAACTATAAATTAAAGATAATGATGAGATGCATGAAAATAATCAATTAAATAAGAGTGATAATGAACAAGTTTGGCATCATAGGCCTAGATAAGGCCACCTAAAAAAGGATCATCTAAAGCATAGTCATCATTATAATTTAGAGTATGAAGATTGATGGCACAGGTTAGGATGACCTTGTCATCAGAGGAAGCTTGGTGAATACAGTACTTAGTCTTGGTTAAGACTATGAGATTGTCATCATAAGGAGGCTTGCAAGAATAAGGTTGAAAGGAAGTAAGAAACTGTGAGATGAGATGAGGCAAGAGATCATAAGTTTTAATCTTTAAGTTAATCTCATCAGGCTCATCATCATTAGAGTCTAAAAGGTTGGGAGGAATGTTACTAATGAGCTTAGGATGCCCATTGTAACCTCTAGTTGAGTTGACCAAAAAGTTTAGATGATGAGACTAATGGAATGGAACACTAGGAAAAGGCTCAAGGGTAGGAATATTAAAGACACCATGATCTTGGAATTGTTGAAAATTCCAAGGGTTAGTGTCTCCTTGAATCCTATAAATGGCTCCATTATGAGTAAATTTAATCCATTGGCATGTGGAAGATGTGATGGCTCACATATGATGAGTCTACGACCTACCAAGCAATATGTTATATAAAAGAAAAAAATTGAAGATCATCACCTTCAAATGAATAGTGATAGGTGGGATGGTAATGGGATTCCATACACACCCTAAGGAAGGAATTTAACTTCTATCATATCCTTGATAGGTGCTACGTGTATACTTGAGATTACATTTAAAATATCCAAGATTCTTAATGAAATCAAGGGAAGTGACATAGGTGCCATAACCCTCATTGATCAAAGCTTTCTTAACTTGGATAACACCTATTTGAATGCTAATAAATAATGGAGGATCATCTACACAAATTAGAATCTTGTCTAGAATCATAGAAGCTATGGTAAATCATAAAGAAACAGAAGTGTCTATAGTTTCATCTATGTTAATAAACATCTCTTCACATTGATTTAAGATACTATCCTTAGATCTAAATAAAGTGGCCTCCCATCCTATTAGAGGATGGCAAGGGATATTCATCTTTAATAAGAGTTTCATGAGGTGGTTTCTATGACATGGAGATGTCCTCATGATTTCAAGAAAAGGTATCTAAGATGGAAGATTATTAAGTTCTATAATGGGATCCCTCTCATCATAACCCATAAGGATATTGTTAGATATAGGTGCATAATGATTAAGAATATCTTTGGAAGGTAGATATAAAGAGCATTGAAATTTATTTTGATAAGAATGAGAAGGTTGAGAAGAAGGTTGTAAATCATTTGGTGATGAAGAAGTAGTTGGTTTAGATTGATCTTGAATTTTGGAAGAAGAGATAGTAGAAATTTGATTGTTATTTATATTATAAGATGATGGGAGAGAAGTATAAATAGAATTAGATGTGTCATCCAAGGGGCAATCATAAACTATATCATCAAAATAAATAAGATCTTCTTTCTCCAAATCATTTAAATGACTTGGAAAAGAATCCTAGAAAACGCAATATGTCTTATGAGAAGGAGGAGTGTAGATAGGTTGTGAATAAATGAAATCCACCACTCTTCACATAGTAGTCATGATAACCACATTCTCTTTGTAATTTGGTTCAACAAGACTTTCTATGTTATTTGTGAAAGAAGTGGGCTTATCTTGACCTTCTTGGATTGGTTGATGATTAGATAAGGGGTATTTATAGATAGATAAATGAGCATTTGTTTGATTTAAGGCTTGAGTTTTATCATGATATTTATAGTCTTTGAAAGCAATCTCATAAGATTTTTGATTCTTATGGCTGATATATTCATGATCAAAATTTAGGATGAGAAGAAAGTCCATGGCTAAATTGTGGAACTGTTTACAAGTCTCGTGAGAGTGACCCCAGCTAGCATGAAACCAACAAAACTTATTAGAATCATACCATGATTTCATAGGTCGAGTAGGATCAAGATCTCATGGAAGAGGTCTGAGTAGAAATTTAAGCAATTCAATCAAGGATAAAGGCTTATGGACATTAATGTTGTTTGTTGAGAAATAAGGATTAGTGTATTGTTTAGAAGGAGCTAATTTTGAAGAAGGGATAAGAATGACATATTGAATATTATGAGTGGTGTTAAATGAATCAGTGACACCATCATTGGTAATATTTTAGTTTGTGTTCTTTACTAATAGGTGAGGACCCATGAAAGGTTGGGGTAGCTCAAATTGATGCATGAGGACATCTTGTCTTTTGGATTGATTAATAAATTCATCCAAGGTACATGGAGAAAGGGTAAAAACTCGATATTGTAATTTAAGAAATAAAACATTTGTAAAGAGATGAAAGAGATTATCATCTACCATGTTATTTTAAAATTATTTGACAAAGTCTTCCATCACTTAACAAAGGATTTGGTAGGTTCATTTTTGTTTTTTTTTAATTGATGAAATGGGCCAAAGTCTTCTCTAGAAGATCGCTAGTTTGAAATGGGCCAAAGTCTTCTCTAGAAGATGCACACAAAGAAAAATCTTGCATTAACATTGGCTAATGCAAGATTTTGCACACATAATTTATCAAAGAGAAAGCAAACAACTTGAAAGTAAGGCTAGCTACTTTGTTAACATATAATGTTGATTAGATTATTAAAAATGATTTTATATTTGAAATGGAGATTGGATATAAGCAAAGTAATAGATAACATTCTATGGATTATTTCATGTAAGTTTAGGATAAAAGGGACTATAGTGGAAATGATAAAGGCTTGGTATTGGGCCCTACCCCCTCACTTCACACATCAAAACATTAAACTTAGTGGATGATTAGCCAAAATATACCATTAAATATGCTTTATACTTAATTAGAACATCAAGTTAGATTCCCCTTTGGTGATGAAATCCAAGTAGGTAGACCTGGGTAGTCAAATGTTTAAATTCTTGTTGATGTTTATGTGTTTTGGTAATGTGTGTAAAAGAATAAAAATAGTGAAACTAAGTAATTAATTTAAAATCCCCTAATTAGACTATGTGAACTATTCTAAGCATGCAAACAACTTAAAAGAAAGATGTAATTAACATATATGGTTAATTCAAACTTTGAAACAAGGTATAGTTGAGAAAATATATGGATAATCATATAGAATAGGGTTAATAGGGTTGAATCGGTAATGTGGAAGAAAATTATGAAATTGGATTAGGTCAGTAAAGTCAACCTAGTTATTTTAGAAAACATAGAACATAGAACTAGGTCCACAAGGTTGACCTAGTTGACTATGCAAAGATAGTTTTGAAGACTACAAACTTGAAAGGAAAGTATAGAGAAAGAAAGATGCATAGAAATATAAATTGACTTCAATGGTTTAGAGATGAAAAGGAGAAGATTTATAATCTCAGACCTTGGATAAAACTAGAAAAAAATTGTAAATTATGTTGAGTTAGTCGATCAAGATTATACAGGAACATATTGAAAAAGTGTTGAAAACGCATTAGGTCAACCTGGTCAACCTATTAGGCTAGATTGGAAGTTTGAAAACCTAAAAAACCTATAATAGGTTGAGATGGTTGATCCAATTATTTGAACATAATTCTAAAAGTTTTAGAAACCTGTACTAGGTCGAGCTAGTCAATCTAGTTGCCTGTTTCTTGCAAACCTGTGCATAGACATAAATAATTAGGTTGATAAGGTTGATACAACATATTAAAGATATGATAAAAATAATTATGAATATAAATGAAATAAGTGAATTAAATCTTAAAAGTGTTTGCTTCATATTGGGTTCACCAGAATGTATGTAATAAAAAATGCATCATGTCCATAAATCAATCCTGGATCAGATGGGATATAGCACACCTACACTTCTAATTGGAGAGTATACAATTGTTAAGCAGGAGCATGACCAATGTGAGGATCTGATAGACTTAATTATGGGATCACTTTTCATAAAAAATCATGTGAGGTAGGGTTCCAAAGCCTACGTTCTAACACAATCACACAAAAACCCTAAAAGAGTCCTATGATTTAATATTTCACTAATATAATAAAAAGAAAATTAAATATAATCTAATGTGCACCAAATCTTGTGGCACAAAGTGGGTGTTATAAACAAAAAAAATAAGAAAATAAACATGTATAGGAAACATATACTCATGTTAATGTATACAAACTACTAATACATGGAAGAGAAGAATACAAATGCACTATCTATCTACTCTTAGAAAGGAGGAATAAAGTTAGGAATAATTACCTTTGAAGATGAACCCATTGAGCATCAATATCCCCCTTGGCCAAGGTGATTCATAAGATATTGTCATGGTATGTAAGGATAACTAAGAGAAATCAGCTCTAGGCTACACAACCTATCCAAGCATCCAAAATACTTATCCAAAAGATGAGATTAGAGCTCAAATATAATATTAAACCCTAAAGATTTATTCCCCAAGTAGAATAGTCAATAGCCAAATGTTAATTCACACTTATTTGCTTAATTTTATGGTAAGGAATGACCTTGTATATATAGTAGTATCTTACCCTAAAATCATTTGGGAATGGCATCTATGTTAGATCGACCCAATCGACCTAGCATGTTTTTGGGTCTAACTAACTAGGTTTGTGTTAGGTTGGTCGAAAAGCCAACAAACCAAAAAAGAGAAAATTTTCCTAAAGTGTGCCTCACATCTATTTGTTACCTTAAACTAAGGTCAAAACTCTCTTTTCAATTACAACTTTAAGCATGATTAGTTTACAATGGAGCCTTGATTATCACTTGGGATTGAATGTGTTACTCATCACTCTTATTTTTGGTTACTTGAGATTTAATTTCCTAATGAGTTTTAGGTGTATTCCTAGAATTAATGTCTTATGAAAAGGTCAAGTTATTTTTTGAATCCATGTGCTTAGATTGAGTCAAAATATTTCAAATTATTTTAGAGTTAGATTATTGCCTTGCAAGTTTTTACCTTAGACCAAGTTTATTTTCAAGTCTATCTATGTGCCTTGTTTCTAAATACCTAGAATTACCTTGACATTTTTATATTTCATTCATGCCTTTTGAGTCTATATTTTTTCCTTGTTTATAAAGACCTGACACTATTTTTCATTCTTAAACCTAGATTAGATTTGTTTGAAATACTTTGCCTAAACCAATATTCAAAATTTCCATTTATTTTACCATTTTTGTGTAAGAACTTATGCCTTGAATATATTTTAGAACAATCTTACCATTGATGATTTTAGAGAAGAGATTCTTTCTAGGCCAAGTTTAAATTGTTTGCAATGCTAGACCATGTTTTCCATATAGAACAAGTTTCTTGACGTACTAATCATCAACCAACTTATTTAGGCCACATTTTAAGTGTTTTTTGAACCTTTATACCTCTTATATTTGTGAGACATAGTCATATATCTGACTATGCCTCAATCGATTTTATTTTCAAAAGTCTATCTCATGTTTGTTTTCAAGAATATTTATGTAGACCAAGACTTCCCTCTTTGGGATAATTACCAAACCCAACCATGTTTATTATCATATATTGAGATCTCCCTTCTTTGGGATAATTAAAGTACCAAGTTCACCCTTTTAATGATAGCAATACTTGATCCAATACCTATGCCAATATACCTTTTTTGGCCTATGCGAGCCACCAAGCTCCATAACACCCATTAATTACTATTGTAAGCCCTTATCCTTTGTCATATGTTAGAAACCAAGCTCTGAAACATGCAAGGATTACCATTCTAGGCCCTCATCCTTTAGCCTGAGTTAGAAACCAAGCTCCACAACACTCAAGGATTACCATACCAAGCCCTCATCCTTTGACTTACGTTAGCAACCATCATCTACAATGCCCAATAATTACCATTTTAGGCCCTCATCCTTTATCTTGCATTAGAAATCAAGCTCCATAGTACCCAAGGATTACCATTCTAGACCCTCATCCTTTGGCTTACATTAGTAACCAAGCTCCACAATGCCCAAGGATTACCATTCTAGGCCCTCATCCTTTAGCCTACATTAGCAACCAAGCTTCACATCACCCATTCATTACTATTACAATCACTCCTACTTTACTCTATGCTAATAATCAATCTCCACAACTCCCATCCATTACCATTCTATACCCTTCCAAATCTAGTAACTCCCTATCCCAATAAGGTTACATAATTACGACTAGATGGATCACAATTATCATTCTAGAACCACATCTATTCTTTGTTGAGCCCATATTAAATGAGCATATTTACAAAGGGATCATTATTGAACCACATGTCATTCTTAATCCATTTCTAGCTTTACCTCACTTTATAAAATCCATGTTGGTCTTCAAACCACAACAAAGCTAGTCATTACCTCTCCAAAAGTCATCTTTAAAGCACCAAAATGTGTTCAAAATTTATATTTTATAACCAAGTGTAATCCAAGGCCAATAAAACCAACCAATCCATGATGTTTTTATTTAAACACCTATTTTTTATGAGTTAACCTACGTTGAATCACCCTTTAACCCTTTCCCTTTGGTTCAGGAGTCTCACTTTGACAAGTCAATCTTTGTTGAGTCACCCCCTATTGATTATAACTACCTTTGGGAAAATAATTTTCTCAACCATTGCCCCATTTTTAAGGATCCTCTCTTTGACAAGCCAGTCTCTATGGAGTTTCATGTTGAACATTTTCCTTTTATTGAGAAGCCTCACTTTGAAAAGCCAATCTCTATGAAGTCCTTCTTAGCTGATCCTATTTTTGAAGAGTCCATTGTTCAACTATAGGCCATTACTCATCCAATAACAAACATTCAACATAGCATATTTGTTGCCGTACTAGATGAATAATTAACATCAGAGTAAGGTTATATTTTTGAATTGATATTATATTTAACATTAGAAGTAGAATCAACATCAATCTCAACATCATATTTAGATTCCCTTGAGTTAGACTCAGCTTCAAATTAAAATACATTTATAGTTGTTACAACATTGGTTACACATGCCTTGTAAATTAAATTGAATATAATTTTTTCCTTACATAGTTTTCAAGGATGATTACTTTAGCATCAACACAAGTTCTCCTAGTATCTTCTATGAGGATTGAAATATCTATTACCATTCCACATGCCATTAACACCAATAGAATGAGCCATTATATTGACATCCCACCTCCCACAAATGTTTATTAGGATTGATAGACTCACACCTGTTGAACTGTATCCATGGAAACATATCATTTTCATAATATCAGGGCAACCAAAACCACATTCATGTAGAAGAAGAAAAATATCCTAGTGAAACCTTTTCAAAGGTGTTAGGGGAAATCAAAGTCCAAACTCATCATCTTCTAGTGAAACCTTGTTTGAGGCACTAAAATAAAATCAAAGTCAAAAATAAGCATTCCTTAGTGAAACCTTCTCGGATGTGTTATGGGATAATCAAGACAAATTTATTGGTCAAAACCTCTTTGAGGCACCAATTGATAAGCATAATAATTCTTCATTGATTGATGAAGACATTATCAAATATAAAATTAGTAAAAATTCCATTCTACAACATAATTAAATGGAAACATCTCACAGGTCCAAAAAATACAAAATTATGGTGGTCATATTAAGAGCATTTTCAAAAGTTTTCAGCCCTGCCATAACCAAGATTATGTTAAATCTAGACTCAACAACATTGTGTCTGACTGAAAATATCAATATTCATTTGTTTCCCAACCATTGTACATTCCATTATGATCCATATTTCCATTTCCAAATCATACCTTTTATCCATTATTTATCCATATTTACCATCCCTAGCCACACTTTCCTTTACAGAGGCTACGAAGACATCTTGTCTCAAAGTTTGGAGGAAATAGAATCAATAAATATTAAAGATCAAAACATCATTATTGGAGTCTAAATCAGTAGTAGGTTCTTGATAGATTATTTATTTATAAGGGGTGTGGGATATCAATTTACATAATTAACTATTCTAATTGTATCATATGCTGATTAGGAAGTGCATCTCCACATCATCAAGAACAATAGAATAATTTACTTTGCCTTTCCCTTACTGTTTCATACCTTGCCATTTATCTTACCTTATCACTTGGGGGAAACCCTATTACCATTATAGCCCATTTTCCATTATAGTTATATCATATATTTATTAGGACATGCATCTACACATTAGTAGGAACAACATAATAATTTATTATGCCTTACCCTTTGCCTTACCATTTCCTTTGCCTTTTGCCTCACTTTACCATTCTACCATGCCATTAACCCTTTTCCCCACTTATCATGTTTATTCTTTGTTCTAACCCATTTTTACTTCAAACACGTTCTATGGTTGATGATAGATTTAATTTCAGTAGTTGTTTCAAAGTTAAAAATTTTAATGGTAGTATATGAAATCAATATGATAGTGGTCATGGAAATTAAATTCTTTATTTATTATTTTATTTCATTATGGGTGCCACTGATTATAACTACCTTTGAGAAAATTAGTGTCCCACCCCATGCTAATAATTATAATCTTCTATGGGCAAATTAGTACCAATGACCCTTTGACATTATTTATTAATTATAATTACATATGAGAAAATTAAGGATAACACCTTTCCCATGTATTACCGTATCACCTTGACATTACTATTACCATTTAGCTTACCATTTGCATTTAATTATAACTTATTGATACATAGTTGGATGCCTTTTATATAGGTGGAACTAAAGTGACTTGAGGTCCTACGGGACTATGTAGCCAGTGCTCAATTCATGTTAAGGTTAGCTCATCAACCCATTTTCAATGCTCTCACCATTTTGAGAGAATTTTAAGTTTTAACATTTTAATTATTTTAGGAGAAACCTTAGCCACACTCTCACTATTTTACAATTTTAAACCATGTTGTATCTCATAATTCTCCATTGAGTTGAGATACTGAAAAGACTAAAACATTGGGAACTTTCCCTAGATTTCAATGTTATAGGTAAAACTACAGTGACTTGAGGTCCATTAGGACTATGTAGGTAGCACTTGATTAACATTGACATCAACTCAGTTACCCTTTTTCCATGATCTCATCATTTTGATAACTTGAACTGTGTTGTATCTTATAATTCTTGATGAAGTTAAGATATTAAAAACACTCAAAACTTTAGAAGCATTTCATCACCTTGTGTAGGTAAAACTATGGTGACTTGAGGTCCTTTAATATTATGTAGGAAACTCTCAATTTACATTGAGGTCATCTTGGTCACCCTTTTGCCACACACTCACCACTTTACAAGTAACCTAAGCCACACTCTCATCATTTTTGAGTTAGACCATTATATATTTCATAATTATTGCTTGAGTTGAGATGCCTAGAAAATTCCAAAAAAAATCAAAATCTTAAAAATTAGAAAATCAACTTACAATCTCCTAGAGAGATATAAAGCCCCAAAATCCAAAAATATTTGTCCTATATAAACCTAGTCATCCATCCTTGATCCACCCTACTAAGGTAAAATTAATTATTGGTTCTAATCCATCCATAATAATTGGGGGTGTAACCTTACCTTTACATGTATCCTTGCTTAGAGGAACCATCCAATTCACACTTTTAGTCCAAGCTCACAACTTTTGACCTATTGGGGAAACATTGAAATGTGTAACTTATACCAGGATCTCATATCCCTACATGTTGTTTGCTTGCATATAGTCTTACTTGGGGGTACCATATGTTTATCAATATATTGAGGCTTCACACATAGATATTGACTTGGTTGATGACAAGATGCTTTCTATTGATTTTACTTTCAATCTTTTTGTATATGTGTTTGCTTAATTATTTGTTTATTTATTAACCTAATTTTTTGCTTTAATTGTTGTGTATTGAATCAGTGTATATGTGTTAATTTCATGATTCCTTGTGCATTTTTCTTGAGTCCATACATATTCATATGTTAACATTATCATCATGATTTTTATCATTGGTGTATCATTTTTAATTATTTATTGGATTAGGAGTCAATCCTTATGCACATTATGGCTAGGTTATCATGGCATTTTATATCATGATGCATACCATCATGTGATATAATAAAAATTAGTTCAATAGAGCTTATAAGTAATGGTGCTGCATAAAATTCTCTTTATTCACTTTGAAAAATCCTCCCACCTTCCTTGATAAAATTAACCTATTAACCATTTTGTTTGTATCAATGTTAATAAGGATGAACATATCCGTATTGTCAAGTACAACCAAATCATTCAAATTAATCAATTTTTATTATTCTATCCTATTCTTCATTTCATTTTCTCCCACTTTTGGGTGAACTACATTAGCCTGAGGTCTATTTAGATTATGTAGGTATTGCTTATATACATGATATATATCAGGTCAACTCATCCACCATTATTATTCTAATTATCTCTTTTATCACTTTGTGCATCTTCGTATGACTGGTTATTTATGACTTCTTTAGTATTTAAAAATTCATTAGACCATTGCATCTATGTAATAGGTTATATCCTTATGCTTGACATTCTACCCTACTAGGGCAAAACCAATTTATCATGTTCAAATATTCCCTATTAGGGTAAAACAATTATTCAATCCAAGTCATCTAAATGATTATAAATGCCTTTAGGCAAATCATTATTTTGACCCATTTGCCCTATTAGGGCACATGCTTGTGCCACTAATTATAAATAATTTTAGGTAAATCAATGTCTTATCCTTTATTAATGATTATAACCACCTTTGGGTAAATCAATATTTGATAGAACAAGCAATACAATTACATATGAACACTAGATCTAGATGTGAGACCAATAACAAAGACATTCACCATGAAATAAGGAGAGTAAAGCTAAACAAACCATAACATAGATATACATGAAAAAACCTTTAAAAAGATAAAAAAAAACCCACAAATATTATTCATATTATGAGAAACTAACAAGTACCCAATACAGTCTTTCTTCCTCTCACTTCTTTTTTTCATTACATCTTACAATATAAACTCGTTATTATATAGGCAAGGTAATCTACCCATTATAAATGAATTTTTACAACCACCATATTAATGGGTCCAACCTCTCTAAATTTAATTTAATATATTTTATTATTTATTTATATGAGGATAAATTCATAATAAATAATAAAATATATTATTATTTAACCAATGTAATTTAATGTATTAAGGGTACATAAATAATACCACCTAATCATTAATGGTTCCAATACTCCCCCTTAATGTTAAGTGGGGATATATGATGATTTTTAGGAGATAAAAACATAACAAACTTACACTCCATGAACCATACATGATGAGTTCTAAGAGGTAATAATTGAAGGAAACATCCTTAATCATGCCATAGTCATCTTTAAAGGAATTATGCTATGTAAACATAGTCACCTAAATTTATTACACTATTTAACTATAGACACCCATGGAATCACACTATGTAAACAAAATCACATGATCACCTTTAAAATAATTACACTATACAACTATAGATACACAAAGGTATTACACTATGTAACAACAACTACATAGTCACCATTAAAGGAATTACACTATACATCCATAGACACCTAAAAGTTTTGAAATATGTCTCCATAGGCACCTTTAAATTAATTAAACTATGTTATCATAAACCATTTAAAATGAGTTTAGGCTATCATGATTGTGAGACTACATCCCATAGTGAGAATGCATCCCACAATTTCTGATGAATAATCAACCAAACATATTGAAGTATTTTATAACATAAAGACCTCCATGCTACTATATGTTGGGTACAATACATACTTCCATATGAAGTTTAATAAAATCACATAAATTTATATATTATAATGATCTATAATAAGAATAAGTATAGAGAAATATAAAGAAATACATGACCCACACAGTTATTAAGAAGTGGCATTGTCATACACACTTCCCCTCAATGGCAACTTTGATAAGTCTAGAATTGAATGAATGTATATAAGCTTTAATTTTTTGGTGTTGCATTGGACTTTTCACAAAAGGTATAAAATTTTGACTATCACTAAGAAGTTTGGTATAATGAGGAACTTCCACACAATGTTCTTCTATCATCCTGCATAGCCACAAGGCTTTTTAGCAACTTCCGCATGAAGTACTCCAAGTGATAACACCTACACAAAACAAAAACATATATCCATAAGTAGACTCATCATAGTATTTTTAGTATCACAATAAATAAATAAATTATCATAACCAAAAAATAATAATATAAATCAAAGTTTATAATTTTTTTATATACCGAAGTATTCACTTTGCTAATTTCTAATGATCCAAGTATAAATCCTGCATGAATCTAGAAGTAACACCCATATATTATGAAATACTTATCCTAATAATGGTTATAAAAATAAAAATTCCAATAATATATTTGTAAATAGGGGTTAGCTTTATTGCACACAGTTTGGATCAAGCTTTAACACAATCTTCAATAGAAATATATGTAAGCTTGCAATCAAGCATGTTAAATTTAACAAGTAGGTTATGTGATGCACATATAATAAATTCAATAATAATTTGATAATAAATTAACTAAAAATTACATATATTATTATGAATAATTTCATATTATAATTTGAGTCATGAATATTTTTTATTTCTTTTAAAGTTGACAGTACAAGTTTATATTTTATACTAAAATGATTAAAAAAAGCTTTAGAAATTAAAAATTGTAATGTGATTAATACTTTATTTTGTAATAAATACACATATTCTAGTGTGTAAATAATAATAACCACTTTAGTTTATTGTAAAACAATTCAAAAACACAAATAATTACAAGGGTGAAAGTTGCAAGTATCATAAATAGTGTCATAAATTACACTATTTGATTAAATTATTATAAAATAAATAGTAAGAATATTAAAATCAAATAAAATACCATATTAATATGCCTATAAAGTGAAAAAACTTAAATATCAATTTGTCACACGACCATCTTTGACAAAGAATATGACAAGTCAAGGGTGTCAAAAGTGTTGAAAGCGTTGCAAACTTCACACATGAGATTTTGTATTACTAATAACCAGAATTTTTAACTAATTATTTTAAAAACAAATAATTTTGATGAAAAAAATACATAGGGATTTATATTTAATTTAAGGACCTTGGATCTATAAATATTTTCCAAAAAATACTAGTAAACTTTCCTTTGTCTTATACAAGACTTCACATGCAAGCTACATGATTTAATTAATTTTGATTTTTTTTTTTTAAATTATTAAATGCATGTAAAATAAATATATCATGATTGTATAAATTATATATATATATATATTAAAAATACAAGTCAACACACATGGGCCCACCATGTGCTTACATGAAAAATTGGCTAATTACAACTCACACACTAAGCACTAACTTACGTATTATGTTTAATTTTTTTATGGTCTAATTTTTATTTTTATTTTTAAAAATAAATAAACAATAATTAAATGCTTTCATAATAAAATGCAAGCATTTATTTAAAATTTGGAAAAAAAATATTAAATCCCTGTAAGTGTTAAATCTATAACTAAAGAGCTTCAACCACCTTCATATAGATTATTAGTCCAAAAAATAAAAAAAATATTAAAAAAATTTAATGCTTAAAAAATTATTTTATCTTATTTTAATATTTTCAGTTAGATCTATGACATGAAAATAGGATTAAAATATGAAAAAATGCATAGATCTGAGATTTTTAGGCCTTTAAGAGAGGAAAAAGTAGAATAACTTACTTCTTACAGAAAGGTAATTTTGAAAATTTTCATGACATACCATGACTTGAAAAATAGATGAATCTAGGCTTGAACACAAGCTAAAAAACTTTGATATATGATATTGCCACTTGATCACACATCAACTAGCTTTGATACTATGACAAAACAAGCAATACCATTGCATATGAATACTAGATCTAGATGTGATACCAATAGTAAAGAAATTCACCATGAAATAATGAAACCAAAGTTGAACACCATAACATAAATATACGTGGAAAAACTTTCAAAGAGATTAAAAAAACCTACAAATATTATTCATATTATAAGATACTAACAAGTACCCAATACAGTCTTTCTTCCTCTCACTTCTTTTTTTATTAAATCTTACAATATAAACTCTTTATTATATAGGCAAGATAATCTAGCTACTATAAATGAATTTTTTCAACCACCACATTAATAGATCCAACATGTCTAAAGGTCATTTATTATATTTTATTATTTATTTACATGAGGATAAACTCATGATAAATAAAATTATATATTATTATTTAACCAATGTAATTTAATGTATTAAAGGTACATAAATAATACCACTTAACCATTAATTGTTTCAGTAGTATTTTCATCAATGTGTGCAATTATTAGCTCAATTGGATTCATCTTACATGTGGGTTAATTTCATTCTTCTTAATTATTTTTGAAGGACCATCCATCAATCGTATATGTCAGCCACTCCCTGATGGGGGCATCATGGACTTACCAAAATTTGTTTGGAGCATCATTTTTAAATAATTATATTAATTCATATTCTTAAAAAAATTTAATTCTTTGAAAAGATGTTACTATTCTTGTGTCTTGCAACACCTTCTCAAATAGGGTCAAAATATAGACACTCATTTTTGGCCACTTTCATTTCTCAATAGACATCAGATTGATTTCTTACAAAAAATATAAATTAAGCCTAGAAATCATTGATAATCTCAAATTTATCTACATATTGGATGTAAGTGTCCTAAATCATGCCAATATATCCCTAATTGGGACATTACCCTATACATAATAATAACCTCTCTCCAATTCATCTTCAGTCAAATTGTGATGTATAAAATTGATATTTTTGATCAAAGGTGAGGAAAATCTTACGTAAATTCAAAAAATGCAATTAACCTGATCAAAATTACTTAATTGATTAAACTCAATTAAATACATAATTAAAAATTCCATGGCTAATTAGTGAATTTATATTTTTAAAAATTCATAAATCTTGATTTGATGATATCATCATGACATCACATAGATATCTAAAATCCATAACTTTTAGAATTTCTTATTTCTAAATTCACTAATTAAATTTATTACTCAAATCACATGATAAGTGGCCAAGTCAATCATGGATAATTAATGAATTTCTATTTTGTAAATTTATAAATTCAACTAAAATATCTTCTAAGAGTTATCAATCCACTTGTAAAATATCAAGAATTGGGTGGGAGACACTCACTCTTGACTTATACCTCTCACATAGCCCTCATGATTATCTTTGACCCAACCCATAGTTAGTCTAACTCAATCCAGGGTTAGACTGACTCAACCAAGGTTAGTTTTAAGCCTAACCTCCCTAGTGTTAGAGTTAGTTTTAAGATCTATAAATACAATTGTCAAGACACAAAGAATCTAGTTAGTGCAAATAACTAATGTTGAATTGCCTATGGAGATCTTCACATGCCAATCCAAATCCAAGCCAAATCAAGCCCAACATTACCAAGGTGACAAGGAGAGGTGGTTCAAGGAGATTCATTGCCAAAGAATCTTTGATCACATAATTGAGTACATCAATTCATGGCCAACATATAAAGCTTGCTCTCAAGGAAGGTAAATATTATTTGTTTTATCTTCTTTTGGTAGATACTTGTATTATTATCATACGATTTGAGTGTCTATGATAGAGGTTTAAGTCTTACTAGTGTGTTTTTGATTTATTTTTATCATACTAACATGATAATAATCTCCCCTATTGAATCTTATTGATCATAGTTCTCTCTATTATTATGAACATTTTGATTTATTTATTATGAATAATGTGTTACATACCTGGTTCAATAAATCAAAAAATATTTTAAAGTGAAGTTATTACTTGACACGTTTAGCATACATATTAATTAGAAAGGTGTGAGAAATAAATAAATAGTTATGAAAATGTAATAATAATATTTACCTCCATCGAGAAAGTGAATATAAGTTCTTTTAGTTATCATATTATTAGAAAATACATGTATGTTTAGTTAGTATATTTGATTTGAGTGAAATTCCTTTTGCATCATGTATATATCTATATGATGGCATGGAACACGAGGAAGAATTTTCAAATAGGGCATGGGTGGGAAGGATAGTAAGAGGAACAAGGAGACTAAGATGATCTAGATCTAGGAGGATTAGGGTTTCTTATGTCATCAACATCATCCCATATAAGTTTTAAAGGCCCATTGGGTGGGATTTAATTATGGTATAATCTTGGCATGTGCCATGTAATGGAGCTAAAATTTCTATGTGGGATCTGGTAGAAATAGAGTAGATGATTAGCTGATGCTAAGAGATAGATCTATGGTTTTAAAATTGTGTTTGGTAAGATGAATGACTAAAATAATCTTCATGATATAAAGGTGGTTTTATTTTAGTGAAATCATATCTATAGTGTTTATGCCTCCTTGTAGTGTATTTGTAGGACTTTTACTATGTTGGGTAAGATAATGGACTGGCAAAAGTTTAGAGTTTAATGTTTGATTAATTATAAAGTGAGATTACCCCATTTCAAGGGATGGGTGGTTTATCTTCCCTTTATGATCATATTTTATCTTGGCTTTATCCTATAGGAGACTATTCCATATATTCTGTTGACTACTTATTTAACTCCCTCTCCCATTAGGAAAGGGAGGAAGTTTAGATGTTTGATCTTTTTTCATATATTTTATACCATGTTCCAAGATGCTTCTAGATTATTGAAGGCTTGATTATCTAGTTTAAAGATCCAAAGGGAGTATATCTCCTTTTTATTTGATGTGAAAGCAATGATTTGGGATAAAAAAAAATTGTGTTCAAAAGTGGATGTTATAGGACTCTTTTTCAAATATATTTGCCTTCTCAAGGATGGAACATTGTGGGACTTTATTGAGGAAGTTAGAGGAATCCTTCATAAAAAATTCATGGTTTGGGTGGATGATAGAGGAATATATCCATTCCTTACTTTGATGGATGTTAGAGGATTTCACTTTGTTATCATTATAGGAAGGGTGGATGTTAGAGGGTTTCACCCTTATCTCTTCTAATTTCTAGGGTTTGTCTTAAAACCTCTATGTATTATTTGTTGGTCGATTGGCCTATTGTGAAATGGTCATCACAACCACAATTATTGGAAGAGGGATGATGGTAAACAAATTACTGAAGGTTCCTTAGCCAAATTAGAAACAAAGGTATTTTATGATGGGCTAAATATTACTAATTTTTGTTGGGATTTATCTATTATTTTACTCATAGGGTGTGTAGGCCCACTAGTTGTGTTTCATTTACATAAAGGCTATGTGGATTATTCAAGGAGGTAGAAAATTTATGGAATAATGACTAATCCTAGAATGATTTTATTCTATAGTAGAAACTTCATGGAAACTCTACCAAAGTGTGACAACTATTATCTATATCTATTATTTGTTGAGGAGTTGTCTCCCTTGATGTTAATGTTGTAGGATCCTTCAAACCCTATTGGTGATATGGTTTTGGGATATTCCAAACCTCTCATTGTTTGAATGAATTGTATCAATTTGTTTCTAAATTATTGAGGATGATTTTCCTATTACCTTATTGTTATTTAGCTAATGTTTTGCTCAGTGGGTGTGCAAGCTCACTAATTTTGCTTCAATTGTGCATAGGCTATGTGGATGTTTCAAGGAGATATAATATTAGTGGAAGTTAGTATTTTCCTAGTTGTTTTTTATTTTGGAGCAAAAGTTTCACTCAATATCTATTAAGGGAGATAGTTATTATCTTTATTTTCTATTTGTCAAGGAGTTGACTTACTTATCTTGATAAGGTTATGGGATCCTTCAAACCCTCTTTTTAGATTTGTGGGATATGTAAAACCCTCTCATTGTTTGAATTATTATAGTATTGGGATCTTTAAAAACCTCTTGTTTTGATTGACATGGTTGTGGGACCCTTGAAACCCTCTTATTGTGAATTGTCATAGTTGTGGGATCTTTAAACCCTCTTGGTTATGGGATCATTGTTTAAAACCCTCTTTGGTTTTGGGTCCAATAATCAAAACCCTCACTTGTACAGTTCATAGCTATAGGTTCAAAAGCATTTAACTTATCTAATAAAAAATTATTTATTGTAGTGGAAATGTAACTATAGTTTATAGGTACACATGTTGTTTAGAAAATTTAAATATAATTACCTAAAAAAATATTCACTGCCTTATCTTAGGATTAAATAAAATAATATATATGAAAAAAAATTTGATTAATTTATATAATGAAATTATATATATATATATATATATATATACTTGGCCAACAATTGAACATTTATCTATATTTGTTTTACTTAATATATATTAAGTAAAACAAATATAGATAAATGTTCAAATGTTGGCCAAGTGGTTGATCATCCTAATTTAAAAGGGAAAGGTATAGTATAAACCTCTCCAAAATTTCCACTAATAAGAGAGATGGGTAGCTCACTACCATCCCAAACTATGAATAACAAGATAAGATATGAGACTAAAGTGGTCTCATCACTAGTCATAATGGCAGGACTATTGTAATCCTGACAACCCTCATGTAATAGTGGGGGGTTCGACCCCTACCCTATTTTATTTAAAACAACTTTTGGATTAGTCTAAGGGTTTCCAAATATATGTATAATAATTTAATAAAATAAAATTATAAATATATATATATATATATATATATCCCATTTTATTTATATTTATGTAGAATACACTAAGTGTGTATACATATTTTGATAATTAAAAAAAACTTAATTTATTTTATTATATATTTAAATACATATGTAATAAAAAAATGTGTATATTTAACAAATACATTTAAATAATAAATATCCTTTGTCCATTTGAGCCTCATTATTAATCTTAACCTACAAAAAAAAATGGGGGAATGATTTACAAATATAAAAAATAAGTGGATATAAACAAACCCTAGCATGTAAACCTAAAAAGCATGGCAACCATTTTTGGAGCTTGGAGGTGAGAGGCAAATAAATGGAAGCATACCTCTCATCTTTTCTTAATATTCCTTCTAATAAGTGACCAAATGAAACCTATAATTTTAGAAAGACTTTATAAGGCTGATTAGGAAATCTTTAGGTTTCTTATAGTAAAAGGGTCTAGATTGTTTGAAATCCAATGGTGGAGATGGTTTGCTCCATTTTAGAGGGAAAAGTCATTTAATTTTAAATTTGTATTATTAAGTTAAGTTAAATGTTTTGTGTGCACCTTTTATTTAAAGTTGAGATCCTAGAGACTTTTGTTTATGTTTCTTATTTACTTAAAGTTCCCCCCCCCCTTTTGATGAATCTTTAACTTAAGTTACATGTACACCTTATAGAGAAGTTTTATTATTTTAGTGAACCATATGTGACCATTTCAACATTATTAAATTTAAATTAAAAAAATTGGGATCCTTCTGAGTGTGTGAAACTTGATTTTAGCCACTAACCCCCTTTCCCCTTTATATATTAATAATAAGTGTACCTGGGTAGATCTTACCCTAGACAGTCCTAGACCTATTATGTGGGTTATTTCTACATTAATTATTGAGACTTTTTAATGGGTATTTTGTTTAATTTTAATAATTTTTAGTGTGGGGTGAAACACTCTCATAATTTAAAATTGATAATATAAATAATAAATTAAATTAAAACAAAAAGTACATTTTTATTGTGGTTTTTTGGCATGTAAATTTAGGGCATGACACACTCAAAGAATACCATGAGAATCATATGTGTAACATGTATATATAAAACCTATAACATAGGTAAATAAAAATGATATGTATTAATTGAAAAATACAAAGAAAAAAAAATTATTTGAACTCTTTCTATTGTTTTTGCATTTTCACAATTATATATAAAAAATAGTTAGATCACACAAAGATAAATCCAAGGAATGCACATAAGAATAATTAAAGTAACTTAATTAACCAATAATAATAAAACCAAGGGGCATAATAAAATAAGAAAAATAAGGTATTCAATCAAACTAAGAGGTGAAATTTTGATAGAAATAGGAAGAGGAGGATTTCAAATAACTTACAACTTCCCTCAAAAGTCAATGCACACTGGGATGGAAGGTATTGATATATATTCTATCATTTTTAGGAATTATATGTAAGTGTTTATAATGGGATAAAATATAAAGGGACAAAGGATAATGCAGCATATTAAGCAACACAAAAAAAGGGATGGAATAATGTCATTGCAAGAGAAGGCATAGAATATAAAAGTCAATTTTAGAAGAAGATGAGGTATATAATAAACTTAATGGAGAAAGTCACATAAAAAATCATGACATATATAAGAACTAAGTTATGTATAGTAATAAAATACAATATAGTAATTATATATCAATGAAGCACAATAGATAGACTAGTATGGCTAATAGATAATCTCATTTAAAATGTCATATCTTGGACTAGGAGATTCAAATGTATCACTAGAAGTATCATAGAGATAGTCACAAACTGTATAGTAACATGAATCATCAACCCAAAAAGAGATATGTGGATAGTGGCATAAAATATCTTCCAAAACCTATTTAAAATCACGTGTCAATTTTTATGTGTCTAAGTATAGTTGAGCTCTTAGTAGGTTCTTAAGGAATAACTAATGTAAAATATTTTAAATCAATCTCATGATGTGGTTATTAGGTGTTGTATGTATTGATAATATAACTATAGGATTCCTAACTCAAGGAGTTATGATGGGAATTTAAAAATGCAATGAGTTATAAATAAAATAATTGGAATGGTTAATGCAATAGGTAAGTGTAAATAGGACTTAAAATGTATGATGTCTACATATCAAAAGATGTATATGTTGAATATGAATAAATGATAAATAATGTTATCATTTGTAAAATAATGATCATAGATAGGATGTGGGGACATGCTCGTTGACTATTAAAGATAAGTATAAGATTATTTCATTATATCATAATTACCATAATCAAAATCTCCATTGCATTGATATTGCTCATGTATTTTAATTTTTTGTAAAATTTAAACCAAAACCATCATATAATGGTATATAATTTCATCATTAGTTGAAATCTCTCTATTCAAAAAATAAAAATACATGTGATTATTGGTTCTATCTAGTATTGTATTTATCATTTCTAACCATGAATCTCCTGATTATACATTGTAATGAAACAAGGATAAAAAAAACATGGAACAAAGTCATACATCATCAAGGACCCACATATGTAGGTAAACTTATAGTTCTTAATATTTTTGAATAAGGTGATACTTGTGTTACATTTATAATACCATATCAAATTATATAGATAAAATAAAGAATGCACATATTTAATTTAGATGTGTTATCTATCATAAAACCATTTTTTATCCTTCCATAGAACATTGATTCCCAAAGGTGTCATAGGCAAATAATGTGTCTCTAAATAATTTTTTCTAGCCATAATGGTTGCACTATCATGTATAAGTGATTCTTCATTAGGAGGTAGTGTTTGTTTTTTTAGAATTACATCATTGTCTTTAGGAATTGACTGGTCCACATGTGTCTTTCAATAGATGTGTCAAGCTCCACTATCCCATGATCAACAAGGGCTTGGATTTTTGTCATAAATCACTACATTTGTTCACTATATGTCCTTTGATTCTATGGTACCTACAAAATTCATTGTCATTTTAAGATTATGGTGTGTAATTTAGAGCAAGTTCTCAAATAGATGGTAATAAAATTGAGTTCATTTCTAATAACCATTTCAATGTAGTATCTTGATTGTTAAATAATATTAGAAAAAATTTATTTTGTTTAAGGAAGGCACAAGAATCATGAGATGTGTCTTTATATTCTTTGCCAAAATTGTATGTGTATGTGTATTAGGAACATGGTTAATGGTTTTATGGATATAAATAGGAGCCTTAGATTGGGTTGATGTATTCTCTACAATTCATATAGACATATAATAAATATAATTAAATTATTAATAATCTTTTAAAGTAACTTGAATCTTAAAGGTGGAAAAAGTTTATTGTTAAAGATATATTTTGGTTTGAGATATGATGGTTCGTATAACAAGGAAACATGTTACATTGAAATTAAATAGTTTAGTCATAAATATATTCATTAAGTCTCATGTAAAGGGATGTAAAAATCTCAAATTTAGTGATAGGTCCATTTTTAGTGATAAACTTATCTAAGAAATATTCTTACAATAATTGAAAGGAATGTAAAGGTCCACTTTGTAAATCATTGAACCATGTTAGAGCATTGCTAATCAAACTTATATAAAATAACCTAAGTAATATTAAACCACATTTATCATAGTTTATGATAGACACAAGCAAGGTTTGGATTTGCACATAAAGATATCCATGGCCATCAAATACTTGGTATTTTTTTATAACCAACTCACGTGGGAAAGGCATGTCAAATATATCTTTAGGAATAGTATTTGAAGGTATAGTGTTGGAATAAAATCTATCATTACAAGGCTTTAAATTAATATATAAAACACACACTTATCTTTGTAGTTCACCTATGGAAAGCATCATGGTCATTGTCTCATGGGTAGGGATAATAGAACACTTAATAGGTTTTCTAAAAAGAGTCAATTATTATGAATTTCAAACATGTGTACTCTAGAGGAGATAAGAGTAAAAGGTGAAGAATAATTAAAAATAACTTGTCTATCACTATCAACATGATAAGGAAAATTTATAATAACTAATTCATTTAGCTTTTTCATAATTATAATAAAAAAGGATTTTTCATAATATTTTGTCTATGTTGTGCAATAATATCCTCATTAATCATATTATCACATTTAACATAAATATTTTCATCATTCATATATTTTAATTCACATCACAAGAACCCATATTACAATCATAAGCCATGAGGTAAGCTAGGCAAGCACATAAACTATGGAATAAGCAAAAATAAACCTTGACTGATAAAGTGCTAAAAATTGAAATAAACAAGACAAACATCCCTAGGGTTAAAGAGGACATGAAACCCTTGATTGGATGATAGATAATATTAGGTTCACATAAATTTGAAAATTGGATGTAAGTATAAGAATTAGATATGAAATATGAATGAAAACACTAAGCTAGGTTTATATCTAATTAAATAAGAAGAAAAAGTAGAAAACATTAAGCTAGGGTTATATCTAATTAAATAAGAAGAATAAGATATAAATTTGAAAATTATATATGAAAATGTAAAATTATAAATCAAACCTTAGGGGAAACCTTAGAAAGTGTAATCATTTTAAGAACAAATGGGTTCATCAAAAGATTTTGATTATTTGTGGTCCCAATGGAATCACTACATGCACAAAAAATTAAAATGGATGCAAAAAGGAGATCCTCAATAATATTATCTAATACAATAATCATATCTCCATTTTTGATAAGAAAATGAACAAATGAAATAAACAGAATACTATTTAAGCAAAGACAATATAAATATATCAAAATTTATAGAATCTAACATACCTAGTTCCTAGATTTATATTTTGAGACTAGAAGAGAGTTTTGGAAGTGATTGGTTTATTTCCATATTTAACTATCAAACTACTCTATAGGTCACCTAATATGTAATTTATGGAATCATTGGGCCATTAAATGTGTACCCTACAACCAAATGTGTAGACTTACGATTATTAGACTTTACAAATTTCTAGGTGGGTGCACTAACATATGGGAATATGGTTGTGTGCTCACTTTGTTGAATTAGTGGCCAAAATGTAATATTTTTCTCATTTATATTTCACCTAATTAATCACAAACATATGAAAAAGGAATAAAAACAAGTTTGAGGTTATCCCACTTGAGAAACCTCATCAAGGAATTAAAGCTAGATATCATGCATGTTTGGAATCAGATTCAATGTAGTTCTCTTGTGCATGTGAGTAGAATTTTGAATAAGGGCCTTTCCTTCTCTCCCTAAGTGAAGTAAAATTACATGAACATTATTTTATCCTTATTTTTGTACAAGATGTATCTAAAACATTGTTTTAAGTTATTAAAATCAAAATTATATCAATATGGTGTGTGCCTAGACTTCAATCCACTTGATTGCTTGATGACCCCTCTTGATACTTATTCTTAAAATTCCTCTAAGATGTTTATATATATATATATATATATATATATATATATATATATTGTGTGTTTGTGTGTAGATACACACACACACACACACACACATGTATGTATGTATGTATATATGTCTCAAGTTTGAATTATGGTCATATTGATGTGCAAGTTGACCAAATAAAATATAAATAAGAGACACAAACCTAACAAAACATTGAAAATAAGTGAGGGAGTTCGTAAGGGCCCACAAAAACACAAAGGACATAATTAGAAGGCCAAGAATTTTGACCCAATAAAATAAATGCCAAAGGGTGAAGAGATTAGAAACATAAAAATCTTGAAAGAATAAATTAAAAAAAACATAAATATAAAATAAAAGAGCATGAGATCACATAAAGAATAAATATTAATACAAAAAACATATATAAAAGAACCAATAAGACCTTAATTTGAAATAATGATCCATATATAAAAAACATCAATAAATAAAACCCAATGCTAATCCTTTTACCAAAACTAGGTGTCGATACTTATTGATGATGCCATCCATATTATTAAATATAATTATTTATGTATCACTTAAATCCTAAACTCCTCTATGTTTGAATTGATGGTATCACCCCTTACCATGGATTTGTTATGGCTCTTGATTTCTCCATTATGCATGATTGAACTTATTATCTCGTGAATGGCACTCTAAAGAGGCATATTCACCATTCCAAGTCTCTTACTCCCCATTTCCCCCAATTATAGAGATTATTGAGCACTTATACAATGTTATTGTGACATTTTTAGAACATCTTAGTGTCACTCATGTTTCACACTAGTATATCTCTAAGAAACTATGTTATTGTGATATTTCATTTAAAAAGGGGTTAAAATGGATATTTTATCCTTTGTTTAGATCTAGGATCTTATAATAATAGACATGTGATGAATTTATATTCCCAACCTATTCTTAAAGAACCTATATAAGGATCCCTATAAAACCACCTATATTTTATGACAATTTATTATATTGTCTATTATTTGATATCACAAACTCGCACTATGATCTTCATTCAAAGTTTTTATATCAATTTAAAAAATATCATTCTTAAAATTTAGGAGCTATTTTACCCCTCTTTTTAGTTTATTTTCTTTATTGTAGTCTATCTACTCAAATATATAAATTACAATTTAGTCAATAAATATATAGTCATATTTCCACTAGGTCATCAATGCCTTCCCCCGTTACACCATGACATGGTATTCAAACTATGAAATTCATGATAGTGGTACTAATTACTCTACTCTAAAATTTTGAGAGTTCTTTGGGAGCATGATATGAAAAAATAATTGAATAGAAATCACATATGGTGGATTAATAATAATATTGAAAAGGCTCTTCCATTGTATAGATTTGGGTCTTCCCTAAATTTATTTGCAAAGTTTAGGTTTAGATCTACTTTGATATTTTTAGTAATTTTGATAAATAAAAGTGATAGAAAATTATCCACTAGAGGATTTAATGCTTATACTAATTATATTGGTAGATCACATAACCATCTCAAAACATATTCCTTTAAAGCTTATTGAAATTTTTTTTTCAAAAGTTTAGCTTTTAAAGCTATCATATTTCTACAAGACTTCTCAGCTATCATATTTCTACAAGACTTCTCAACAAGATCGAATGCACACATGAACACTATAGAATAGGTGAGATAAAAAGATAAAAGATAAATAATTCATAAACATTCCTTGTTAGCTTTGGATGATCAATACAAAGGGATAACATGCATTTATAGACTGGTTGAGTGCATGATGACTTAGCTCAACAAGGTGAGTGGGAGGGATCATCCACTATGGGTGGAGAGAGTATTGAGGTAATATGGTGGGATAGATGACCACATCCACGCACTGTGTGACCCCATGCACTCATATATGCATTATGAAATCAAGGTGATGTCATAATGACTTAATAAAGACCTATAAACCATATAATCAAGGTGAATAAAATGTGTAGTAAAAACCTAAACCAACACCCCCTTAAGTGTAGCTTAGGTGGGTATATTAAATGGGTCCCAAAAATAGGCCTAATTAAGTACCCAAGTACAATGTAACTCTTAAAAAGTGGAGTAAAAGGAGATAACCTAGTGGAAAAAAACTCCCCCAACAAAAAAAAGAGAGAAAATAAGAAGATTGAACTAAAAAAAGAACCCAAAAGATGATGCTAAAATAATCAGCACTCCAAGTACATAGCAATGATCCCAAATATCCTAAAAAATATGAAGGATGTTTGCCTCCATAAATAAGAGAGAGAAGGTAAGTGTAAAATGTCACATGGTGAATGTTGTATTAGGTCCCTCTATAATAAATATCATCTCTTCCTTTTATAAGAAAGAAACCACAAGTTATCAAACTACTAAATTCCCACTCAAGTGTAATATAGGTAGGAATCAAGATGTATATCTCTATAAAATTATCAAATGTCTCCCTATTAATGCTTGAATGTGCCAAAGTTTGATCAAGTATCACATGACTAACTATAAAAGATGGCAATGAATAATCATATAATGAAGGGGAGAGAACACCCAGAGAAGAAGATAGACATGAAACATTCACTAAAATAATGTCCATGGGAATAAGAGAGCAAGGCTCAACAAATGTCAAAATTGAAGATGATACTACAGATGAAGCACATAATTTTGCAATATGAATATGCATATGAACACATGATTCCTTGAATCTCTCAATATATGTACTGATATTTTAAATAGTAGAGTGCTCCAAAGTGCAAATCTATGAAGTCTCTAGAAGAGAAACATCCTG
Source organism: Torreya grandis (assembly GCA_037957365.1). Lineage (NCBI taxonomy): Eukaryota > Viridiplantae > Streptophyta > Pinopsida > Cupressales > Taxaceae > Torreya > Torreya grandis. The sequence continues at coordinate 1,229,926 of JARHVA010001927.1, read as the reverse complement.
AATAGGGATAAAAGTAGATTTATAATAGGATAATTGAGGTTGGGCATAATCTTGTCCTACAGTGGTGGCTCAATAGAATGAAGAGCACTATCCTCCTAGAATGTGCCATCATATGGAATACAAGTAGGAGGAAAGAGTACAATAGTCTCAGAAGAGATGATAGGTAATGGAGGAAGTGTGATGTAGGTCTTAGCAATATCTTTGAAAAGAGACTGTAGGATGCTCCAAATGGTGCATGGACACTCTATATATTCTAGATGGAAATGAAGATCCATGGAAACATGTAGTAACATAGTGGTAAAAATCTTGTCACAACTATTACCCACTTATCAAACTGAACATGATCAATGGGTGTAGGAATCTATACATATAGGAATAGAATATGATTCTTGTGTGTGAGCAAGTGTTATATGTAAGCATGCCATGAAGTATAATTATCCTTTTTGAGAAGGATCACTAGATATGAAAAAAATCTCCTCCTCTAGAGTCTCTTAAATGGAGTCGACATGACCAAGAGAAGACACTAGGGATGTGAACAACTACACAATCTAAATTGCAATGAACCCCAAAAGCATGCTCATAAAAGGGACATCGAGCATAGCTGATAATGCATCCAAGTGAGAAATTAGTGATGGAGTGAGGGATAATACATGATTTGAATTGGGATGTTAGACAAAACTAAAAATGCATTCACGTGTGAGAAATTAGTGCACAAATTACAATGCAAAAAGTAGTATGGCTCATAGCACAAGTAACCCCCCTAAATATGGGATTTTATAAATTTAGTTAATTTTATAAAAAAAAAGTATACCAATGGATAAAATATGAAAAAACATGCACTTTTGAAAAAAGTGGCACTCAATTCTGAGTTACCAATCAAAAGTTATAGCAAAATACATTTTCCATCATTAATGGTCTATTTAATTAAATTGCACAAAAAATTTAAAAAACTTGACCAAATTTAGGCAAAGTTAGACTTCTAGCTACTCATTATAACTAGCATGCAATGAAGGACCTCCTTAGTTAATCAAATGTCATAAATAACCCCACCCATATACCCCTATGTGCTTTTTGCATGAAAAGGCTTATTTGAAGGTGTTTAATTACAAAAATATGCAAAGCTATTTTAAATAAAATTAAAATAGGCTTTAATTTTTAAATATTTTTAGGGAATAATTAGGTTTTTAGACTTTAAAAATGATAAAAAGAGCTGGAGACATGGCCATGGAGGAATAAAGCTTGCTGAAGGAGGTCAAAATCCCATTTGGAGGTTGCCTAAGCTTGAATCAAGGACATTTGGATAACTAAAAGCTCAAATTAGGCCATGAGAGGGTCAAAACATAGGTTTATACTACTAATATAAAATATAAAATACTTCCACAAGTCTATAAAATTATAACTACACTGTCTAAAGGAGAAAACACCAATTTTGCTCTGTACGACACCTCTAATAGAAGGTTCAACGAGCCAAAGTCTAAAACAACTAGGATAAAACATCAATGCCAAGGGACGACCAAATTAGATCAGATCCATCAACAAAAATAGAGGGAGAGTATAATGAAAACATAAAAATGTTTCTATCTCTATACAAAACTTAGCCACATAAAGGGTTATGACCCAACTATTGGTGGATTTGAAGTAGTTCGAGATAACCATCAACCAAGAATAGGTTATGGGTGGCGAGTAAAATTGGTGGGGGGGAAGCCTTAGAATCAAATGTTCTCTTGAAAACCAACAATCACAAAACACTAAGGCAATATTGGCACCAATAGAGAGTACAATGGTCATGAGGAATGCTTTGACCAACTTACTGAGATGATGGTAGTGCAAGTCATATGATGATAAATTTGAGGTGTTGTTCTATGGAAAGACTACCAAGTGGGGCTAAATAGATGAAGTATTTATCCAATTTTTGACCCAAAACTAGACCTAGATTGCACCAAAACCTCATGAAGAATAACATCTTGCTGGGGAGTCAGATCTACCAAGGTAGAGTGAGAAGATCCACTAAATGCCACACCAACAAGGTTGATTCAAACCATGTTGGATTTTGAGGCCATAGATAGAATGGTAAATTACAAACTTAGCATCTTCCCTTTGTAAAAATGGTTGAACCAATAGATGTACTATAATTTGGGTCATTTTAACCTTGATCATATCTACAACCAAACACACTTACATGCAAAAGGCTAATATACCATTTTTGACCCAAATTGTAAGTGTGTTTGAGAATATACAACCAAACACACTTACACTTATCCTGGGTTTTTGAGAATTTTATTTAAAAAAACAACCCCAAAATTTTGTAAACCCTCTAAAATTTTGAAGATAAACCCTTATAATTTAGAAATAAAGACTACAATACCACCATAACACAAACTAAGCAAAAACCTACTCAGATCTCAAAGAAAACAAGGAATCTCATCAAGAATTCAAGAAAAAGGTGAATTACCATTGAGTGAGGAACTAATACCATGTCATATTCTCTAGGGCCTTTCAACAAGATCAAATGTACACATGAACACTATGGAATAGATGAGAGATAAAGTGAAAAGAGTAACAATTCATAAACATTCCTCATCAGCTTTAGATGATCAATACAAAGGGAGAACATGCATTTATAGGTTGGTTGAGTGCATGATGAATCATCAAGACAAGGTGAGTAGGTGGGATCCTCCACTAAGGGTGGAGAGAGAACTGAAGTAACATAATGGGATGGATGACCCCATCCACCCATTGTGTGACCCCATTCATTCACATGTGCATTATGACATTAGGATGATGTCATAATGACCTAATAAATACCTATTAACTACATAATCAAGATGAATAACATGTGTAGTGAAACCATACACAAATAAAAGCATAATCAAGGCATGTTACATAGAAAGATCAGAGATGTTACTCAAGCTCACCATTGTCATCATAAAGTGTGAACTTGGGTGTTACCAAACTATTAGTCAAAAGGTACAAAGACATCTCAAGTGTAATAGGATTATGTAACACATCTTATGATCAATAACATGAGTAGATTTTGAAGTATTTTTATTAATATTTGTAACTTTAGCTTCCAAATATTAAATAACTTAGAAAATAGTTTACATAATAGACCCATTTAGATTAACATATTATATTTGAAAAGTCACTAGATGGGAAAATTTAGACTGATATAATTCTCCCCTTATGTGAGTTGTGTATAAACAATTGTGCAATATGTTATATGAGAGTGCATGTAGTGATTTATATTATAACTTGGAAAATACTACTCATGGGCTGATCTTTGTATGCTTAAAATTTATAATAATACTTCTCCTATGACTGATATGGAAATAGGGAAGAATAGAATAATTTTTCAATATTGATAGGTTCCTTTATATAGATGTGTGCGTGAAAATTTCTTGATATTACTTGATGATAATGATTGGACTTTGGATTGTATTTGTACGACACCTTTTGAAATGATCTCATGGGAGGGTTAAAATAACACTATTATCAAACCCATACATGTTTAAATATTTTAATATTTTAGTATTTTTGAGGTACATACACTAGCATCAAAACTAGGACACTAGAATTGATGATAGTGTTCTAATTTGGATGGTAGTGTTAGTGTTAGTGTCCTAATTTTGATGGTGGTGTCCAAGAGAATAAGAATATGTTGAATATTTTTAATTGAATATGAAGGATATATATCGAGTTTTCAGCATATTGTGAGCTATAAGTGATCTAGGTAATCATTATATTAGGGTCAAACTATAAGATAAGCATTTAGGCATAGTAAGATGGAGAATACGAACCTTTAAACAATGGGAAGGACCTGAACTAAAAGGGTGAGACATAAGTGATATTTTCCAAGTATACAAGACCAGTTTATCATATAAAATCCATATTTAACATATACATTTTCCCCTAATTTAATCTAGTAATGCATAAGGATGAAATTATTAAGTTAAAGGAAAATAAATGTGCACCTTAGTGTGTACAACACATCTTTCTTTGACTTGAGCCTTGATTGAATTTATTGTATGTATGTTACACAAATTGAGAGAATGTTATAATTTAATTAGTGTACATAATCTAAAATTTAAATAATTGAAATGTTTGAAATGAAAGAGATAAAAGAAGGAGTTCATGTGTGTCGATGTAACCATGCTACCAATTAGTAGTTTTGCTTTGGTAATGATGATTCTTAGCTAAAATATTGGAGGGATGGAGAGGTTCACAACTAAACCTTGGAGGTATGAGGAGGGTGATCATGCCCCAAATCTACTATGAATGAGTTATGTGAAGGCCATCAAGTGCAATAAATATTGATCACAAAACTCAAGTGTATACATAATCTACCCAATCTCACCGAGGTCAAATGGTATAACCATATCAACCTATAAAAAGGGAATAGTGCCAACTCTATCAAGGGCAATAAATATCATTCATGCTACTCAAAATAACCAATTTCTAAATATAAATAAATCTCAATGGTGCATCTTGGTAAGGTTAGTGCATAAACATTTTTATATGAATTTGAATGTGTATCTATAATTTGGTGTATTTTCATGGCATATACACCTACAATGTGTCTCAAGATAAAATATTTGTCAAAGTGTAACCTCTACTCTATAAATCATATATAATATTTGTCACAAATCTTTAAAACATTTTCCCAAATCTATGAAATACTATGCTAAATGCATAAAATTATAACCCAAGTGTATATTTGAATCTTGTAAACTATATTAAATTCAACCAGAATTTCCAACTATGTATGTGGAATCATGTCTCTATGGCATTCCCCCACTAATATGCTTCCAATTTTGAGGTTAGGGTAATGCAACATGACAATCACCTTATCTCAAAATGATAAGATAACCATGTTATATATGTATCAATAATGTATAAAATAAATATATAGTAGAATCATGTCTAAGTAGATGTATCAATGAATCTCATAGTATACAAACATAACAAGCCCTAAGATGCATGATATAGATCATGGAAACATCTAGAGGTAACAAGTAAAATATCAACAAGTAATCAATCACACACACACAAAAGCATTCAATGCCATATAAAAAGGGGTCTAAGGAGACTCAAAATGGGGCATGTTCAAATGTCACACATTAAAAGGAGAGGAGGTTCAAATGTCTACACACTAAAGAAATAACACTCAAGGCACTAGGGCCAATAATCAAGGAACATGTTCAAATGTTCTATACTCTAAAAAATATATAAAATAATAAGTACACTCAATTAATCAAAATTATAATGTGAATAAGTGAAATATAAGCAACTAACATAAGTAAATCATACTAGTTATTTCAAATTATGTTAGAAAAATGTCGAATAACATAGTATATCAATTACATTGTATAAGATATAAACATGAGTATAGGCATATATAAGTGTTGGTAAATAATCTCAACATGATAATATTAAGTTATCATAAAATAATTTAACCTATGTCAATCATGATCAATAGAAGAAAGATGACCCCAACATAATGTGCCATGTGGGAAGAGGAGGGGTCCAACATCTGCATGTTCATGTATCATAGATCTAATGTATGCATGTAGCACACTAAATTACACATGAAAAATATGTGTTTATATAAATAAAATGATATTATATCTACTAATATATAGTAAAAAACATATTCAAAATCTAGTAAACATGTAAATACTAAATATTATAGTATTTTTAATATTATTTGAATGTTTTTTGTATTTTCTTGTTTTTTATTTATTCTTTATTTTTTTATTTTTTGAATTTGAGAATGTTGTCTAATTATTACATCTAATGTATGTTTATAGAATATTATAGGCTCAAGGTGAAATACAACAAATTTATCATGGTGCTAAGGATCTTGTATAGTGCCAAATATAGAATTGATAACTCTGTAATACTCTATCTCATAGGAATTGGTGGTCATGAAGTAGTAGTATAAGTTGTAATTATTTGTGAAATCCATTGTTTAGTTCTATGTTTATTTTTAGGTGTAACTTTAACTATGGGTATTTTTACCCTCTTTAAAACATGGTTATATACTCTCAACAACTAGATGGGTTGTGTGTGGATGGGGAAGCTGTAGATTCCATTATGTATCTTAGATGCAAAGACATCTCAAGTATCCATCACCTAGGAAATGAGGTTTAATTTTGCTTACCCTTTCACTCATGATTAATCTTATTAGGTTGTATGATTAGATATCTTATAATAATTTTATCTTGTTATAATGGATGTTTATATTAAATCCTTAGAAATATGATTACCTTGTTGGCTTGAATATATTTGAGACATGTATACACTATGTAGGGTACTGCATGAAGCTTATGAATAAAAGGTCATCACATTAACATATCAAAGACTCATGTGTGTGGTATAACTCAATGTTTTGGTCACATGTGATGGACCAACTTGTAAAGGTAAATTAATCTCACCAAAAACTTCTTGTGTTTTACCATCGAATTCCTTGACAATCTTGGTCAAAGGGGTTAAATCATCATTTGTATATTCCAAATATGTAAGTAATGTCATGGTGCATACATTATCAATAGAACCATTACCATACATAATAATTCATATAGGTTAATGATCAATACATGCTCTAATAAATTAGGAATGAAGATCTGATTCATCATCCACAATTTCACTATCATCAAATGTAATAAAAGTCTTTTAAACCATATGAGGTGTTTCGTGTGCAAGTGTGTCAATAATACCATATAATGGGTTCCCATAATGTGGTAGAGGAATATGATCATTATATTACATTTTCACTTCTAGTGATTCTTTAGAATGATCATGTAATGGATTAATGAATATATTTTTGTTTTGGTGGTCACCATATTGTGACCTTGAATCCTTCAAAGAATCAACATATGTAAATTGTTTGCTACCAATGAGATATTTTGTCTTGTGATTTGATTTGAAACATATATTCATGAAATTCCTAGCACATTGGTGATAGTCACAATAATAATTTTCATCATATCCTTTTGGTAGAAGTCAACTCGTATTGACCTCAAAAGGATGAGGGAGAGATATGAGATGACACTCCACTATCTTATTGAGCAGAAAAGCTAGAGACTTAGGTAATCATGTAAATTTTACCTTAGGTGCACTAGATAAGATGAGACAATTAGGTTGTTGTGACATATTATTCACTATTTTTTTTGTTTCCTTTTTATCCTTTAATAGTTTTACCTTATAGTTTGGCTTGATATTAAACTTGTTATTAAATGTAGTCAGTGCATTAGCTACATAATTAAAGTGGTTTAATTCAATAAGTTTCATTTTTTGATCTCAAAAAATATGTCATAAGTAATCAAAATATTTAAACTTCTTGAATACAATAGACTCATGTAATGGGAAAAGCAAACCTTGCTTGAAGATATCTTGAAGCTCTTTATCTACCATTGGAATTGTAATTTTGGCTAAGATTATCTTATACCCCAAAACATATTCATTTATTAGTTAATTGGTTCTTATTTGAACTTTAAAATTTGTGAATATGAAATATTTTTAGTAATGTTGATAGAGAAATGTGATAGAAACTGATCCACTAGAGGCTTAGATATTTTTATTTATTTTATTGGTAGATCATAGAACCATCTCAAAGCATAGTCCTTTAGGCTTCTTGGAAATAATTTTTTCATTTGAACAACATCAAGGTATACTACAAAGAAAGAGTGAAGATGTTTATTAGGGTCACCCTTTCCATCATAAAGTGTTAATTTGTTTCTATAAAGTTAGTTGGAAAAGGGTGCAAAGATATCTTAGGTGCTAGAGGATTATGAAATACATCTTGTGAATCAATAGCATGACTAGATTTTGAAGCATTTTGCTCAAAATTTGTAACCTTAGCTTCCAAAGCTTAAATAAATTAGAAAATATTTTATATAATAAACCCATTGGGATTAATATTTTATAATTGAGAATTCACCAAAGGGGATGTAAACACTTTGTTGATGTAGGCATTGAAACCGATAATTGAGTTGAAGTATTGATTGTTCCCATGTAGGATGTAACATTATTTTTTTGGTATTTAGAGAACAATGGATTGAATACATATCTCATGCCCCCACTAGATGTGGTAATCACTGTTGTGCTCAAGGAGAGGGCTGATGGGATTTATGTTTGATAGGTATATCTAATAGCCCTAATATTTGTATCAATAAAGAATAATAGTTATTCACAAATTCTTTTGGCTCTTTTAGTGTCTAATATATTATAGAGGATATTTTATATATCTTGGGGTTTTTCATGAATACTCTCTCAAAACATTATAATAGCTTTAAATTACTCTTGATCTACTTTTTCATGTTCATCATTCTCATGTGCTTCACTATTTTCATGATCAGATTCATCCTTTGTGAGAATTTTTTTAGTATTTTACTCATTATCATTATTGGTACTCCCATTATTTGTAGAATTTGATAGGTTATTATTTTAAGACATTTTAGGTGGTATAATAGGAATCTCAATATGATCAATAGGTACACCATTTATTCTATCACTAGCCTAAATTTTATATAGATTAATAAAACTAGAATATGAATATGTACTAATCTAGAACTCTAGAAGGCTAAAAACCTTAGAGTAGGATATGGTTTGCATCATAAGACTCAAAGGTTGGGTTCACAAAAAAATTAACCCTATTTTGAAGTATTTAAAAGAGAATAACCTAATCAACTAAGGAGAAGACTATTTCAAAAAGTAGGCCAATTAAATAATTTAGATTCACAATATATTATGATATAATGCTAATTTATGAAAATATGCTAAATTTAAAAATTACAATGCCAAATAGTAATTTGATTGCTTAACCATGAAAAATTAATAACACTTAGCTTATTAAATTATGTGAAAGCATATTTGAAAAGTGAAGATGGATAAATAGTCAAGATGATGCTTAGTTTTGATTCATTAGATTCTAGAAATTACCTCTCTATCAACCTAAACACCATCATCAAAATAGAGACAATATCATTGATGCTTATATTCATAGTGAATTAAAGGTTATTTTATATAAATTCCACTTGTGCCTATTAGGGTTCCTTGTTACCTTGTAGATTATTTCTTTGAATCATGTGCACATATTATATGTGTGTGTGTGTGTGTGTGTGTGGCTCAAAACCTTAGGTCCTCCAATTAAGGCATGCCACTTTGTAAAATAGGGTTTAGTGGGATCAAGTGAAGCTGATTTGACCTCAAATAACCCTTTATTATTAATTTTTGCCTACATAGGAAATAATATAAAGAAGGCCTTGGATCAATGCATTTATCTCCTTATATGGACTTGTGTGTGAATAATTATGAAATATTCTATATGTGAGTGCATGTTGTGATTTAGCTTGTAACTTATAAAATACTACTCATGGATTGATATTTTTATTCTTTAGACTTATAAGAATACTAATCCTATGACTAATATGGAAATAAGGAAGAATAAGGTATTTTTTCAAGCTTAATAGGTGAATTAATATAAATGTGTGCTTGAAATTTACTTGATGATAATGAATGGTCTTTGTCATGTATTTATATAGAAACTTTTTGAAATGATCTCACATGAGGGTTAAAATAACACTATAGGCCAACCCATATAGGTTGAAATATTTTAAATTTGACTGTTTGTGAGGTATGGACACTAATGTTAGAACTAGGACACTAGTGATGATTTGTAACTAATAATGAAGGATATATATAAGGTTTTAAGCATATTTTAGGCTATAGATAATTTGGGTAATCAAAATATCAGGTTAGGCTATAAGGTAAGCATTTAGACAGTGAGATGGTGAATATGAACCTTTCAGTATTAGGAAGGTCCTAAAATAAAGGGGTGAGTCATGAGTGATATTTTAAAAGTGTACAAGACTAGTTTATCATATATAATATAAATTTATCATCTACACATACTTGGAAAAAAAATCTTGAGAAATATCATATAGCCTGATCCACACTGATGTCATGAAGGTTATATCCTTTTTTTAGTTTGAAACCAATGTGTTAGTATTTCATGAAGAAGCCTAATTTATAAATACGTGTGTGCCTTCCCTAAGGAATCTATCACAATAAAGATATATATATATATATATATATATATATATATATATATATATATATATATATATATGAAATATCCTCTACACAAGTTTTGATATCCACTTCCCCATGTGTCCTCCATTTTTTATATCTCATTCTTGAATCTCTTCCAGTGTTAATTTCACCCACATGAATTACCATATCACACTCTTCCCTAAAAATGTTATAAAAATTCTTTTTATATTTTTTATAATTAAATCATATTATGAAATCTAATTTCATAGATTGCATGCATGGGGTTTTAGGTCCACTTTAGTTCCCTTATTTTATCTTGCTAGTTACCATCATTTCCATCTATGACTCTTTATCAAAGGTTGTGGATTTAGAATTAGTAAATTTATATTTAATTGGGAATTATCCCATGAAATAAAATACAAAGGATAGTTTTTTATGTGAATATTACAAAGAGATATATGATGAAAATTACACAAATATAGACATAATTTTCACTTGGGAAACCCCTTTTGGATTAAAAACCCAACATAGTAACCTTATTTATTTTAACATAAACTGGAACATCTCACAATACTAAAAAAACACTCAAGGCTTTGTAACCTACATATAACACTTTGTTATATACTACAATGGACACAATTTTTAATGTTTATTTAGTATTCAAAAACCTTTGTTACACATATCCCTCCTTATAATAACCATGCATTTATCAATAACTTCACATGTAATGTTTTCATAGTAGAGGAAGCTACATTCACCAACTACTGACCTAAGTGGTCGACATGTAATTCTCTTCAGATATAATTATATGAGTGTATGAAACCCATTAAAATAACCTTTCATCATTACACATGTTACACATCTCCACATAACACCTTAATCAGCCACTATTCTCCACATCACAATCTCCCAAAGTGTAATGAAACTGTGTAGAATATAATACACAACACTTCCATCATTCTCACATACTAAAAACCTTATGTAACTACTATGTACCTAGGGATATGATATATTAATGTATATGGGTTGATGGAGATGATGACATGTGGCACACATCCCATTATTTTATATTATGGGTCTAATATATTAGAGTAAATGAGTAACTTATCGAATTAGTGCATTGGGTAATGATTAGTCTACATTGGGATTAGGAGGTTACCCATCCAATTTTAGTTATATAGAGGTCTGTATAAACTATTTGAATATCAATTTAAATCAATCAAGTAAGTTTTGAGTCTTATATTTGGTAGAATAATATTGGATGTTTTCCCCTCAAAGAGACATTATGGAGTTATTCTTTCCTAAAGAAGTATTGCATGGTGTTTCCCTACCTTAAGGGTATTATTCTATTTCTACATATATTGAATATTTGGGCATCTTGGTCCACCAATATCTATTATGTTATGTTTATCTACATTATATTTTGCATATTATAATTAGTATAAGTGTGAATCATAATAAGTGGTATCAAAGATTTGATTTGGGCAATTTGTGTGGGGCAAAACCCTAGTTTTATGGAATCATGAATATTTTGTAATTAGTTACATTTTTTTATGAAATTTTTTACTAGAGATGAATAATATTTTAAAGAAGTCATAGTAAAAATAAATGAGGTTTTATGATCATTTTTGAGGGATTTATTGATATTTTAGGGTTTCTAATAAATTCATCATATCTACCAAAATTTATGTAATTTTTAGTATAGTTTTTAGTGGTTGAGTATCAGTATACAAGAGATTTACAGTAACACTTTTAAAAAATTTGGACAAGTTTTATGGTAGTTATTGTGATTTTAATATTTTTCATAGACTCACTCTAGAGGCCAAATTTTTTTGGAACTATTTCAAAATGTTTGCATTGAAGTTACAATATCATACATGGAATATATGGTAAACATTTTGGACTATTTGGATCAGTTTTGCATGAGTTATTGAAATTTTAGGGTTTTTCATTAACTCTAATTTTTTTATGTATCATAGAGTTAGATTTTTTTAATGGAGAAGAGGATATTGATGTTAGAGAATGTTTGATCCTTTTTAAGAATAATTATTGTGATAGAATAAAAAGTAAAAATGTTTTTTCATATCATTTTATGGGTTTGGCATAAATTTGGTGGGTTCAAATGGGATTCTAAAGATGGAAATTTTCTTGGGAAGTAATGGACCAAATTTTTGTAGATCGATGGGCCATAAAAGTAAAATAAAATATAGAAGATGTGGATGAGATTAGTGATAACAAAAAAGAGAGTACATTTGGGTAATAATAATAAGAAGACAAAGAGGATGAACATACTGATGAGGATAGGTTCTCATGAAGAAGAAGAAACTAAGCATAATATTGATGATTAGGAAGCTATAAATGGTTTAGAATGAGAGGTAGAGGATCTAAAAGAGAAGGAAGAAGGATTGGATGATAAGGGTTCAAAAAAATGGGCTCTAAAGAACCTAGATTTGGATGCATTCAAAATAAGGTCATTATGTCCATAAGCCATACCATAAAGTATAACTTCATCAACATGTATATGGCCCAATATCTACTATTTCAATTAAATAATATCAAGGAGGTTCAAGTATATGGTAAGAATATTCTAAGTTTTGAATATTTGAAGCTTATTATGGACAAAAATGTTTGGCATTCATATTTTTATGCTTTGGATATGTATGGTATGGATATGGTTCTTGGATATTAATGTTTATAAACTTTAGAAACAATTAATATTAATGTTTACAATAAGTTCATGATGTTTTGGTATAGGAAAAACAAGGTCACTTTACAAGATATCATAGTTGGAAATGCATAAATAATAATCATGGTAGAACATGAATATCACATTGAAATAAGTGACAAAGAGAATAAGGAATATTTAGATGATGACATAGATGAAGAATAAATACAAGTATAAAATAACACTTCATCTACTCATGAGACAAAGGAACCACCAAAGGAAAATATGAAAGGGTTAGAATAAAAGGTGGATAAAGTCAAAGTATCAAAAAACATTGAGGTATATGGACACCCACATCATCATGTGAGGAAAAAATCATGGATCCATGTGAGGGAGTGTCATAACAATAATCACTTTGGCTGTATATGAAATTAGAGTACCAATCACTATGGCTATGCATGGAAGACAAATAGTAACTACTATGGTTAGGTAAGGAATCAGAGTAGTAAAACATCCTATGGAACATGGAATCTGTAGAGAAATCACTATGACTATACATGAAATATTAACTACTATGGTCATGAATGGAATCATAGTAGCACAATGAAATATGGTACATGAAATCCAATGAGCAATAATTATGTATGGAAACTAAGGTGGTATAGTTATGATCATGAATGGAATCAAATTATTATAATGGAATTTTTAAATAAGGTTGGAAATATATCACCTACCAAGATCACTAGATGGTTAGATTATCAATATTGGAGATAAGTGTACAATGGTTTTAAACACACTCATTGTCTGGTTTCTTCTTATGTTTTAGGGATGAAACATGTCAAGGAGGTAAGTAATGATATGTACCTAGGGATATGATATATTAAAGTATATGGGTTAATGGATATGATAAAATGTGGTTCAAATCCCCATTATTTATTTATATGGGTCCAATATATTAGGATAAATGAGTAACTTTTTGAATCAGGAACTTCATGCATCTCCACTAGGAGGTCACTCAGGATTTTTGAAAACATATCATAGAATCAAGAAATATTTTTTTAGGGAAGGAATTAATGGGGATGTCCAAAAATATGTGGTTGAATGCATGATATGTAAAAAAAAACAAATGTGAAACCATTAATACCTTAGGTATTTTTTAGCCTTCATCCATCCCTAACTAGTGTTGGGAAGAGGCTTTAATGGATTTCATTACTGGGTTACCATGGTCTGATGGTAAATATGTTACCATGGTAGTTGTGGATCGACTCACCAAGTATGTTCATTTTTTCCTTATCACAACTATTTGTTGTAATTAAAGTATTTTATACTTTTATAAATATAATTTATAAATTGCATGGTACTCCAAAGATCATAGTTAATGACTAAGATCCCATATTTACTAGTAAGTTTTATACTAAATTATTTGCATGTTTGGGTACCCAATTAGTTATTAGCTCATCATATCAACCTAAATATGATGGAAAATATATGTATTCAACAAATTTATATATGGATATATTTGATGTTTTATTTCTAACAAATAAGATAAATGGGTTCATTGGCTACCACTTGCCAAATGGTGGTATAACACTTCTTTTCACACTTATTCCAAGATGTCTCCCTTTGTGTAATTATATGGGTATCAACCCATATCCATCATTTTTTTAATTTATGTTACATCCCAAGGTTTAATTTGTTGAGGAAAACATTCATCATCAACCAAAGGTACTAGTGAGTTTGCGAGATAATTTAGTAATGGCACAAAATAAAATGAAATAACAAGTAGATCAACACCACAATGAGTAGAATTTTTACATAGGTGATTGTGTATTTGTAAATTTATATAAATATAATCATATTTCTCTAAATTAATATAAAAATGATAAAAATTTATCATCTAAGTATTATGGCCCTTATCAGATCCTGTAGAAAACTAGTAGTGTGGCTTACAAGCTAGAATTACCCCCATCCACTTGCATAAATTTGGTATTCAATGTATATTTATTTAAGAAGGTAATTAAATAAAGATTGTATACTCATACTGAGTTACCTAAATTATATGAAGAATTTTGATTCATTTTTTATCCTAAAGAGATCCTGTACACACATACATAAAAAAAAAAAAAACAATTACAGACCAGACCCATTAAGGAGTATTTGATCAAATGAAAGAACATGCATTCTAAATATGCAAAATGGGAGGATGAAGAATGCCTAAAATAACATCTTGACTTGATTAAAAATTAAGGAAAACATTTTTTTAAGGGTAGGGGCATGTTATTCCCTCAACCTATAGTGAATCTAGGGATATGTATGCCCAACTTGTGGCTTATACAACTTCATATTATCTTGTTGCATTTCTTGATGTTCTTAGTATAGTCAACCTATGGAATAAACATGGATAATTATAGTATATATAAGAGGTAGTTTTTATTATTATATTATCATATTTTAAGTTAAGTTATTATTGCATTATTGTGTAGGTTTCCCCCTCAAAGTGGCTGTCATAATATTCAAGTATTCTACTCTTTTGTTAATTATTAATATGGATATGCTTATTCTATTCTTAATTATACAATATATAATTATATTATTTAAAATAATATAAGTAATTTCATTAAAATTTTAGTCTCCCTATAATTATTAACAACCATCCTTTCATGTGCAATCAACCAACTCAACATTACATGTAACTAGTGTTTGTGTAAAACACCTTGTACAAATACTTAGTTTATGAAAAATTATCATTACATAGATACAATAAAATTTAAGATATATATAAATATTATCACACTTTTTTAACACTTTTCATAGGGTAACACTCATTCATCCTTCTAAATATTCAAGAGTCATGCCAACCTTTTTCCTAAATCAAGAGAAGTTTTTAGTGCTCACTTCTTTGGTCAATGAATCTGCAACATTTTATTTTATGTCCACATTTTACATATATATCTCTCTTTGTTCTGCCATTTTCATTAAAAAATTATATGGTACATCAATATGCTTCATTTGAGAATGATATTCAAGGTTATTTTATAGTTATATTATGCTTTTACTATTGTAGTTTATCTTTACAACCTTTGGTGTGAACCCAACCATATAACACATCCTTTGAATCCACTTTACTTCCTTACTTGTGTCATTATTTTCAATAAATTCATCTTTGGTGGTAGATAACACAACTTTATCATGCCGTTTATTCATGTAACTCATTGTTTTATTAATCAAGTCAAACACATACACACTAGTAATCCTATGAAAATCAAGATCTCCAACCCAATCAAATCCACAAAACCCTATATATTCAAATTCTTGATTTCAATAGGTTTTCCTTGATAATAAATCATATAGTCAAAAGTTCCACATGGGTACCTAAATATCCTCTTCACTATCACCCAATGGTCATTGTCTAGATTAGACTTGAATATGTTGACTGCTCCCACTGCTTATGTAGTGTTAGTTATTGTACAAACCATTACATACATCAATCTTCCCACCACACTTGCATATGAAACCCAAATAATGTCCTCCAACTCCTCATGTGTCTTTAGATAATTTTTACATATTTTATAACCTTTAACTAATTTAAAAAGGATTACACATAGGTTTATAATCTTGTATCTTGAAATTTTCTAATATTATTTTAACATACTTCCTCTGTCTAGCTAGACCTTCTTATTCATATTCTATAATTTTATTTCGATGCAAAAGATAAATCTTACAACACTAAGATATTTCATGTCAAACTACACAAGTAGTTGAGACTTTACCTGATTGATCATACACTTATCATTTATGATCAATATCATGTCATCTGCATAGAGGCATATTATGATAAATTTATCACCCTCTTCCTTATAGTAGACATAAGTATAAACATTATTGTATGCAATCCCAATTCCAACCACATAATAGTCAAATTATAATTCCACATTCTAGGTGATTGCTTCAATCCAAACAAGAAATTATTAATCCTAAAAACTAAGTTCTCTTTTTATTTTACCTTGAAGCTTTCAAGCTATGACATATATATTTATTATTTAAGCTTCCCATGTAGAAACTTTATCTTAAAATATATTTTATATTTCTCAAGATCAAGTGCAATGACAATAGATAAAATAAACCTAATATAAGTCATTTTTGTAATATGAGAGATATAAAAAAAATCAATTCTATTTACCTATGATAATCCCTTTATCACTAAGTGATCCTTTCTTCTCTAGCTTCCCTTATGCACTCACTTCTTCTTGAAAACCCACTTGCAACCTATAAGTTTTTATATAGGAGGTAACTTTACCAAATATTAAATCCCATTTTTCCCAAATAATCCTTTTCCTCTTTCATAGTCTTATTCAAACACTTGTTATCTACACAACCAATAGCTTTATTCACCATCTAGAGGTCTTTGCTATCAGTCCTTGATAACATCAATTTATAATGAAAATATAATGGACTATATCTTTCAAGCATTTTTTTCACCCATTAAAATATCCTCCTAATATAATTCTTAGTCTCATTCTCTTCTTACGACTACAACCTATTGCCCATTATACAATACTTAGACACATGTTCTTCAACATCCACATCAACCCACACCTTTTTTATTTTTTATTTTGGGTTTTTTTGTTCTTATTGCATAAGAACCTTGCACACCTCCTTGATTACTACATTTTAAATATATGATTTTTTATTTTTCTTGGGATTTCAAAGCTTGTACCATTTGAAACCACTCACATACCTAATGAAGATGCACACTTTAGACTTGAATTCAAATTTTGATATTTTCTCCTTTGGGATGTGCAAGTAATATTCACAAAAAAACATTTACAAGTGTTGCAAGAATTACTTCTTTCCATTCCACACTTCTTATAGAGTCTTTCCAGCCAACCCTAATGTGGGTTATTTAGTTGATGAGGTAACAAACAATATCCAATGCTTCAACCCAAAATATTTGCACCAAATGTGTACCACTCAACATACTTTGAGCTTTTTACATAAGTTTTTATTAATCTACTCTATGACTCCATGTCGTTGTATTGTATATGGAGCCATATTTTATCCTTGAATACTATTATTCATACATAATTCATCAAAGTATTAGGAGTAATACTCATCCCCATTTTCAATTTTTAATATTTTGATCCTCTTCTTCATTAGGCTCTCCATAATAGATTTAAATGCCTTGAATTTCTTAAGAAATACATATTTATTCAAAAGGAAATATATCCAAGTCTTGTGATAGTATTTATATCTTAAGAATTTAAAGATTACACAAATGTTGATTAGTTCCTTGTTAGTGAATCAAGTAAAAAACCATGTATAATAATGTAATGAAACTAAACTATCTTGCCTAAGAACTAGGAGAAGCATAACATAATGGATAAGACCACAAAATAGAGATTGAAAAAACAAGAATTTTACCTCCCTTGATGAAATTGATGTCCACTTGTTGGCATAGTATATGTTCTTACTCAGTCTATAGCATTAAAGACTTTGATCAATGCTTATCCATATTGGTAACACTTCTCTAATGTCCACTTGTGGCTTTGTTAGTATTGGCTTGGCTTGGTGCGAATCTTCATATCAAATTGGCATTATAACATTAATTTAATGCATTATTGAAGGCATTCCTATAGAATAAACTTATACATAAAAGCTTGTTTGGGTAGAGTGAGGGCACTTGTATTTATAGGTCTCAAAACTAACTTTAACCCTAGGGAGGTTATGTTTATTTATAACTTTAGTTGAGTCTAAAATAACCTAGGTTGAGTTAGGTTAACCCTTTATTGGGTCAAAGCACTCATGAAGTCTTGACAACTCATTTTTAGATATTTATGAGCCATGACAACTCACTTTAGATATTTGTGAGGTTGTGACTCACCTTTTTTGGAATATTAGGAATTAATAAATCACTTTATTAGTTCCCTTAACTTTGAATTCATATTTGGCCTAAAATTCCTTTTTAGATATATGAAATTCACTAATTCAACATTGAATTTTTACTTAGACAAGTTAACTAGGATTTGATTTTTAATTAATCTCACTTAGTTATTTTTGGATTTTTGTAATTGTTTTAAATGTTCTACATTAATATCTTGATAGGCCAAGAACATCAAATAAGTGGGTCATAATTTGACTAGGGATAAAACCAAACTAGGTTACTTGTGCATATAAATTAATACCCCAAATAAGAAAGCCACATCACATCTGTGAGAAATTAAATCCCTTACATAGATGAATTTGGGTAATTCAAGTTATTTATAAGTTTAAATTGTGTCATTTGATATAAATTGATCTAAATCCTAGTTTAGGCATGAACGTGGCTAAAATTGAGTGTCTATAGTTTGCCCCTATTTGAGAAGGCACTATGAGACAAAAACATAGTAACATATTTTAAAATAATTCAAAAGATGTTAAGATAAAAGGTTCATGCCAAAAGGGCACTTGATTAGCCCTTGATTCCCCCTTAATGGAGGGGTGTAAAAAAATATTCATCAAACATTCCCTTGAAATGAAGAAAATGCCATGATCTAAATGGCAATCAGGTGAAATTATAAATTTTCCCTAAGGTAGTTATAAATAGTAATGATAGATAAGTCACTAATTTTCCCAAAGGTGGTTATAATTAATAATGAAGGGTGGGACACTGATTTGCCTAAAGGTGGTTATAATTAGTGGCATAGATATTTACCCATGTAAGGTAGTGGGATTGACACTAATTTTCCCAAAGGTGGTTATAATTAGGAATGATGGGTGAAGACACTGAATTTACCAAATACAGTTATAATCAATGGCACATGCATTTTTACTAGTAGGGTAGGTGGAGTAGGAAAATAATTATTTTCCCAAAGGTGGTTATAATCAATAAATAGGTCAAAAAAGAATGATTTGCTCAAAGGCAATTATAATCACTCACTTGTGGAATTATGTGATTTGGAAATGATTTGCCCAAAAAGGAAATATATAATATTTATCGATAAAATTTTTTTACCACATTTGGGCAAATTGGAAAGGGGATCTTATGAAAAAAATCCATAAAATAGATTTATGATGAGTTGGTAAATAGTAACAACATGTTTCTAGCAAGTGTGAGTACAAAGATGCATGTTTGAACAAACACTGTATATAAGTGGAGAAATAATATTATTAAACAGGTCTTGAAAGAGGCCCAAAAAGATGGTTTGGTTACAACACAACCAAAAAATAAGGCACATAGGATCAAATGCCATGAAAAATAGACCATATATGTGAAAAATACACTTCCTAGAGTATGTAGAATGAACTTTAGGCCTTAGGGGTAAAAATTCAAATTTTAGGATATATATTCACCCCTAAGGTGAAAATAATTCATTTTCACCCTATCCTATTTGAATTTTGAACTCTAGTTTTTGTGTGCAAACTAACTGAGAGAAATGGCACATGGAGGAGCACATGTGACCAAACATGATGAGCTATAGGTAAGTACTTTCACTTTTTCCATTAATGTCATTTTTTTCATTTATTTTTAGCCCTAGGTTGAAAAATGGTGAAGCCATCATTTGCATTTTAGACAAAATGATAGCTTCACCAAGGAAATCAATTACTTTGTATGAAATCATCACTCCTAAAAATGTCAAAATCACCTAAAATGCTTGGAAATAATTAAAAAAGTGATTTGGCCTATTTTTAGGTGAAGTCATAATTTTTGTGAAAATGAAAACAATGATTTCACCTAAAATGGTGAAAAATCACCAAAATGGCAACTTCGTTGTTTGAAAAAATGGTGAGTTCACCTTAGAAGCTAAAAAAATTAGCTTAAGGACTTGATAGGGGTCCAACATTTAGGAGAGAGGGAAAAATAAGATTATTAGGATAAGCATAGGCTTAGATAGTAACATAGAGTTAAGTTGAGACTAACCTATCTATGATTGAAGGAGTGATTGGCTATTTTGATTTGTTAGGAACAATGTTCCCACTACTTACACATCCCACAGATGTGAATGCATAGGATGGTCAAATTTATAAAGGATGTAGATTTATATAACGTGGCACAAATTTTAGTCATCTATATAGATAGAGCATATTTGAATACATTGACAGAGTGTTAACATAGTGAAAACTCAACTTTTCATCTTTATATTAGAGAGGTGATAGTCACACTTGAAGATACCTGACATATCCTCAAGTTATCAATGTAAGGATGGAGGCTCTTTTGGACATACCAAACATACAAATAGGTTACTTTTGATGATTTATTAAATTAATAGGGCATTCCCATGGATTATGGGAAGGTAGATATAGACTTTCTAGAGACATACATAGATATACGTCCTCACAACCTAGCTCTTAGTGACCCTTCACTACCAACACTCATTACCAGGGAGTTCATAGTCTTAATGGATATTGTTGATGGCATCTTACTTCTTGACAAGAGTGTTAGATATTTAAACATGTGCCTCAAAGGTTTATTTTTAATCATGTTGGATAAGGCAACATGATTTATCTAGGGGCTAGTTATCCTAGCTTAGCTATATGGAGATATCCACATGGTGGCTTTTCATAGAGGATACAACATTAGAGCATCAATACTATTGTCCCCAAAAATATCACTCATTTTTGGGACAACATTTGAACTATTTTGGTTCAACAGATCAAAATCCTCTCTCCCCTTTTCAAAAATTATTTTGAGCATTCATGTTCTTCATTTTTCAAAGCTTTTCCAGAAATCTACAAACTCTACAGGCTTAAATCTACAGACTTTACAGATATGTTTCTACAAACTCAACATGCTTGAAATTAGCAGGTTCAACATGTTCAAAGGCTTCTATAGGTGAGTTAAATCAAAATAACAAGTTTCCAACACTTAGTCATTTTCACGATTGGTTCAATGACCAATTGGTTCAACACGCTTGGTTCCAAAGATCAAAAAGACTTAGCCAAATAACAAAGAATGAACTGATTCAACCATTGAACCATTGAACCAAAGTTGGTTCAAACAAGTCAATTCAATCGGTAGGTTCAAGGGGATGCCCCAAAGCTAAAGGAAAAAGATACCCTTATGGAGGGAAATGAACCAAGCTAAGTGCCCTTGCGGAGGGTGGCGAGCAAAAGCGAATAGGGAATTCCTTCAAAAACATTCCCATGGCAAAATTGTTAAGGACCATTTCCTTTAGACAAAAAATCTGAAGGAATTCCTTCAGACTTTTATCTAAAGGAAATAAGCCCGACCGAAGATAAAATCCCACAGAAAAATGCTTGATGGAAAAAGACAAAGTGAATAAATTCCTTTAGACATTTTTTCTGAAGGAATTAAAACCCGAAGGCCACCCAGAAGACCCTGAAGCGTAGGTACCCTCACGAAAGACACTCAACACTTAGAAAATGAACCATCTTTCAAGACCTTAAAGGGCAGGTTCCAAGAAAGATCAAACCTCAAAGTGTAGTAGAATCTGCCATGTGTCCCTTATAGAGTTGAAGTGGAAGCTACCAAGTGTCGTCCATTGGGACATAGTTTCTAATAAGTTTCAAAGCTATGGAACGTGCCACGTGTTCTGTTATAACTTAGTGGAAGCTGAAAAGTGTCAACATCCATAGTTTCTTCATTTTTTTATAAAGACTATGGTGGGCCCCAAGTGAGTTACTAAGGTTAAGCAGAGTGCGACAAGTGTCATCATCTACATGAATCTAAAATGAGTCCTGAATGTTTCTACAATTTTTCTAGGAGCTCAGTGGAAGCTGCCACATGTCATCTTCCACAAGACACTCAAAAGTAGTGGAAAATGCCATGTGTCACTTGTTGAGATTAGTGGAAAGTAGCCAAAGCAAGTGAGAAAGACATGAAGGAATTGCTAAGGAGGATGATGGACCTAAAGACATCAAATTTACAGCAATAAAATAGCTGTTTATCTTTGCAGGTTTGAGCACGGGCTCAAATGCATTCAAAGGCCAAAACACCAAAGGAAAGAACCACTGATGGAAGAGTGTAAAGATCCAACAAGACTGAGGATATAGCCCTGAGAGCTCAAATTCCAAGAAAAGGCAAAACTAGAAAGGGGAAAAGATAGCATGAGGGTTTAAATCGTAGCAGAAAGAGGGAAAGGCCAAAATATCTTCAAGGAAGTTATTTCTAGTAGGTGAAATAGTGGATCAATTAGATTTCTGAAGCACACCAAATCAAGGACGTGGCCTATTTTTCTTCCATGAAGTAAAGGCAAAGGGACAACTATGCAAACACCAGGAAAAGGACCAGATAGTCCATACTAAGGAAGAGACATATTAGAAGAATTAGCATGCCATAGTTAAGGCAGTCACCTAGTTCTAGCATGGCCCTCCTTGAAAAAATTGAAAATGCATTCAAGGTATTGAATGCAGCATGAGCCGTTCCATGGAAAAAAGTGCTAGGCCTTTCTTAGTTGATATATAATGTAATCTTTGATTTGATACAAGTGAGATCTTTCTTTTCACAAAAGCAAAACTCTGCCCAAATTAAAAAGTGAATACTAAGACTTTGAGCTCAGATTGTTATTCATATTATTTTATCTGAATGAGAAATCAAGTTACCTATAGAATTTGTGCTGTTATAGCTTGTATCATTTTAGGAGATTGTTTTTATGTCTATCTTCTAAATGTGTTCTTGTTTATTTAATCTAATAAGCAAAATTTGTGGAGATAATTAGGAAGGTGTCCTGAAGCCAACTATAAGAAGACTTTGTGCCACCTACAGTTGCCTTTAGTGTGTTTGTCTTTTTCTCTTTTCTATGTAAAGAACCTTGGGATGACTTTGTGCCCTCATTGTTCTTTGTATCTCACTCTTTGGGTAGCTGAAGTGGAGACTTTGTGCTACACTTCATTTTACTAGTTACTGCACCCTGTTACCAGTCATTTGTCACTACCTGAAAGAACTCTTGTTGCTTCTTATAAGAACACTTCTAAAATAAGAGAAGTGCCTTCAGCATCTAGACCAAGATTTCTCCTTTATCTGTAAGCATCATCTCTAAAAAAAGAGAGATGGATGGTGTTATCCTACCACTGAGTGTCATTTTCTGCATATATATAGTATATAACACCTCATATTTTATAGGGAACCTCCCCTTGATGAGAGGAGAGATTTATCCCCTTTAGATGTGGTAAACCTACAACTTTGGATGACCAATATCCCTTACTATGGATGATTAGACCTATTTTGCTCATTAGTATGCTGGTGACAAAATATTCACCCAATAGGTTTTTTGGTGACTCCACTGGGGATGTTACGTGCAGTCTGAAGCCTCAAGTTTCATTTTGAAGTAGTCCTTATCCTTATCCATTTCCATTTTATATCCACTGGGGAACACAAAAATTTTGTGCAATTTGAAGCCTCAAGCTTCAGATTGAAGCATCACCTGTGTCTTATCCATTTCCATTATATAATCTAGTCTGCGAACTAGAGTTGCTAGGGAAGAGCGCACAGTTTGAAGCCTCAAGCTTCAAGCTAAAGCAGGGCTAGTTCTTTTCCATTTTTATTATAAAATATGGCAGCTCCATGCTATACAAGAAGCTAGAAATCTCAAGGTGTTGTTGACCCTATTTTTGAGTTGGTGCAGTAGAGCAATTTTGATTTGTTTCCTCCACAACCTCACCTTCAACAAAATAGGAGTCTTCCTCCTACCCATACCAGGTCACCAATACAAGGTAGAGCTTCTTTTTCTACTATTAGCAGATCTTTGCCTATCCATACTCCACTCATATTTGTGATCCCACTTCTACATAATCAAATCATGGCTCAAGGCCCTTGGGGTAACTCTTTTGGTCCACTAAATTTGACCCCACCTCTACATGAGCTTCCACGCAGTTCAAGGAAGAATTTCCCAAAAAAAATTGGTGATGGAAAAGTTCACCCTGATGAACATATTAATTCCTTTAGCATAGCTTGTGGTGTAATAGGTGTGGAGTATGAAGACATAGCAGTCAGGTTATTCATAGAGACACTACAAGGCACTACTATAGACTGGTTCTACCATCTACAATCTTAGTTAGTGACTGATTGGGACACTCTTAAAGCTAAATTTGAAGCTAGGTTTAAGCCTACAAAAGATGCACATGACTTGCTAGCCTAGCTCACACAAATGAAGAAGGAGCCCCATGAAGCTATGAGGGACTTCATTGCCAAGTTTGATAAGCTGAGGAATAGGATTCCCATGATCACCCAGCTGACACCTGAGAATTTCAAGTGTTTCTTCATCAACTCACAACTACTTGAAGTGAGTTTTTTGCTGAGATGAGCTAGACACATAGACCTTGCTACTGCTCAAGACTTGGCTACTGAGGTAGAAGATGACCTTATATTGGCTAGAAAGATAAGGAGAGACATAAATAGTGGTAAATCCTCTTCATCTTCTAAATATCCATCTACATGCACCATGGATCAAATGGTGTAAAAGCTGGAAAATGAACTGCTAGCCTTGAAAAGACAAATGGCCCAAGGTATGTCTTCTCCTAATCAATATATCCCAAGGAGGACATTTTAGAATCAGGCATACTAAGGAAATGCTGCCACGAATCAAAGGCAGCTAAATTATCTTCCTCCCCCATAGAGGAACCTTGCCCTTGAAGTGCCTCCAACCAACTTAGTAGTGGGATATCTAAAAATAGAACATGATTTCTCTTTCCAACTTAAGTTTAATCAATAAAATGATGCTGGTCTCTTCATGGAGGGTCTAGAAGAGTCAGCTGGTGACTCCCACATTGGTTTCTTGAATTATCAGGATGAACCCAGAAGTAAAGGTGAAGCAATCAAGGGATCATACACTGTGTTCAACTAGTCCAAAAACTAGTCAGCCCAGTAAACTGATAAAGAAAAGATAGAGGAACTACCTCAACTATCAATTTTAATTACTAAATGTGGGACCACTCTGCCTTTCTAGCCAAAGGACCCAGTGGTTGCTAAGAAGGTAAGTACATTAAACATCCTTACACCTTATACTTCAAATTCATAGATCAGTCCTCCCCCCTTAAAAACCAAAAGGAAGAACTCTCATCCTCTCTTCATAGTCCATTTTAGTCATTTGACACAATTGACCATGTCAAAAAAACCAAAATTCAAATGACTGAATTTGAATTCTTACAAGCCAACCCTGAGCAGTTGGACAGGTTGGTGGAGTGTGTGAAGAATACAGCCATCCTTGCAGGACAAGAGATTATAAAGGTAACTCATGATCCCCCAAGGAACATGCCCATCCCAAATAATCTTGTCATTACTCCTCCTGCCACCCTTGGGAAAATAGAACCTTTCTATGTTTCCCTGTTGATAAACGGTCACAAGCTGAGCAACTACATCATTGATTCCAAAGCTTCAGACAATGTCATGCCTAGAAAAGTGGTAGAATCTCTTGGTCTCACACTAACCAAGACATTTGGGAGATGTTTCTCCATGGAAAATAAACAAGTGCCACTGCTGGGACAAATTAAGGATGCCCAATTTGCATTTGTGGCATTCCTAGATAAGAGAATCAAGATGACAGTTTTGGTGGCCAACGTCCCAGCATCCTATGGCATTTTGATTGAAAAAAATTTCTACAAGGATGTGGGAGGATAATTAAGCATGGACCTATCTAAGGCAAGGGTCCCTATCAAAGGTGTTATGAAGGGGCTGCTCCTTGAAAAGGAAGTAAAATATGTTGTCACTCAGACATCAGCACCTGAAGCTCAGATTCTATTTGAGTCTTCAGGCAAGGGTAATTACTTCTTATCCACAGAGGATGTTCATGTTTTAGCTGATAAAATTCCTATAGGTGGTGATCCAAATATTGATTCAAGAAAAACATTAGAAAAATCAGTAGGGAATAGTATAGATGAAAAAGGATCTTTCATCTCTAATGAAGAAAAATCTAATAAAAGATCAGTTTTTGATGATGTTTGGATCCAAGAATTTGATGGCAGCAATTCCTCTACCGGTTCAGGAGCTGGGATGGTGTTGATATCTCCTCAAGGGTATATTCTTCCTCCTTCACATGAGTTGTAGTTTAGCAATGTCAACAACACTGCCAAGTACAAATCTCTGTTACTCAGGTTGAAGGCTACTCAAGACAAAGGTGTCAAACTCCTTCACGCTAAAGGAGATGTTGAACTAATGTTTTATCAAGAGTTTGATGCTTATAATCAAATCATGTGCTGGACTGAACTAGTAAAACAAAAAGCTATGGTAGTGGACCATACTAATGCATGCCAAAGTCAAGAAGAGGAACTCTTCATCGAGAGAGCAAATATTTATGGTTTTCAGATTGGATACCGCATCTTGCCATGGCACAAGAAGAGAGAACCAAAAGGAGTGCATAGAAAATGTGATTCCTAGTGGAGATTTCCATTCACCTGTCACCAATTTTGGAGACAAAATGGTTTCCTACTGGTTTATCAAGATAGAATGCCATTTTCATTGTCTCATAATGGGCAGCATCTGAATCAATTCAATCTTGAAGTATCAGATAAATTCACCTATACATATGTATATTTGTATAGTCTTTGTTTTTACTTTGCATCATTCATTTTCATTTTTTAGAGCCTTTCTTTTTGGTAGCATGAATCCATATCCCAATGGCAAGATTTAAGGCACTAGAGATTCTAGTTTTTACTCCCCTTAGATGTTCCAAGTTTTCAACTAAAGGAAGTTCCCCAACTGGAGCCAACTATTGTCCCCAAAAATATCACTAATTTTTGGGACAATATTTGAACTATTTTGGTTCAACAGATCAAAATCCTCTCTGCCCTTTTCAAAAACTATTTTAAGTATTCAATTTCTTCATTTTTCAAAGCTTTTAAAAAAATCTATGGACTCTAAAGATATGTTTCTACGGACTCAACATGCTTGAAATTAGCAGGTTTAATAGGTTTAAAGGCTTCTGCAGGTGAGTTCAATCAAAAGAAAAAGTTTCCAACACTTAGTCATTTTTAGGATTGGTTCAATGACCAATTGGTTCAACGCACTTGGTTCAAAAGATCAAAAAGACTTGGCCCAATAACAAAGAATGAACTGATTGAACCATTGAACCGTTGAACTAAAGTTGGTTCAAACAAGTTAGTTCAATCGGTAGGTTCAAGGGGCTGCCCTAAAGCCAAAGGAAAAAGATACCCTTGTGGAGGGTAATGAACCAAGCTGAGTGCCCTTATGGAGGGTAGTGATCAAAAGTGAACAGGGAATTCCTTCAGAAAAGTTATCACAGTAAAATTGTTAAGGACCATTTCCTTCAGACAAAAAGTCCAAAGGAATTCTTTCAAACTTTTGTCCAAAGGAAATAAGCCTGACCAAAGAGAATATCCCATAGAAAAATGATTGATGGAAAAATAAAAAGTGAATAAATTCCTTCAGACATTTTATCTAAAGGAATTAAAACTTGAAGGCCACCTAGAAGATCCCAAAGGGTAGGTACCCTCGCGAAAGACACTTGACACTCAAAAAATGAACCATCTTTCAAGACCCTGAAGGGCAGGTTCCCTCCAGGAAGGATCAAACCTCAAAGTGTAATAGAAGATACCACATGTCCCTTATAGAGTCAAAGCGGAAGCTGCCAAGTGTCATTGCCAAGACACAATTTCTAATAAGTTTCAAAGCTATGGAACATGTTCCATTATAACTTAGCAGAAGCTAACAAGTGTCAACATCCACAATTTCTTCCTTTCATTTCATTAAGACTGTGGTGGGCCCTGAGTGAGTTACTAAGGTTAAGCAGAGCATGACAAGTGTCATCATCCACATGAATCCAAAATGAGTCCTGAATGTTTCTACAGTGTTTCTAGGAGCTTGACAGAAGCTGCCACATGTCATCTTCCACAGGATTCTCAAAAGCAGTAGAAAATGCTATGTGTCACTTGTTGAGATCAGTAGAAAGTGGCCAAAGAAAGCAAGAAAGACACGAAGGAATTTATAAGGAGGATGACAGACCTGAAGACGTCAAATTTGTGGAAATAAAATAGCTATTGATCTTTTCAGCCTTAAGCATGGGCTTGAATGCATTCAAAGGCCAAAACACCAAAGGAAAGAACTGCTGATGGAAGAGCGTAAAGAGCCAGTAAGGTTGAGGATATAGCCTTGAGAGATCAAATGCCAGGAAAAGACAAAACTAGAAAGGGGAAAAGATATCCCAAGGGCTCAAATCATAGCAAAAAGAGGGAAAGGCCAAAATATCTTCAAGGAAGTTATTTCCAGTATGTGAAATAGTGGATCAATTGAATTTATGAAGCACACCAAATCAAGGACGTAGCCTATTTTTCTTCCATGAAGTAAAGGCAAAGGGATAGTTGTGCAGACACCAAGAAAAGGACTAGACAGTCCTTACTAAGGAAGAGACATATTAGATGAATTAGCATGCCATAGTTAAGGTAGTTGCCCAGTTCTAGCTTGGCCCTCCTTGACAAAATTGAAAATGCATTCAAGGCATTGAATGCAGCATGGGCCACTCCATGGAACAAAGTGCCAGGCCTTTCTTGGCTTCTATATAATGTAATCTTTGATTTGATACAAGCAAGATCTTTCTTTTCATAGAAGCAAAACTCTACCCAAATTGAAAAGCGAATACTAAGACTTTGAGCTCAGATTGTTGTTCATATTATTTTATCTAAATGAGAAAGCAATTTACTTGTATACTTTGTGTTGTTATAGCTTATATAATTTTAAGAGATTGTTCTTATGTCTATCTTCTGAATGTGTTCTTGTTTATTTAATTTAACAAGTAGAATTTGTGGAGATAATTAGGAAGGTGTCTTGAAGCCAACTGTAAGAAGACTTTGTGCCACCTATAGTTACTTTTAGTGTGTTTGTCTTTTTATCTTTTCTATGTAAAGAACCTTGGGATGAATTTGTGCCCTCATTTTTCTTCATATCTCACTCTTTGGAAAGCTAAAGTGGAGACTTTTTGCTACACTTCATTCTATTGGTTACTGCACCCTGTTACCAGTCATTTGTCACTACCTAAAATAACTCTTGCTGCCTCTTGTAAGACCACTTCTAAAAGAAGAGAAGTGCCTTCAGTGTCTAGACCAAGATTTCTCCTTTGTCTATAAGCATCATCTATAAAAAAAGGGAGATGTATGGTGTTATCATACCCCTGAGTGTTATTTTCTGGATATATATATAGTATATAGCACCTCATATTTTATAGGGAACCTCCCCTTGATGAGAGGAGAGATTTGTCCCCTTTGGATGTGGTAAACCTACAAATTTGGATGACCAATCTCCCTTGTTGTAGATGATCAGACCTATTTTTCTCATCAGTACATTGGTGACAAAATATTCACCCAATAGATACTTCTGATGGTCTATGGATGGGAGCACATTGCCATTAAGTGAATAGTAGGTCATTGATGGGTTTGATACCTTGAGGAGCTATTAACATATGGTTAGGCATAGACTGGGATAGGATAGTGTGGACATAAGGGAAAGATTTCCTTTTATTTCTAGATGTTTGATGAGTTTAATGCTTAGTTGTTCATCTAAAGACCTTACCTTATATGTTCCTATGGTTTTGTGATGGTTAGTACATTACATATATGACTACTAAGTGTTTTTTATAGGTAAACAATCACATATCATTGAGGAGTACCACCATGATTAGGTACTCTATAAGTTTGGTATTACACAGGATGTGCCAGAGGGGCTCAGGTGGTTCATATATGTCACATGATAGATCAACCAAAACACTCCTATCATTCATAGGAGTGTATCCACTACTAGTTATCTAAGGGTACCATAGGTAGCTTGGGTTTATGTAGAGGGATAAAATATGTAAGGGTGACACCTGAGTAAATTCACTAGTGGGTATAAGTGTGCCCTTTGAGGATTATAGTTCTAGGTTAGGTAGGGGAACATGCTTATGGATATAGATGAGATGGAGGTTGAGACATCTAGTGGCAGTAGGAGTACTTGGTAGAGTAGTGGAGGTAAGGATGATGATGATGATGATGATGATGATGATGATGATGATGATGATGATGATGATGATGATGATGATGATGATGATGATGATGATGATGATGATGGATATGATGGCAGGGATTATGGAGGAGATGATGTAGGAGATAGAGATGGGGATGGTGGTGGTGATGATGGCCTAGCCATGATGGTGTTGAATTTCAAAAGATCAAGTATAGTAGGTACACAGTTTGGTTTAGGTTAAGCAATGCCTTTGGTATGACTAGGGTAGTTAGGATGTAGGTATGCTTGAGTAGGAGATCATCACTAGGTTGGGGGAAATAATATTCTTAGAGTGGAGAGTGAATGAATTGTATAGTACTCTAGACATCTATGATGATGATATAAATCATCTTTAGTCACAGATTACCTGGATAAAGGATGAGGTGGCTAGGATGGTACAAGTACAAGACCATATTACTATAGAGAGGGACCAGGTCATTATTGACAAGGACCAGACATTGGTATATGTTTAGAGGCTCCAATGAGCATTTGATGAGGCTCAATGATCTATTATATAGGTAGGGTTTTCACAGATGATACTTGACAGCCTTTGGGCTAAGGATGAGGCCTTACATTATCGTAGAACTTATGAGACTATTGTTCTCAGGGACTAATAAGTTATTACATTTGAGGTTTGGGATGCTCAAAGATTAGGCATTAGATCAAGTCAATCAAGGACTAAGACTCATGTTACAGGGGCTTTAGGGTAGTTTTTTCATCATCTATGACCACCACCACCAAGACAACTAGGGCCACCTCTAGTGACAGGTCCCATGGACACATATAGCCAAAATTTATCATTGGAATTTGTTGGCATTTGGCATTTTGGCACGTGTTGTACTTGTTGTAATGGCATACTGATGTACTTTGAGACATCATTGTGATATATATATATATATATATATATATATATATATATATATATATATATATATGTATGTATGTATGTATGTATGTATGTATGTATGTATGTATGTGTGTATGTATGTAATTTGAGATATATTGACATTCATTTTTATGTCATTTGATTCCATTGTACATGTCTAAATATTCTTATGATATATATATTATCATGTTTATGTTCATGTTTAACATTGTGTATGTTTATCATTATTTATTTTTATGCTTATGTATGATTTTTCAGAGATACATGTCTATATAAACACATAATAAATCACAATTACTTTGGTTATGACTTGTGGATTTAGGCATGTGTTTGGGTATTTGGCTGGTTTTTTATCAGAAAGAAGTACTTCCATTACATTGATGTTATAGTCTGTGTTGGCCTAATTTTTTTTGTATCTTGTGATATTATGCATCATAATTATAAATAACCATAATGATAATATATAACCTAAGCATGGAAAACTTAGTTTAAATATAAATATAAATAACCTAGGAATAAGATATGAATAATCAAATACCAAATATAAATATAATAAATAGACCAAGTGTATGATTATATACAAACATTCACAACCTAAGAGCAAGATATGAATAATCAAGACTTAAGTGTAAATAAAATGTGATAAACCTACAATAATAGAGAAATAAAAAAGGAAATAAGAAATAAACAATAAAAACCAATAAACAAATAAATGAAACAAACAAACAAAACACACAAAACTAACAAACAAATAAATCAAATAAATAAAATAAAACAAACAAAACACAAACAAAAAAATGCAAACATACTATACAAACAAAAAAATAAACAAGGCAAATAGACAAATAGAGTAAACTAAAACAAACAAAACAAAAAAAATAAACAAAAATAAACAAGGTTATACAAATAATATAAATAAACAATGGTTAGTCACAATGTTAGTAACAAATAAAATACAAATTATTTGTGCATGTTTAATAAAGGTGTTACTCTTAGCGATAGGGTGACCCCTAGGCTAGGTAGAAATAACACTAGTAAAACAACACAAGAAAAAATGGCACAAGGTTTCGTCTAGGTTATAGGAAAACAAGCACAAAGGGATACGAAGGCAACAAGTTGACCTTAGGCTATAGGGAGTAATGACACAAATAAAATGGAAAACATTACCCCTAGGCCATAGGGAGCAATGACATGAACAAAAACAAAATTGGGGGAGTAGAAGAAAGGAATGGGTAGCCAAGATGACTCTAGATACATTAGGAAAGTGGATGTTGCCTACATAAGTCTATGGACATCAGATCCAACATTAACTTCAGGCCAAATGTAGTTCTCCTAGGATATGGGATAAAATAAAGTGATGATAAGAAAACATGATTGACTTATAGATGAATATAGGAATTGTATTTTTAAATAGTGAGTGCATAATAAATTAGGGGGAGGATGTTCATAATCATGATAGCATCACCATAAAAAAATCATGCAAGTACAAGAGCATGGTTTAGGTTAAAACCCAACTAAAACACAAGAGATGAGTATACCACTAATGAACCAAATTGGTAATTCATAGTGTTCACTACATCTATGGCTTATAATGAGAATGATCTTGAAAAATAGCGAGAGCATTTGCTAAGGTTACTCATAAAATGGTGAGAGCATTCAAATAGAAACTACTCTCAAAATGGTAAGAGCGTAAGAAAATAATAAGGATGGGGAAATTAAATGACAAGTGATTACTTTTGAAGTAGCTATAAGACCCATAATCCTTAAGGCCAAGATGTGGTTGTGAAGTGCCAAAAAGTAACAAAGTGATAAAGAAATTATCACATGTGAGTTAACCCAAAATACCCCATGTATGTACAAGTGTGTTAACCCAAAATACTACATGTACCTAAGTGTTGCCTACATAATCTGTGTGAACCTCGAGCCAATGTAGTTCTCCCAAATATGGGATGGAAAAGGAAAAGATTTCCTAGAAATGAATTTATCTAGATAAGATAGTCCATCCCAAAAAAATTTAACGGCCTTATATCTCACATGGAAATTATAAGCCAAATTTTCTTAATTTGTGATTTTAAGGATTTTCTTAAGTTTTTCCAAATGTTTAGGGGTTTTAAAAATGTTTCAAATGTTTTTGGAATTATTCTAGGCATCTCAACTCGATAGAGAATTACAAGATACAACACAATCCAAAATTAGAAAATGATGAGAGCATGGCAAGGGGAAAGTAAGCTAACCTCAATGTAAATTGAGAACTACCTACATAGTACCGAATGAACCTCAAGTCATTGTAGTTCCACTTACAATAGTGAAATTTGGGAAATGTTCCTCATTTTTTAGTGTTTTCAATATCTCAACTCAATAGAGAATTATGAGATATGACACAGTCCAAACTCATAAAATGGTGAGGATGGATTAAGAATGCTTACAAAATGGTGAGAGAGAGTGGAAAAAGGGTGACTGAGATGACCTCAATGTAAATTTAGTGTTTGATACATAGTCCCAAAAGGACCTCAGGTCACTGTAGTTATACCTACACAAAAGGCATCTAACTAAGGACCAACAAGTTTAGGTATAAATGAATGGCTAGGTATGTCATAGTGATGGCAAGGTGATGTGACAATGCATGGTAAAGGGGTTATTCCTAATTTTTCTCAAAGGTGGTTAAAATTAGGAAATAATAGTAAGGGTCAATGGTACTAGTTTACCTATAGATAATTATAATTAGTAACATGAATGATAGAACATAATAATAAATGATGTAATTGTCAGGACCACTATCATACTACTTTCATATACTACCATTCAAATGTTTGAATCTAAAACAACTGTTGGAACTAAATTTATCATCAACGACTAAATGTGCATAAAGTAATAATGAATCAAAATCAAGGCCTAAAAGTGATAAGGGTTGGTAAAAAGAACTAGTTTTCATTAGGCTAAGGCATGGTAGAATAGTATAGGGTATAGTACAAAGAATAGGTATAGTTTTGCATAACTTAAATGATCCTTATAGACAATATTTTGAGTCCCTCAAGAGTTAAAACATTTGAGGTGCATTATGTTCATTAGTTTGTCAAGTTCATCTCCTTATGGTGTGGTGAGCCTGTCTGCTCCATAACCATAGTTAGTAATAACTACATAGGTCACTAACTAGTTAGGTTGGATCTTTGCCTTATTCTTTGTCTGAACATTCAAATTCTTCAAATTTTCTTTTAACACAAGGTCACCAAGCTCAAATTTTCATTTCTTAATGCATCAATTATATTGGCCTTATAATATGTTCTAATATGCTTGAAGGTTATTCAAGGCAACCATGTGTTTTCCATCTAGAAGACCTAGATTTTAAAAGTGAGTTATTCTATAATCCTCATCATCAATGATGTGCTATAATGAAATATACAGAGAAGGCAACTCGACTTTGATAAGAAGAATGGCCGTAGTGTTGTAATTAAGGGAATAGGGGGTAGATCCTATTGGAGTAAAGAATATGGTATGCTCAGAGGGAATTAAAAATTTTCAAGTGTTAATTATGATCAATATCATTAACAATCTTATTCATAATATTGATAATGGTTTTTTTATAATCCTTAGTTTGGCCTTTATCTTATGGGTAACAGGCTGTATAAATATGTTGTTTGATATGGTAATGGGTACAAAGTGCTTTCACATATTTATTTTTAAATGATCCACCATTATCATATATAATGTTAGAGGGGATACCATAATGACAAATGAGATGGTTATAAATGAATTTGGATATCTACTCACCAGTTATGTAAGTGAGGGGAATGAATTCTACCCATTTAATGAAATACTTGGTAGCAAAAAGGACATGTTTATAGCCATCTAAGGATGTAGGATTTATATTTCCTATAAGGTCAAGTCTCCACATTAAAAATGGACATGGTGTTGTTATTGGTTTGAGTGTCTTGGCTAGAACATGAATCAAAATAGCATGCTTATAACACTTTACAAACTTCACATAAGTAGTTGAATCTATTTCCATAGTCAACTAGTAATTACCAATACGTAGTAATGTTTTGGATAGGATTTCCCTATTGGTGTGGGTTAAACACACTCCTTCATGAACTTACCTCAACACTAATCTGGATTCTACCAAAGATAAAAAATGAAACAAAGTTCCACCATATCTTCTAAAATATAGGGTAAGTCCAAGTAAAGCATAAAGAGAGGCTTTGTGGATGAAGGATTTTTTTACATGATAGGTTAGGTGGAATAATTTGGTCTTAGAGGTAGGCATATATGCTAGAATACCAGAGAAATGTGGGACCAATAATGTCACAAACCATCTTGATTACTAATTATTTGTGTGCCAATGCTATAATATTTTTCACAAGAAATTGATAAT
Source organism: Torreya grandis (assembly GCA_037957365.1). Lineage (NCBI taxonomy): Eukaryota > Viridiplantae > Streptophyta > Pinopsida > Cupressales > Taxaceae > Torreya > Torreya grandis. The sequence goes on along the minus strand of JARHVA010001927.1, from coordinate 1,194,033 downwards.
CTTTAGCTTTATTTGTGTTTTGAATCATGGAGCCAATTTTGGTCATGGAATTAGCTATTATTTTATTGTCTTGAGGCATCTCTTCAAAATAAATGTTGTGAATTTTTTATTTGAGAGTTTCAAACATGTATTTATATGCTACCAACTTCTCATCCTTTTTCTGGTACTAATCTGTGACCTGATCAATGATTAGCTATGAATCATCATGAACTAGTAAATGTTGGATGTTCCACTCTAATATTTGGTGAAGCCCTACAAAGAGTGCTTCATATTTAGATATGTTATTAGTATAGGTAAAATCAATGTGAAAGGTATTAAAAATTATATCCCCTTGTGACATGATAAACAATATTCTAGGACCTGATCTACATACTGTGAATCAACTATTAAAGTACATTTTCCATTGTTCTACCTCAGTAAGTGCTTCTAATTATGCTACATTCATAATGGATTCATCTAAAAACATGAATGTAAGAGGTTGAGTATTAGGAAGAGGAGATTCTACAAGTTGATCTACTAGTACTTGTCCCTTAATGGCCTTTTGGTTGGCATATTTGATCTCAAAATCACTCAAAATCATGATCCACTTTGCCATGCAGACTTGTAGAGCTATTTTGGAAAGTAGATACTTGAGCAAATCTACTTTGGCTAACATTGGTATTTTTTTAGCATGTAATGTCATAAATTTTGAAATGCAAACACCATTGTTAAATAGGCTTTTTCAATCGATGTATAATTGTGCTCACATGTGACTAATGTTTAACTCAAGTAATACATCACATGATATTTTCCCTATTAATAATGTTGTGCCAAAAGTACCTCCAGGGAATTTTCAATTATTGATAGGTAAAGTAACAAATATTTGTTTGGTATAAGTGGAAATAAAATAGGTGGATTGGCCAGATATTCCTTGAGATGTTCAAATGTTCTTTGGCTCTCTTCATTCCAATAGAAAGTAATACCCTTCTTCAACAAATGTGTAAATAGATGGCATTTTTTAGCCAATTGTGATATGAAGCATTAGATTGACTAGATCTTTCTGTACAAACTATAAAGTTGATTCAATGTAGATGGTGGTGGCATTTTAGTAATGGCTCAAACTTTGGCTGGATCAACTTCAATGCCCCTGTGAGAGATAATGAAGCCTAATATTTTACCAAACATTACACCAAATACACACTTCATAGGGTTAATCCTAATTTTATACTCTCAAATTCTCTCAAAGATTATCTAGAGTATAACTGAATGGTTGACACAGTCTTTGATTTACCTAGAATGTCATTGATATAGTCATTAATGATGTCATGCATCATATCATGTAAAATCATTGTCATGGCTTGTTGGTATGTGGCTCCTACATTCTTAAGCCTAAATGGTATCACTTGATAAAAAGGATTACCCATAGAGTGGTGAAAATTATCTTATGCTATTATTTTGGTATAATTCTAATTTTATTATATCCTAAAAATCTATCCATAATATAAATCATTTCATATCCAGCTATTGAGTCAATAATCATGTCAATGTTTGGCAGAGGAAAGTCATATTTTGGGAAGGCAGTGTTAATATCCCAAAAATAAGTGTGTATTTTGATACCTTTTAGTTTATTTCTCACCATCAAAATGTTATAAATCCATTTTGAATAGTTAATGGGCCTAATGCATCTCGCATATAAGAGTTTATCTAACTCTTTCTTGATTATCACAACAATATGAAGATGCATTTTTTATAACTTTTACTTAACTAGTTTGGCACTAGGATGTAAAACAAGATGGTGTACAACCAAGGCATGGTCCAAACTTTGAATATCTAAATAGGCCCATGAAAATATGTTTAAAAACTCCCTCAAAAGGCCTATAAAAACTTCACATTCCTCCTCAATGAGGGACGTGCCTAGTTTGATCCACTTTGGGTCCTGTAGAGTCCCAATGTTAACCTTTAAAGTGTCCTCCATGAGAAGTGTAAAACCATATTCTAAAATAATTGGCAAGAAGGTAAATTGATTGGTAATGGAAAAGTCTTCTAGTCAGATTGGCTCATCTAATTATCCCAAGAAGATGAATGAGAATCTCCTAATGCTAGTAAAGGTCATGTAATAAATACTTTAAGGCACTCTTAGACAATTTATGCAAATTCTTTTTGCTCCTTGGTATTGATCTTAGGTCCATACATAAAACTCATACTATTGGTATCTTGTGCTTCATGTGAAGAGGGGTGAACATCCCCATATAATGGTGTATGAAATAGGTTTTTACCAAGAGACTTGCCTTTTTCTTTGATTTTAACCTGGTATAAAAGTGCCTCAAAGAGGTTTTCAATTTTAGACCTCAATTTTTTTTTTGTTTTTATTTTTAGCCAAGGAAGTTTACTAGTTATTTAAAATAGGCAACATGATCTAATATAATAGAAAACCCTTACTTATGGTCTCCAAGAGGAACGTGATCTCTCAAACACATAAAGTTGCAGATGGTCTCATCATTTTCAAACTTGTCTAATGGCATTGTTGACTCTTGTTGGTCCTAGTCTATCAACTATGGGTGATAAATGGTAACTGATAAAGGGAAATAAATAGGATTAATGGTATAAATGACATGGGGGTTAAATTTTTTTGTGTTTTCAAGGTCATCATAGATGTTATAATTAGACCTTGTGTTGTTTTCATCATCATATTTGTTATTCAATGGTGTTATAACTCAAATAAGGTATATGGGGTCCCTCTAGGTGGTTTAAATCCAATACCATGGGTTATCTTGTACTTGGTCATTGAAATAGGATAGATCATTCCTTTTTGATGTATCCTCAGGCCTCTGCCTTCATAAGCTAGGTGATCGATAATCTAGTTAGGTATAGGATACTTTGTGCTTTTATAATAGTCAACTAAATCATTAGTATAAATAAATGAATCATATTTGACTAAGGGGTCTTATTTTGGGCCAAATGCCTATTTGAAAATAATGGGTTTGTTGATATAATATTTTCCCTTGGTCTACCCCTCTATGTGAGTAGTCTTGGCCTTAGGTCTTCCATAGGATTTTAGATTATGTGGCAATTTGGCAATGTGAAAGGAGTCATAGGTATTTTATTCTCTTATAAATTTGTTAGATATATAAAAGTGATTGGAAATGTTTAGTGGAAGTGCAAATGAGGTATAATCTAGGATTTTTGGGTCAATGTAACTGGCTTATGGTCTTAATTCAATGGCTTTGGATTTTTTAGTTCTTCCTCTATCATATTTGGGTATAGGACTCAATTCAAAATGATAGTTTTAGCTCTTATACTCAGTATCAAGACATTTACAATACTAATATGGATGGAGATTAGTTGGTATAGTCATTTTCATCCATGAATGGGTAAACTTTATACATTGATACAATGTGGAAGGTATGAATATGATTTCATGGATCCAGGGTCTGCCCAATAGCAAATTTTAAGAGAATTATAGGTCCAAAACATAGCATAGAGTGTCATGGGTCAAAATCCCAATTACCACTGGCAAATTCATAGTACCTTATGATTCTTATTCCTCATTATCATATGCCTTGATAATAATGGTATTTAGATGTAGGTTTATCATTGTATATATGGTATGCTTTATCAACTTCAGAGACACAATGTTAAGGCCCAAACCATTATCTATAAGGATGCATTTTTAATTATGGTTTATTATACTAACCTTAATGTATAATAAGTTATTATACAATGGGCCCAAGGATGACATGCCGCTTTGGTCAAACATAAGATGTTGGCCAAGGGCCAAATGTCCTACCATGGCTTGAAATTTATCTAGTATGATGTCATCAAGTATGAGGGATTGGTTTAAGTATTTGTTAAGTATGTCTTTGCGGACATTATATGTATGTAGAAAATCCATGATGGATATTTACACAAGAGTCTTTTTTAGCTTCTCCATAATGTTATAGGTATTTACTTTGGTTTTGGTTGTTTATTTATTTTTTATAGGCATGGAGGTCTGAATGGGTTCATTCATGTCATTTTGTTGTAGGCCTTTGATTGTAATCTTGGTTCATCAAGTTGAAATTATGTAATATTTATCTAGCATAGGGTTTTGTTAATTGGATGGGAAGGTAATAGGGCCTGTAATGGTAATCCTAGGGCAATTTTGAGCCTGGCTGATAACGTGGTCCTAAGAAATATTACTAGCATAAGGAGGTTGGTAGGCATTGTTTGGATGATATGCATTATTGGATGAAGGTATTGGTTTATTGGTAGTTGGTTGAGGGTTAATGGTAATGGTGGAAACATGACCACCTAAGACATGTCCTACAATATTGTTATAGGTATATGCAATGGCATGATGTCCTTCCTAATTAGTTTGGTTAGTTTACCCTTGGTTATAACCATTATATTATTTTTGTTGTTGGCATTATTGTTGTTGATTTTGTGGTGTTATTATTTGCATATATTTTTTTATTATTGGTATTACTTCTATTTGTTGTTATGTTAGGGAAATTGATTCTAATATATTACCAAGTTATGATTAGTCATAGGAGCATGTGTATCTCTTTGTATCTCTCTATTTTATAGCATATTCTCAATAATATGCCTTAAATAGATACACTAGAGTATATAATGTCCTTTGACATGATGGTACTCATAAAATTCATGTTCTTTATACCAATCAGGAAAATGAATTCTTTCAATAAATAGCTTCGGTACCATCTAGCTAATCATATTTACCTAAACTAATTTATAGATTATAAAATCAAGAGGATCCTTAAGATCATTAAATTATATTTTAATGAGTATTATTCTCCTTGGAGGAGGTGTTTGCATTTGGGATTGATTCTACTATTGGTTTTGTGGAGGCTTTGGCTGAATGAATGGAGGATATAGTTATTGAATGCATGGAGGTAAATGAATAGATGATATTTTTACCATTTATAGATGATGAAATTCAATGACCCCATTGTCAAAAAAATTCTTATTGTAATTTTAGGCCTTTAGTCTTTCATTATTACTGGCTTGAACTAGCATTGAAGCTATTATTTGGATAGAGTTATGATTTTAGCTATGGCTTTGGTTTTGGTTTTGGTTGGAATAAAATGTATTGATTATCCTTTTGTTAATAAGGGAATTCTCAATTTGTATCCATTTATCAATAACCTCTTAAAAATTATGAGCACATTGTATCTTGATATGATATGATATCTCATTATTTAGGTTCTTGGTAAATATCATGGCCAATTGCTTGTCTAGAAAATTATGAGTAAACTAGATCACAAGTGCTCTCCACCATTGTAGGTAAGTAGTGAAGCTTTCACCACTTTTAAATTTTTATTTACCCAAGTCCACAACTATAATCTCATACTTAAGATTATATAAAAGATATTGTATAAAATTCTCAAAAAGATCATCAAAATTTGGTATAGAATTCTTTGTAAATTTTAAAATCCATTCCAAGGTTTATCTTGCTATACTTATTGAAAAGAGGAGAAGTAAATATATTTCATTATAGGACACTAGTTTTCAATTGACAAATAATTCTGTAAGATTCTCTTTAGGGTCACCTTTGCCTTTATATTTGTCAAATTTGTGTAACTCATAACCTGACAAAAATGGTATTTGAAGATAATCCATGTCAAATGGATAAGAACATATTTTATCTATCTTGAACTTCTTTGTTTATTTTTTGGTCTGAATGGTTTGAATTACATCCTTCATTTTCTACAAATCTTGGGCAAGGAAGTTGATTGGCATGGCTTGTTGCTATTTGCATTATGTAGTCAAAGGTTTATTACCTTGAAGAGAGTAAGAAGGTATGGTATACTATGAAATGTTTGTTTGATTGGTTAGATGACTAGGTATACATATCTATGTAGTGGGATTGTAATTTTGATATATAATATGTTATATTAGAAAACATTTTGGTTAGGGTTGTCTACATAGCCTTGTATGGTAAATTATGACTAAGATAATGGTATTTGGCTAGGTGGAATATGTTGGTATTACTCATTTTATGTGGGAACTTGTTCTCTACTCATCAAACCCTATTGTATAAAGGGAATACATTGTTGACTAAATACCTATTGTTGAAGGTGTTGTAAGTTGGGTCCTTGATGTATGTGTGATACCCATTGGGTGAAAGGCAATTATTGCCTAGAACCTAGTACTTGTACATTGGTTAAACACATGTTATTGGCTAGGTACTTTTTGAGGGTTTTTCTTTTATAGTTGTTGGCCAACTGACACTTTTTACTAATAGAAACATGTTGGAGATTAAGCAACATTTATGATTATTGAGGTATATTGGTATATGCTTATTATGATAGAACATTTATTGCCACCTATTAAGGTGGTGTAGTGTTTGCACTTATTGAGGTAGTATGTTGGTTTATTATTTTTGGTTTGTTTCCCCTTTTTATATACATGAGGAAGTAACTAGTTGAGGAATGGAGGTTATTTTTTGTGTTTAGGAAATAGGCATACCTATCCCCTATTGTTGTAATCCATTTATGGTATTGGTTGGAGGAATCCATTATGTGTTTCTCGGTAGTTTATTAGACCCACTTTGGTTTATATTAAAATTCATTTGTGTGTTATCCACAATGTTTTGAGTGAGGTCTTTCATTTGAGTGTAAATTTATTCTATTGAAATTAGTACATTATACATGTCTATGTTATGATTTTCATAGCTTGAATAATCTATTTGTGGCCCTATTAAATGAGTTAACTCTATAGTGGCATTTTTGAAATAACCATTGCATTGAAATTGTGAGATAGGTTAAGGTAATTTTGGTATGCTTGTTTCACTTGTTCCAATTGATCGTCCATAGGACCTTTTCATTTCCTAAGCACACTTTGGCTCTATTGAGGTATATGTACTAAAGATTGATTTTAATTAATTTATACCTATTCAAAATATTGGTCATAAGGCATGTTACTAGGAGTTGTCATCAAACTAGATAGACTTTCATGTGGGAAGTTTGGTGGGAATTTTACTCCTACTTCTACTGCCTTGACTAGAATTTTATATTTTTTCCATAACAAATGGATATCAAAAAAGTATGGATCATAACTTGTATATGTTGGCATTGTTACATATTAGGTCTATTATTCTTGGCTTTGTTCAATAATACACATCACTTGAGCAAGATATTATGCCATTTGCTCATTCTCTTGGCCTAGATAAGATGATGCACTCACCAAATACTACAATAGTGGGTCACGCCTTTATTATTAATATGGAATATTATAATATGGATATGGATACATATCATACACTATATCATCACCATATATCTCTTAAATGAAGGGATTACTAGTGACAAAGTTATCATAGTCCAGATTGTACATAGTCTCGTTACATGTACAACAAGGCATGTTTGGATCTATGACTAGGTCATTTGAAAAGAAAGTTATAAATGCGATAAAAAATTGAGTTTTGAGATGAACAACCTTTAGATCTATAAAATACGTCCAAAGTCTAAAATAACTAATCTAGGTCTAAGGCCAAGTTAGAAAACAAACTTTAAAATGGTCTAACAAAGATAATAATTTGTCTAAAGGCAATTATAATTAGTGGAAAAGCTAAAACAAACTCTAAATTGGTCTAACAATGGTACTAATTTTTCCAAAGGTGGTTATAATTAATGGAAAAGGTATATAGACAAGGTAGAATAATTGTGAATTATGATCAAAAGGATAATAATGATTTGCCCAAATGTGGTTAGAATCATTAGTGTGGAAAATACTACTAGACTCAGAAATAAAGGTTGATATAAAAAAATAACTCAAAGACAATATAAATCTAAGGTAATTGGCTTGGAAGACACTCGATAATTGGCTAAAAAAAGACTCGGTATTAGGTTCACAAAAGACTCTTGACAAATAGAACTAAGCCATTTTTAGAACTCAATACAAAAAACTCTAAACAAGGCACATGGAAATAAACTTATCATAAAGGATGCTTAAATAAGGCACGCACCAAAAAATAACCACTAAGTCTAGGCAAGTGGTCTTTAGATCAAATAAGAAATTAATACAAGTATCATAATACAAATATAAGAGTTAAACAACCTAAGCCCAAATTAGATGAGGATTTGGTGTAAACATGATTAGTTTAGGATTTATAATTTGAAAGATTAAATTTCAAATTTAATGAAAAATACTCATATTTTCTAATACAAATAGGCTAAACAAAAACTGGTAGTGTAATTGTACATTTGAAATAAAAGGTATGAATGATTTAAGAACTTGGTTTCAAATGAGATAAGGAGTTTAGAATAATTTAGGTAATGTAACAACACTTCATCAAAAAAATGGTATGCCAGTAATTTTGGACTAAAAATCCAAGTCAAATGTTTGAAACAAAATGGAAACGTAATGATGCACCATTAAAGAAGTGACACACAAACAAACAAGTAACTATAAGGAAAATGTGTGAAAAACAATAGGTAGAGTAACACTTCTTAAGTCAAAGTGTTGTGAAAACACATGATGGTTTTGACATGATAACATAATAAATCAATTTTAGGACCAAAAACACATGTAAATAAAAGAAAATATAAATAACACTAAGTGCACATCCTATCCTGAAACTAATAAGGTGTGCATAGCTTATACCAAAGTTTATACTAATGTACCAATGCTCAAAAATAATTAAGTGTTAATATAAAAATTAAAAAATAGTTGTAGGTAGAATATTTAAGCCCCCCTCTATCACTCAAGCATTGGTAAGTGGCATGACCTTAGAGTGAGGATCACTCGACATTTGGCAAGATATTATATGGTAAGTGGGGTTGACTAAAATCTATAAGTTTCAAAATGCACTAAATAGTCCTAAGTGTGGCTCACACAAGGGTGGATCACATCAATTGTATTAAAAATCACTAAATTACTATGAAAAGTTCTAGTCCTTTGCATATAAACTTCAACCATGTACTACTTAGTGAAGTCCAATGTTTAGCATGGACTGATCTGGGTTTTGTTAGGATTGGAAGGCTAATTGCTCAGCCCCTAGAAATCCAAATATCATGTGCCTAATTTATATACCTCACTATGGAGTTGAGTTGGTAAAATTTTATAAGATGAAACCCTAGGTCAACACACCCTTAAATAACTTATGAGGAGGTAATGAACTCCCTCCCACAAGCTAATGCAATAAAATAAACAAATATAAATTGAAAAGACTTTAGAGGTCATTTTTGATTCACCCAAGTCACTTGGAGCTTGGGGAGATTATACGCAATGTTGTTTATATTTTAAGATAAATAAATAAATCGATAAAAAAAGTGATTTCGGTCACCCAAGTTCCCTATAAGGGATAGGGGGAGAGCATACATGTAAAGTATTTTGTTTTCCATAAACAAAGAATTTAATCTAGGAAGTTTGAAGCTAGCTAATAAATAAAGAACAAAAAAAAAGATGAAATCTATTAAGAAATCTAAACTAAAGTGGATGTTATTTTTAAAATAACCAACTAAAATATGAATGAATTTTTGACCATTTGGCCTTTTTAGCTCTTGTAAAATTGAAATTCAAAAAAGACAAGTTTGGTTCGTTAATTTTAAGCACTAAAATGAAAGTGTGTATGAGACGTAGAAGTGTGTAGGCCTGTCTTTCTCCACCTTGGTTCCTAAAAAAATTTAAGGGGTTCTCTTTTCTTTAGGATAAAAATATAAGCAACAAACAACATTCCATTTTTAGCTCTCAGGTTTTTGAAAACACAAAGCAAAGTCATTGATTATGCAACAGATCAAAGTTATTGATTTAAGAACTAAAATGAAAGTGTGTATGAGACTTAGAAGTGTGTAGGCCTCTCTTTCTCCACCTTGGTTCCTACAAAAATTTAATGGGCTCTCTTTTTTTTAGGATAAAAATATAACAAAAAAATAACATTCCATTTTCATCTCTTAGGTTTTGAAAACACAAAGTGAAGTCATTGATTATGAAACAGATCAAAGCTATTGATTCTAGTGAAGTCATTATTTTCTTATGACACAGTTATATAGAAACTAGTTTCTTGGTGAAATCAATAATTATTCCAAGAAAAGTCTCCAAATATAGGTTAAAATATGGAAAAGTCACCAAAATAATTTGTAAATATACCCATCAAAGTCATTAAATGGTAGGGTTAATATCATCGTTTCTACTTGTCAGTGTCATCATTACATATGTCAAAGTCACTGATGCAAATTTTTCATTTCTATAAAATAAAAGATTACAAACAAGGGATGGAAAAGGTAAAGTCATCATTATACAAGGCAATGTCTTTAATTATAATCAAAATAGAATGACAATATTTTTAAGCACAAAACTCTAAATTTGTATATTTAAATTCTCTTTTTAATAAATCTAAAGGTTCCAAATCATTATTCATGTCCATATGGGATGTGCATCCCATTTGGCATGCCATTATGTATCTGAGGAATCTAAAGAACACACAAATATTGATTAGTTCATTGTTAGTGAATCAAGTAAACATCTATGTATAATAATGCAATGAAGCCAAACACTCTTGCCTAATAATTAGGGAGAACATAACATAATGGACAAGACCATAAAATAGAGATAAAATCACACAATAATTTTACCTCCCTTATTGAAATTGATGTCTATTTGTTGGCATAGTATATGTTCTTACTCAGTCTATGGCATTAGATAATTTGATCAATGCTTCTCCATATTGGTAGCGCTTATCTAATGGCCACTTATGGCTTTGATAGGATTGGATTGGCTTGGTGTGAATATTTGTATCAAATTATAATTATAACATTACTGTAATGGCTTCTTGAAGTCATTCCTATAAAATAACCTTACACAAAAAATTTTTTTTGGTAGAGTGAGGGCACTTGTATTTATAGGTCTCAAAACTAACTCTAACCCTAGGGAGGTTAGGTTTAGTTCTAACTTTGGTTGAGTCTAAAATAACCTAAGTTAAGACAGGTTAACCGTAGGTTGGGTCAAAGTACTAATGAAGTCTTGACAACTCATTTTTAGATATTTATGAGCCATGACACTCACTTTAGATATGTATGAGGTTGTGACTAACCTTTTTTGGAATATTAAGAATTAATAAATCATTTTATTAGATCCCTTAACTTTGACTTCATATTTGGCTAAAGATTATTTTTTAGATAAATTAAATTCACTAATTCACCAAAAAAATTTAATTAGGAAAGTTAGTTGAGATTTGATTTTTAATTAATATTTCTTAGTATTTTTTGGCTTTTGTAAATTATTTTAAATGTTTTGCATTAATAAATCGACAATCCAAGAATGTCAAATTACTAGGTCACAATTTTACTAGGGATGAAACCAAACTAAGTTATTGGTGCATATAGGTTAATACCCCAAATAATCAATCCTAACCACATTATTGATAAATTAAATCCCATATGTGGATGAATTTGGGTAATTTGAGTGATTTCTAGGCTTAAATTGCATCATTTTTTTAAAAATTGATCTGAATCTTGGTTTAGGCATGAAAGTGGCCAAAATTGAGTCTATAGTAGTCATGTATAAAATACACATATAATACAATCATTTTATATGATCATACATCTACCATTCCAAAGACATCATTTTGATCACCTACAATATTCCACTTACTTGCATAATATTTGTAAGGAATTTTACCTGATTTTACTTGTCGTAATTGTAATGTTTATGGAATTTAGATTCCTAAGGGATAATTATCAATAAATTTTTACATATCCTATGTCTTCAACATGCCCATACCTTTCTCATAGCTATTTCCCAGCCCCTAATTCCATAGCATTGTATTCTCCACCGAAAGTAATTGTGTAAATTCTTATTTTAGTCTTAAGAACAATAATGTTATTATAGGTGTTGCTTACACAATCACATCAAACTTAAATAGATTACTCATGCCAATTCCCCTTGACAATTTAACATTGGTTCATGTACCAATTTTTGTGGAGTGAGAACTAAACAACAATATCATTCATTTTTATCATAGAGATTAGATTCCTTGCAAGCTAGGAATGTGAAATACACCTAGGAGAGTCTTGATCCTCTAATATCTAAAATTTAGTTTCACTATTCTACCCACTAAACCTTAGGATGATTATTATCATATAGAGACATTATCACCATCATATTCTTCATATTCACAAAATAACTTCCTCGTATGAGTCATATGATAGGAGGCTCTGGATTCAATCAACCACACATCATTACATGTATGTGAGCATTAGGTTATGTTAAATACTTATCTATCTCCATATCCATCAGTGTATACCTTCTCACTTGAGGATTTCAAGAATACAATAGTTTTCCCATTTCCAAATTTTTTTAATCTAAACCCATCTTTAAATCCCCTATATTTTCATAGTTATAACACTTATTTAAGGATATTTCCGAAGTATTAGATTTACCACTAGACATTGAGTGCTTATCCCCATTATTTTGCTTGACTCTTTGTTACAATAAATCTCACATAGTTAAGACATCATTAGAATACTATTTATTCACATAATTGAACATCATCTCCTATGATAATAGAGCTACAATTACATATTCAACTTTTAAGTCTAATGTAATACTAGTGATTTCCATCATTAGATTATTCCATGAGTCTGTTAAAGACCATAGTAACATTATACACATTTCATCATCATCCATGTTTACATCCATATATGAAAACTAACTTACCATAGTATATGAATTTAGGTGCTCTACAACTAGGTCACCATCATTTGCTTGTAATGAATATAACTTCATTCACAAGAAGGTTTTTTACTAGTGACTTGGCCGAGTATAATCTTCCCTACTTATCCCACATAAAATTAATAGTATTATCATTTTAAAAATTCAATAGCACTAAATTTGATAGACACATTCTAGTGGATATTCTATCTTTGCTGTCAACATTTTCCCATTCTTCTAGTTTCATTTCAATGGGTGTTATGTCTATGACAAAAATCTATTGATCTCTATCTACCAGGAGATTTTACATCTTGAATTTACATAGTTTAAAATTTTAACCATTGAATTTATCAATTTATATCCTCATGATTTAAGTCATTTTCTTTGCACAAACTTATTTCACATAACTCCCACTTCATAGAAATTATTTTTCGTAAGTTAATCCAAATTCTACAAATCTCACAACCTTGCTTCCATACCAAATGAGCCAATTAAATCATGCATGACAAAAACATATAAATGAGATTTTTTATACGTGACTCTTACATAAATAAATATGATTAAAAATACACAAAAATAGGCAAACTTCTCCCCTTGGAAAATCCTTTCATATAAAAACCTAGTAGAATAACCTTCTCAATTATAATATAAAATGGATAATCTTACAATGTTAAACCAAGACTTAAGGTTTTATAATATTCATAAAACACTATACTATATGTTATAATGCACATGCTTGGCTATGTGTATTAATCATTTAAAATAACCTTTCTTACACATGTATTTATTTAAAATATCCATGCCTTTATCAATAACTTCACTTATAACATCTGAATAGTAGAGGAATTTGTATTCACCAAATATTGAGATAAGTGATTAGTGAATAGTAGAGGAATTTCTTCAATAGATCTGTGTTAAAGTGTCACAAGGACCTTTATAACACTTATTATGTCTAATAAATATAGTTAGGCATGTGTATGAAATACCTTTAGACAACTATTCATTATCACACATGTTGCATAGATCCTCACAACACCATACTGTGACTGAACCACTTTGTTCCACATCACATCCTCCCAAAGTGTAAAGAAATTGTACAAAATATATTTTTAATCTCTTCCATCAGGCCCACATGTTTAAAAACTTTTTTAACTATCAAAATTATTCTCCACATAATTATGAACAACCATCCATGCTTATTTAATCAACTTGCTCAACATCACACATAACCAATGCTTGCACAAAACACTTTACACACCACTTAGTCTACACATAATTATCATTATGGAGGTCCTTGAAAAGTTGAAACATTTACAAACATATATTTGTGAAAAAATAGGGGAGGTATCACCCCCTATTAATCATTTGGGAAAATGTTAGATCAAGCCTCCTTCCCAAGCACCAAGGACAAACGAATAGCAATACAAAAGAAGATATTTTCTTAGGAAATCCTAGTAGGTTGAATTTCTCATGTTATTCAAAATTTTAATTTATCACATATATCATTTGCATTATATTGAGATAAAATTTCCAATTGTATTTCCTATTTTTTAAATATATTTATGGATCCCTTTATCAATATTATAGCTTCCTAAATTCATTCTTAAATTTTTATTGATTTTTAGTCTCTCCTAAGTTGGATTATTTTCCTTTTTAAGTTTGATTTCCTTTTATACTTGCATAATATAAGCATATTTTTAATATGATCTAAGGTTGTAAACAATCATAATGACTTGACAAATATGTACTCATCTTATATTTAGTTGTGTTGAATGTATCATCCTACTTGAATTATATAGAACTTAATATTATTCCCTTTGAATCCTTAATTTGGTATTTATCCCAGTCATAATTTATTAATATGAATCATATTCAACTCCTTATTCATACATGATTGTTTTCTTACTATTTTGCCTTAATTTACTTACAAAAATGGAGACATAACAGATGTAAATAAAATACAAGTAGGAAGAATACAAATGGTATGTATGACATAAATATTTATCTTGGAGAAAATTAATATGAGATTATTACCCCTCCTCATTCCACTAAATTTCATGGACAACACTAAAATTCATAACTTTTAAAATCTTGCATAATGATTTACAAATTATTGCAACTCTTTTAAAATAATACACAACACCTAATAAACAACACTAACTAGTATAAAATAGAACATTAACTAATGGACCCAAGACCTATAATTACATTATTGAACAAACTTTCATTAAATGCCTCTGCATATTCCAAAGTATTATAATTATATAAAAATTTGGCAATAAAATTTAAATGAATCACCAATGAGATGAATTAAAATGATAGAAAGTCCAAAAATAATCCACACTTGTAATCTTAATTTGTTTGAACTCATGCCACACTATTTTTTGATAATCCCTGGCCCCATCACAAGTTTTTCTAAAAATGTATGGTGCCACCATAAGTTTCTATGAAATTTTGTAGTGTTAAGAATGTGTTAAAATAAAGGGATACTCCCAAAGGTTTTAGATACTTTTTTTGACTATATAAACTCCTAATGTACCTTTCTAAAAAATATTATTACCTGAACTATATTTAAAAATTGTCTTATAAACATTTATTATATAGATGAGAATAGTGGAAGTAGTTAACTCACATAACACACATAATAGATTTGAAATTTAGATCATGTTTCTCTACTTAGAGGCTCTTGGTACCCAAAAGCTCTAGGATATTTGTAAATGAGTAATTTTTTCCCCATGTGTTCTTTAAAATATCACTTTCTCTTGTTAGGTAGTTAACCCTTTAACCCAATCTGTCATATTTCTTACACTCCTCTCTTCATTTTCATTTTTATATTTTTCAACACAATATCCATCTTTAGTTCCATATGATCATCAAGAGTAAGGTCTTAAATATATGGTAGAAATGTATATCTTTCTTCATCATCTAGAATCAAAGGTTCAAAGAGATGTGTGTTCTCAACATTGACAATGGAATATAGTTTTATATAAGGAGGCAAATCCAATTTGAAAACATTCTTTCCCACTTGTTTCCAAATTTCAAATGAACCATATTTAAGAGGATTAAGCTTTTTAGCTTTACACCAAATCCATTCTCTACTCAATTATAATAATACATTGTCTCCAAACAAGGAGATTATGTTATATCCTATGTTTATCATGTCTTACCTTTTAATTAGCTTGTGATTTTCTCAACCTCTCTTACACTTAGAGGTGAATTTATTGAATGTTCTCAATATAAATTTTAGCCTTGTTGATCTTAAAATCCACTTTCATATTTCTTTTGTATGTTTGTCCCAAAAACATCAAACAAACATGGAGAGAAGTAACCAAAATAAGTTTTAAAAGAATATATATTGGTTTAATAATGTAATGCACTATTATAGGGATGTTGAATATACACTAAATATTCATCTCAGGTCTTAGGATGCTTCTTATTATATCCTTTCAATAGATAAACTAAGTTTATATTCACCAATTTAGTCTTCCTATCACTTTTTGCATGAAATTTGGTAGATCATTTTAGTCTAGTATACATTTTCTCCCACAATGTGGCCCAAAATTTGATAACAAATCTTTAATCCTGATCTAAAATAATATATCTAAGTAACCCAAAGTGAAACTGAACATTTTTAAAAAAAAAACATATACATCACTAATTTTAAGGGTATTTTAAAAATTAATAAGAATACACATATTAATAAACTAGTCCATAACTAAAAACAACTAGTCATATCCTTTTTTAGACATAAGCAATCATGGTCATAACTCAGCTCTAAGATGGAGATAAATAACCCCAAAGTTGTTTGCTTATGAATGACCCAAAGTTGATAAAATAACATAATAATTTGGGATTGGGAGAGGTAAATCAACTATATTCACATACTAAATCCATGTAAATTATCTCCCATGACTTAGAAGGTACCAATAATGGCATATATAAACCCAAGTTTTGGTTACTAAGTTGGCATGTACTACATAATACATATGTTCTTATGAGCTTAAAAACATAAATTTGCATAATTTTATAAGAAATATACCTCTGTAAATGTGACACAATATTAGTAAATCTAAAGTGACTTGAAACTCTTGAAGTATGTACTTCTCTAATTAGTTGAAATCTTTCTCCTTTAGGCACACAAAGCTTAACCATATTTTAGAGCAACCTCTCTTAAATATAGTAAGCCTCCTTAGGATAAAAACCTACACCTTGGGGCGTCTTTAATTTAAGATTGATTCCTAAAAATATGAATCTTGATCATTAATATTCATGCATAAAAGGTGTAAGAAGAGTTATGGTTCTTAGCTAAAATCAAAGGTCTAGACAACATGTTCACTAAATTTTTAGTCACACCTTTATTATATGTGATAACCAGTTGAAATTTTTGCAATAAATCCATCGTATACAGTTTTTAAGTTTATTTTATGCTTGTAAATATTGGAGAGGTTAGTGATCCATAGGAACAATGATTTCCTTATTGATGAGATAGTGCTTTGTATATATACAAGACAATTGTTAGCAAGCAAAAGTGTTAGAAATTAAATTAAATAAAAGTAAAATATCTATTCTAATAAATTATAATGGTACCTTAGATGATCAAAGAGGAATCAATTATATGATACCTTTAATTAATAATGTCAAAGGTAGTCCTATTGATTTTGGATTATGCTCACAATGATTCTTGGGAATCGTATGCTCAATGTCAATTTGAGTTCAAACAAAATAGAAGCATGTCACCTTATAAATTGGATGATTGGATTGATTATGGATTGTTTAATGACTTTGATTTTTCTTTCAAAATGGTATATTTTAACAAGGCTCAATTGGATTGATAAAAGTGAGGGCTGTGAGTTCAATTTATATATTTTCAGGATGAATTTAGATCGTTGATCTTGATCTAATATCAAGGGTTGAGAATGATTAAAATTACTCATTTAATGAGAGGAGTTGAGGAATAAATGTTGGGGATTATATGTGCAAGGAAGTGTGTTAAATGAGGAGTGTATTGATCACACTTCTTGTCTTTTAAATTTGAATTTTTTGATTGCCTTAGATTTTGGGTGATTAACTTGGGATTTGGAGTGATTTGATGATTTTTGGTTTATTAATTTTTAAAAATATGGAAGTTAGCATTCCATGGATTTTTTAATTATGACCAATTAATTAACCAACATGAAAGATTAGTTAATTAATCTATTTTTATAGTTTGATGGGATTTACAAGGTTCAATTATGTAATTAGATTAATTGATTGGGGGTGATGTAGAACTGTGATGAGTTGATAAAGGATGTGCTTAACAAAATTATGTTTATGATGTAGTGTGGTAATGAGATTAGGGATATCATGAAAATATTTACACAAAAAATGTTTAAATGGATTAATGATTTGGGCTTGTATGATAAATTAGGGTTTTGTGTGTTAAATAGTGGATATTGATGATAATTAGTTATGACACCAGGATGGTGGAAATGAGGTTTCTAAATTTTCCCTCTCATTGAAAGGGTGTTACAAAGTAATATGTGGAGTAATAGATTTTAAATAATGAATAGGCCAAAAAAATGGGTATATAGGGATGCCCTAAATTATATGATGAAGGTGTAACTTTGTTAATAGAAATGACTTTTTGTGAAATGAATATGTAATAAAAAATAGGGCACACAAAAATGCCCCTAGTAGTATATGATGAAGGTATGATGCCCCATCAATAGGTCATGTAAATAATAAATGAAATGGATGAAAACTCTAAAGTAAGAATAACATTCAAATCAAAGAAAAAAGATTAATAAATGATGAATATTAGTGAAAATGGGAAGTGAGTAGATGGAATGGATGAAAATTGAGCTCATAGGGTGAAAAATGGGTGTAAATAGAAAAAATGGGAGGAATTTTTTTAATTTCTAGTGGATTAGGGGAGATAAATAGGGGTTTGGGGTGAAAAAATATTCATTTTCACCTAAAACATTTAAAAACTAGACCTATGATTTATATGATAGACTTGTTTTAAAAATGGGCAATGTACCTTCATATAGCCACTAGAGTGAGTGGGTGAGGGAGTATCAATGACCAGACAAGCATGAACCACTAGTGAGTTTCTTTTTTTGAAATTTATCATTTTTGGGTCATAAATATGATTAGAAACATGTGTGAGACATAGATGACATGAGGAAAATTTTTCTCATGATGTCTGCGTAGTTGTAAACATTGTTTATGTATTTGGTTTATAGATTCCCATGGTAGGTTCATCATTTCAATTAGAATGCCATTTACATAAATGTAGAGTCATTTACGTAAGACATTATGTTGTATGCATAAATTTCATGTCATGTACATAGAATCAATGTTTACATAGACATCATGATATATATGTAGACATCAGCTCATTTATGTTTGAAAAAACATTTATGCTAAAAAGGGTAGAGTTTCAAGTGAAATGAATAAAAATCATGAAGTATGCACCATTTTTATGATTTCAAGAATGTTTTCTAATTATTATTACTTAGGATATTTGATTGAAAGAATAGTGACTTGCTTGAATGAGTTAGAGTTTAGGTTTTTAGAGGTAGTAGGGATATATCATGTGGCAAAGATGCCCTTAATCAGGGTGAACATGGTGATGTTGATAGCACTAGCATAGAGATGACACTTTGAGACTAGTATATTTCACCTACTAATGAGTGAGATTATGGTGACAATCAAGGACATGTGGAGGATCTTATAAATCCAAATACATGGGATGTCATTATATTATACCAAAATAGATCCACTAATACCGATGGAGAGATTGGTGGGTATGTAGACATCCCACTATGTGGATAGTGTTTATACTTATATGCATGCCTATCAGGGGGTTGATGCATCATTTTCCCCTAGTCCTCATGGCCATTATCAGTAACATTCTACTATATGACATGACCAATCAATACTTTTATATGGGTTTGGATGACATGATTGTAAGTATGAAAGAGAAAGAGATAATTTTTACATGTGTGGCTATTGTGTCATCTCAGATATACAAGAAATTTCACCTAGTATCATATCAAGGTGGGAAAAGAATTAGATAATTAGTTTTAGGTATAGGTCTTGGAGCATGTATTGATAGAGTGACCACTAGGGAGATGGTGATATAGGTCCATATATGATTCAATAGCATATGGATGGGAGATAATTACTGCTGGGAATCATGATCACTTAGGAGACTTGGCCTTCTATATATTATCTTTATATGAGTTATAGGGAGTATATATTACTTGACATCTGTATAGAGGAATTTGGAATCCTAATAAAAATTAGCAAAAAAAATTATAGTGATTTAAAATGTAGCGTGAAAAACATAGTGAGGATAAAACATAGTAAGGAAAAAATGTAGCAAGAACAAAACATCATAGGAACAAAACATAGTAAAGGATGTGCTCACATAGAAGACAACATAACTTTTAACTAAGGGTCCAAACTCATGAAAACACATTTTCCTCTATTATTTTTCTTGTAAATTTGGTGAATTACTTTTTCACCATGAAATGTTAACTACTGTCACCAAAATGAACTAGATAATAAATAAACAATGTGATAATCACTAAAATGTCCCAATTATGTTCTTCACAACATTTTTATGCAATTACCAATACTGCTACATTTTCCCTTGCTATGTTTTTTCCTCACAACATTTTTTTCATACTATAATTTTCAATGCTATGTTATCACATAGAGCCAAGGAATTCAGTTTGGTTGGTCAGATGATGTATATAATTTGATATTTTTATAAACTTATGTTACATTATAGGTCAACAAGATTTTATTATAGATAAATATATGCCAAATAATGTGTTACGATAGATTGGGGTCTAATAAGGTATTCTAGTAGAACCCCATGTGTTACTATGAGCTTGATAGTAAATCATAAATTTACTATAAATGAATTCCTAGTGCTTCATGATATGCAATGGGATGAGTATAGAGCTATGAAATATGTCGGAGTGGTGAATGAATATAATTATTTACAGCATGGTTAAGGCTAGATATACTTACCACACCCACATAAAGGTTGAGTTCTTAGCATGAGAGGATCTAATAGTTATTTTGAAGGCTCTCACAGGGTAAGCGATAAAGGTAAGCACAAAGGAGGTATACCACACAAGTGAAGGGAGGGAGATATCCAAATCAAGGAGGATATGGATAGAGTGATGGAGATAGAGGGAAATAAAGGGAGATGGAGGATAGGGGGGTAAAGAACCCATTGTAATTATAGACTCTACTATTATCATCTAGTTACTAGTTATCTCTCTAGTGG
Source organism: Torreya grandis (assembly GCA_037957365.1). Classification (NCBI taxonomy): domain Eukaryota; kingdom Viridiplantae; phylum Streptophyta; class Pinopsida; order Cupressales; family Taxaceae; genus Torreya; species Torreya grandis. The sequence continues at coordinate 1,173,116 of JARHVA010001927.1, read as the reverse complement.
TTTAGGGGGTGATCACATCACCATCCAGGTCTCTAAGACATGGACAAACAAGTGTAGACATAATTTTAATGATGGCAGTGATAAGGCCATTATATAAAGGTGGTCAATATGAGGTTTAGCCTTCATAGTGAGTTAATTTAGTAAAGGATAAGGCCTTAATAGTGAGTTTGAGATAGGATATAGCCATGAGATAAAGTATTATAGTTATACTTATGAGTACATTTTTGGTTGGGATACAAATATATCAAGATTATAGATATAGTTGACTACTAGATATGGATAGATTTCTAGACTCACTATAGATGTGGATAGACTTATAATAATAGTGCCCCAACTAACAAGGGATAACTAGAGATATGCATAGATCAAGATACAATGCAAGGAGAGGCCTAGAGACTCTACATTTAATGAGATATAACTTAATCTATTGTGGAATCATGGGCCTAGTGAAGACCTTATCAAATGTGATGAGTGTTATGCAACATGATACTTACTAAAATATTTTATAAAATAATTTTGTAATGGTAGACTAGATAGAATATTATTAAGTTGATCACACTAGCTAGAGATTAGTGGGATCCTTATCTAGGATATCAAGGATAGTGGCATCTTAGAGATCAATATGTTGACCTTCATAACAATTAGTGGGAACCATAGGTCATAATCATAGTTCACCCTTAGTAATATTGCACAAATATAAAACTAAGGGAATCCTTCATAAATATATAATTTGAGGATTTTACCATATATAACACCTCTGGGTAGTCCTCATGTGGAAATCCACAATGAGAGTTGATTGTAGAATTTTTATAGGGATTTTATTATGTATACAGATGCATAAGGATGATACATGTATGGACATGTATTTTTTCATATGTAAATTTATTTTATACACATTAGATTGATATATGATGATTTTTATTTTCATTGGCTCATTTGTATCACATGATTATGGATGTATTGTGCATGGATATTTGATCACGTGTATGTTTACTAATATTATGGATATCACATATGGATCATATGTTGTTGATTGATGTATATTGTTAAATGATAAATGACTATAATATGGTGAGGTAATTTAATGATGCAATGACCACTCTTACTTTATATATTCATTTTTTCATACTTATTCATGTGATATGGATAGATGGATACATGTTTATATGGATATACTATTGATTGGATGAGATAAATGATGATGTAGAATAGATGATATGATAACGTTTACACATAATTTACAATGTTTGAGCAACCTTATTTTTAATAAACACACCAAAATATGCACCATGATATAGAAAAACCATGATGACTTGCCTATAATATGTTGTAGGAATGATTCAGACATAACAAACAATAAAATAATCAAATAAGTAATATAAACTGAAGACACACAAGCTTACATAAATAATGAACACACAAGAAAAAATGTTTTGAGCTAAATCAAGTTAACAATCCAATATGTAAATAGTGTTTTTGATAGCTTCATTATGTGCTTCAAGAAATGATATATGTGAGGGGAATGATTGGGAAAAATATATCTTGATTAAGAGACAATATTTTTTGTAAGATTGATCAAGGATTTGTAATAAGATAAATTATAAGACAACTAATTTTTGGATTTTTGGTTATTTTATTATTTTTGGTATTTTCTATAATGTCCCCATTTTCATGAGCATCACTTCATAGAAGGATTAGCCTATTATGCGACCTTCGTAGGCTGATAGGATGGATAGAGGGTCATGATAAGCTTGGCTTGGCTTCAACTAGTAGAATTTTTCTAGTTGGCTTTTGTTTGGGCTCTTTCAGACATGTATTAAGGGAGATATTAATATTTGATTGATTTAATTAAATATTAATTATTTGGCCTATTTTTAATTATGAAACCCTAATTCTTAATTATGAAACCCTAATTAGGGAAAGCACACCTTTTAGAGGATATAAGGGTTTCTCATTGGAAGGAGTACCATAATTATTGATATTGATGTTGAAGACAATATTTGCTAAGTATTTTCTGAGAAGACTAAGCCAAGGGTTTCTAGTATTCTATTTACATTGAAGAATGTGCACTCTTTAGTGTGTGTAATTTAGAGGTTGTGAAATATCAGCTGATCTATTACCAGTTTGAGAGATAACTTCATAGGGAAGTTATCACAGAGATTTACAGGTATTCATTTCATTAGGGTTTGATTCAGAAGATTATCCAGATAAAGATCTTCAGTATTAGCACAATATTTCTTGAGATCAGGAATCCAGCATATAGGTTGTACTATATTCTATTTGCTACTGTATGGAATATGTACAGATCCTTACCAGGCCATACTAGCCAAATCACAGATTGGAGAAGTGCGCAGTTAGAAAAAATGCACAGCAATTATAGTTAGCAGGGAGTGTAGAGACTGACATCAGCCAACTCACTATCGACCACGGCAGCATTCCTACCAATTGTGGCAGCATTCTTACCAACCATGGTGGAATTCCTACTGATCGCGACATTCCTACTGACCGCGGTAGCATTCCTATCAATCATGGCAAAATTCCTACCGACTGTGACAACATTCTTACCGACCGTGGCAGTATTCCTACCGACCGTGGTAGTATAATTGACGTCAGTGACTGTGTGTTTGAAATAGAAACTAGAGCCATACTAGATCTAGGGTTTATTTTTAGATTGCAAAAAAAACAAGTTTTTAAGACAATATTTTATATTATTTTGTATGTGTGCAAGAGATCTTTATTGTAATCATCTGAAGTGAATAAGAAGATCAGAGTTTAGTTAGTTGAAAGAGTACACTGCTATTTATTTATTTATTTGAATCTATTCAAATTTATCTTGCAAAAATTGCATTTATATTCATGTAAAAACATCAAAAAAATCAAAATACACAAAAACAATCCAAAACTTATAGTGTCATAATTCAGGGGAAACAGGGGTTTCTACAGTGGTATCAGAGCTTTGTCCTGCCATCCTTTGGGTAGATTGGACATTGAATCAGCTAGTTAATCATGATTACTTCAAGTACTCAGAAATAGTGGGACAAGAATATGGAGATGCTTAAACAAGGTTTGAACAAGTTGGTTGAAAACCAGAGGAGGATGAATGAATTGCTTTCACACCCTACAATAGAAGACAAATTAGTATGATATATGACATCCATTTTTAAAGGGTCCACATCACAAAACAAGAAGGAAGAGGAGGTTGACTGGCTTTCTCATGAGCTGGAGGATACTCAAAATTCCTTGGTGTGTACTCAGTTGGCTCTCTAAGATTCTGAGAGACATGTGGATAAGCTTTCTCTTGAGGTGAGTTTAGTTCAAGAGTTAGCGCATGTGGCAGGGACTCAGCTTTCTTTTACAGTTAGGTTACATGTTGATGATGATATGAGTATATCTAGCATTCACACTCTAGATTCAGAGATTGTAGAAGAGTCCTAGGATCTGATTATTACAGATGACACCCAAGAGAATGTAGTGGATAGTTTTGAGGACTTAGTTTCATCGGCAGTTTCTTTCGGTATGGAGGAGTTGGATAGTGATGCTACATTTTTTGATACTCTGTATGTTGATATGAGCTTTGGAGTTGATTTGCAGAGTATGGATGGTAGTACTTCAGAGATCAATTGTGATGTTGGTGAGCCAGCTGTTGGTTTGGTCCCTGTTTGTGATACTACTCCTTTGGAGGTGTTTTTGGAGATAGTAGTTGGTTTCGGCTTGGTTAGTGATCAGTTGCAGTTAGTTTCTTCTAGATTGTAGTCTGAGCCACTAATTGAGAGTGGCACATTTTATCAATATTACACTATAAGTGCTTGTCATCAGTTATGGGATGGTTTGATGCCATGGGATGAGAGTTGTGATAGACATAGCATGGTGGAATGTGTATATGGTATTTGTGACTTTGGTAGTTTGAGTTGTCCACTCTACTTGGGTTTTGATATCTTGAGAGTTGGTGTCACATGGGTTCCTAACTGTGGCAGTTATGGAGTTGGGGTCCAACTGAGTAGTGGTTCTCAATTCACACATGGATTCCTCTTGGTTATTTTTTAGAGGATATTATATGAGATTGTGTTGATTGATAGTGATATAGATCATGACTACATTTGGGATCTAGGTGGAGTAGAGTTTTCTTGGTAGCTGAGATTGCTTGGGGATGAGCAATTTTAGGGAGGGCAGACTATAATGTCCCCATTTTCATGAGCATTAATTTTTATAAGGATTAGCCTATTATGTGACCTTCATAGGCTAATAAGATGGATAGAGGGTCATGATGAGCTTGGCTTGGATTTGACTAGCAGAATTTTTCCAGTTGGCTTTTGTTAGGGCTCTTTCAGACATGTATTGAGGGAGATATTAATATTTGATTAATTTAATTAAATATTAATTATTTGGCCTATTTTTTATTATGAAACCCTAATTCTTAATTATGAAACCCTAATTAGGGCAAGCGTACCTTTTAGAGGATATAAGGGTTTCTCATTGGAAGGAGTACCATAATTATTGATATTGATGTTGAAGACAATTTTTGCTAAGTATTTTCTAAGAAGACTAAGCCAAGGGTTTCTAGTATTCTATTTGCATTAAAGAATGTGCACTCTCCAATGTGTGCAATTCATAGGTTGTGAAATATCAGCTGATCTATTGCTAGTTTGAGAGATAGATTCATATGAAAGTTATCACAGAGATTTATAGGTATTCATTTCATTAGGGTTTGATTCAGAAGATTGTCTAGATAAATATATTCAGTATTAGCACAATATTTCTTGAGATTAGGCATACAACATATAGGCCATACTATATTCTATTTGCTACTGTATGGAATCTGTACAAATCTATACTAGGTCGTACCAGCTGAATCACAGATTGGAGAAGTGCGCGGTTAGCAAAAATGCACAACAGTTGTAGCCAATAGGGAGTGCAAAGACCGGCATTGATCGACTCACTACCGATCATGATAGCATTCCTACCAACCATGATAACATTCCTACCAACTGTGGTGGCATTCCTACTAACTGTGGCATTCCTACCGACCATGGCAACATTCCTACCGACTGCGGCAGAATTCCTATCGATTGTGACAACATTCCTACCAACTGTGCCATTATTCCTACCGATCGTGGTAGTATAACCGACGTCATTGATTGTGTGTTTGAAACAACAACCAAATCCATACTAGATCTAGGTTTTATTTTTAGATTGCGGAAAAACCAAGTTTTTAAGACAATATTTTATATTATTTTGTATGTGTGCAAGAGATCTTTATTATAATCATCTGAAGTGAATAAGAAGATCAGAGTTTAGCTAGTTGAAAGAGTACACTGCTATTTATTTATTTATTTAAATCTATTCAAATTTATCTTGCAAAAATTGCATTTCTATTCATGCAAAAACATCAAAAAAATCAAAATACACAAAAACAATCCAAAACATATAGTGTCAAAATTCAGGGGAAATAGGGGTTTCTACATTTTCTAATTTTTAGGGTTTTTTAAATATATATATACATACATACATACATACATATATATATACATACATACATACATATATATATACATATACATATATATATACATATATACATATATATATACATATATACATATATATATACACACACACATACATACATCTCTCTCTCTCTCTCTCTCTCTCTCTCTCTCTCTCTCTCTCTCTCTCTCTCTCTCTCTATGTGTGTGTGTGTGTGTGTGTGTGTGTGTGTGTGTGTGTGTGTGTGTGTGTGTGTGTGTGTGTGTGTGTGTGTGTGAGTGATACATGAGCAAAGGTATGTCTAAATCTAGAATCAAGGATGGAAGTGACTAAGAATGGGAGGATATACAGATGGATCAAAGTAATGAGAGATCTTAAAGGATTGCATGGTCTATAAAACTATTTATCCATGTGTTCTTTTGATTTCCTACTAAAACTTTTTTGAGAATATCAATAACTTTTTTCCTTGTAGTTTTTGTAGGTCATTAGTAAGGTCAAAATGGGAAATGAAATTATGGACAATGAAAATTATTTGGGATATAGATGGATGAAATGTATTATATCTTTACCCAATCATAGGGGTAATCATAGACAATAATGGATTTTCAAGCATATAAATGCTTGAGATATATGATATTCATGGGCTCATTAATTTCCTAACCATCTTATATAGAAAACCTATAAACTCCTAAATCATTTTTAGCAGTGATAATGTATAGACCCAACCAATTAGGTTCAAATTTTCACTTCTCATAATTAGCATTGGTATTTCTCTAATTTTCCTTTAGAATAAGGTCTCTAATTTAAAACTCTTAGGATTTGATACACTTTTCATAGTTATAATGGAACATGTTATTATAGGTCTTGAGATGATAAAGTGCAGCCAACCATTTTTCATCAAGGAGTTATAGCTCCTAGAACCATGTGAACTGATGCTTCTCATCATCAATGAGATCCCAAAATAATATGGGTAATGAGGGAAAATTAATCTCAATGGATAGGATAGCTTTCAATCTAAATACTAAGGAATATTGGGTGGATCCTACAGGTGTATGAGTGAAGGTGTAGGAAGCCAAAAAATTTAGATAGAGTTACAAGTTCCAATCATGACCAACATCATTAACAAGATTTTTTAGGTTCTTGGAGATGGTTTTATTAGAAACATAAATTTTATCATTTCCATGTGGATATTAAGGAGTGGACCATCTATGCCAGATATGAAATTTAGAATAGAAGGCCTTAACATTTTTATTTTTAAAGGACTTACCATTCTTTTTTATGATAGTGGATGGAATGTCATAATGATATATGAGATGGTTAAGAATGAATTTTTATATCTACTTGTTGATTATGTAAGTGAGATGGATGGCCTCTACCTATTTTGTGAATTACTTAATAGTAGTAAGGTTGTGTTTGTGTTCATCATATGAGGTAAGATTAATCTTCCCAATGATATTGAGTTCCCATGTATAAAATTTACATGGAGTCATTATTATTTGTAGAGCTTGAGATGGATAATGGATGATATCAACATGTTTCTAACAAGTAACACATTTATTAACATATTAGTATGCATCTAACTCCAAAGTTGGCTAATGGTACCCTATGTACAGAATTTTCTTGGCAAGGACTATTCCACTAAGGTGTGCCCCAAAGATCCCATTATTAACATATTTGATATCTAAATCAAACTCTTCTTAATTTAAATAATGAATAAAATTTCCATCATAGCCTCCATGATAAAGTGTGTTGCCAAAGAGGGTATAACAAGAAGTGTTTTGGATGAAGTATTTGATTTGGGGATGTGATATATTAGTGGCTAGAGTATGATCATAGAGGTATGTGTAAATGGTGTGATACCATGTAGAATTAGGACCATAAATCTCACATACCATCTTAGATTCTAGTCAATCATAGGCTAGGATAATGAGTTGTTCCACCAATAAATAACTTTTTTGAATATCGAGAATCATTTCAAGGAATGAACTAATTGTAGCCATTGCATCTACAGACATGTTATGTGTGTGTGGATCCTAATAAAAATAAATATGCACATTTTTAAAATATATCCACCATGTTTTTATAGGGTAAGATTATCATATTTGGTTTGGTATTGATCATTGACTTGATTGATGATTAGTTGACAGTCTGTAAACATAAATAAGTGTTTGATATTCCATTGGATGGTCAATAGAAGACCTGTAAAGAGAGCCTTATACTCTATGATATAGGTAGTGTATGGAAAATAATGTAGAATAAAATAACAAAATTCTCACCCCAGATCCATGTATGATGAAGAACTTGTAAAATCATAACTTCCACTACTGATACTCATCAATGGCCAAAAGAAATTCATCAGGAAACTTAATGGTTAATGGTGGCTTGTCTAACAATGGAGATTTTTTAAGTTGATAATTGAGTACATATCCCTTAATTTATTTTTGATTATAATAGTAATTATTAAATTCACTAAGTAGTATGACTCACTTAGCCATTTTACTTGTGAGTGATACGTTATATAAGATATATTTGAGTGGGTCGGCCTTGGCAATGAGAATAGTTTTATTATTGAGCATACAATGTCAAAATTCTTGTGAATACTATTATCAAGCATGCCCTATCAATAGGTGAATATTTAATATTATAGGCCACTTAAATTATGCTTAAATATTATATATCATTTTTTGTTCCATTATCATCTTGCTAAGCCAAGAATGCCCCTAGGGCATGTTGAGTTGCATGAATGTAAAGCAACATAGGTTTTCCTGAGGTTGAAAGAACTAACACTGGTGGATTGGAAAGATATTTTTTATTTGTTAAAATTATTCCTATCATACCTTATTCTAATTAAATTTGGTTTTTTATTGAGTACATGCATGAAGAGGTGAGACCTATCTACCAACTATGAAATAAAACTTTCGATGGCTTGGATTTTTCCTTGTAAACTATATAGTTGTTTGAGATTAGATAGTGGGAAATTTTATGTGATGGTTGAACCTTGGCCAGGTCTTTTTTAATGCCTCTATGAGATATTATGAATCCCAATATCTTACTTGATGTAACCCTAAATACACATTTATTGGGTTTAAGCCACTCTTTGTATTCTCTAAGCTACTCAAAGACTATGAGTAGGATACTATTGGATGATTTTCTCAATTTTTTATTTTGCCTAGTATGTCATCCACATAGTATTTGATGATGTTTTACAACATATCATGTAAAATGATAGTCATAGCTCCTTGATATGTCACATGCATTGTTGAAGGTAATGGGCATGACTTGATAAAAAAAGGTCCCTAATGTGGTGGTGAACATTATCTTATGTAGGTTTTTAGGTGTGATAATTTTTTTAATATATCCAAAAAACCCATCCATGAGTTATAGCATTTCATGCCATGTTGTGTATTAGACTATCATTTCAATATTAGGTAATGGAATGTCATATTTTAGGCAAGCTTTATTGATATCATGGAAAATTTTAAAAAGACAAAACCCCATTAGCTTCTTGCTAATAGGCATGATGTTTTATATCCATTAGAGTAATAAATTAACCTAATAAATCCTATCACCAATATTTTATCTAGTTCCCTTTTACAAGGAGAGTTATACTAGGATGCATTTTTTCACAATTTTTATTTGATGGGCTTGGCATCGGATTGCACAATGAGATGGTGGAACACAAAGGACAATTCTAACTTATCCATATCAATGTATGACCAAGTAATTATGTCAATTAACTCCATCATAATGGAAATTATAACTTCACATTATTCTAGAGTGAGTGAAGCTCCAAGCTTGATTTTCCTAGGGTTATCCTCCATACCAATATTAACATCAATGGTATCCTAAATAACTAGTTTGGAACTATCTTGTAGTTATGATGGCATAGGAGGAAGGTGAAATTATTCATTTTTTTGGTTTTCTATAGGCTCATTTAGTTGTACCATAATAGATACGTATGATTTAAACATATCAGGTAGAGCCCATGCCAATGTGTCTAAAAATTCTCTCACAATTACATTATAGGCTTCTTATTCAAGTGGACTAAGATCGACTCGGATTTTAATGATCCTAGGATCATTAAAATGTTATGCTAGCTTAGGATCCATTGGTGCCTCATAAATGTTTTCACTAATCAACACATCTTTATTTTTATTTTTATGATTTTTTTATAGTGCCTTTTAGAGGTTTTCACTAGGGGACATTGATTTTTATTTATTTATTTATTATGACTAAGGTACTATTCTTTCCAATTAAAGTAGTAAGTTACATGAAGTTTGATTTCAAACCCTTATTTATGATTTAGTGATTAAAATCCATCCTGAAGTATTATAAATTATTCAATGGCTTCATCATTTTGGAAGACATCCAAGCGTATATGGTCTTGTTGGTCCCAGTCTATGAAGTCAGGGTATTGAAGGTATAAGTGGATAGTGAGGATGTTTGTGTCATAAAAAATATTAATGTCGGTGAGCTCATCATAGAGGATATAAAATGAATCTATGTCAATATTATTAGAGTCATCATAAAAATCATATTACTATCACTAATGATATCATATGGGTCACCCCTAGGTAATTTATATCTAATACTATGATTTTATCAATGCTCAAAAGGGGAAATAGGCTCAATGATCCTTTGTTCATTAATACCCAAGCATTTTTATTTTATTTAATGAATTCACACATCTTTTTGGTGATAGGGTATTCTTTTTTTTTAATATGAGGTAAAACCATCACCATATAACCATAAGTCACCAAAAATTTTCACATGTCCATCATTGAGGAGGCATTATTTGACAAGGGAGAGGGGGGAAACCTTATAGTAGTTTATTTATTTCCTTAGATACATGATGGGCCTTCTATGGATCTTAGGTGAAGTGGGGATATTTTCAACATGGAAGGTATTATGAATCTCATATTCCCCACAAACTTTATCTATGATTTTTAAATGTGATGCAGATTAGCAAGATAGATTATTAGATGTGGATGGCAGGTCATCTAGATGGATATAAGAGGATGAATTAGAATCCAATTTTTACACATGTTTATCTTTATTATAGACAAACTATGTGATAGGACAATGGTTAATGCTAAGCTACCATCCTTCCAACATTTTACAATATTGGTATGGTTGTGGGTCATTAGGGATAGTCAACTCCATAATGGAGTGTGGTAATTTGAGGCATTGATGAAAAGTGTAGGGAATGGAATACATGGTGTGAATCCTTTATATACCATTTTATATTGGTTTAATTTTCATTAAATGTATTTAACTACATGTATATGATCATGTTTTTTACAATAATCTTATGGAAAATAGGTTCTAAAGATTCACCAAGAGGAGTGAAATTCCTTCATTGGTATTCATGCTTATGCAGAACTTGTTGAAGTGTAATGGTTAGATTATTTAGACCACTTTGAACATGTTATACTTGGATAATTTATCTCCCACTACATTTTTATTTTTACTAAAAAAACTTAGGCTTCTTAGTTTGTGTCTGATTATGATTTTGGGAGTCTTTAGAAAATAAATCCACTAAGCCTTTTGTAAAAAACACCTTCTCTATTTGGAAACCCTTCTCAAAGTTTGTGGTATATTGTACCTTTAAAAGGAATTCAATTTCCTAATTTAGGTTTTCCAAAAATATTTTGACTAGTTACTCTTTGGAATAGTGTTGCTTCTCTAGAATAATGTAAGGGAACTTGTTAGCTAGACCTCACTATTTGTACAAACAGGAGGAGAAAATTTCCCCATTTTGTTGTTTAGAGTTGCAAAGGTTTATCATGGTTATCCAAAGATAAACATTATAAGATAAATTTATCATAAATCATTTTTTAAAATCAGCAAAGGTGGTTATAGATCCCTTTGGCAGGTGTAAGAACCACTTTAGGGCTTGGCCACCCAAACTTCCCAAGAATAGTCAAATTAGATCAATGTCATTATAGGTGACCTATTAACATGTTATTAAGAATTATTTAACATTTTCTCATTTTTTTAATTTTAATTTTTATTTTTAAAATTTAAGTGGCTCAAATTGAGTGGGAAAAGGGACCTTTAACATGTTTTTATCAAATGGATAAGGACAAAGGTCTTTAAATTTATACTTCTTACTTTGGCTTCCTGCTTGTAGTCCTTAAATATCATATTTCATATCTTTTAATTCTTGATCAAATGACATGTGTTAAGGTGGTTTTTAATGTATTTTGGTTTATAGTGGTATAAAATATTGGCTATTTTTGGATTGTTGTTGATTAGATTACTATTTTTGTTCATATTATTGCCAGTGGATGTGGGCAACTAGACCTACCAAATTTTGGTTGAGTTGTTGGATTTCATCAAGGACATCACATTTTTTTATCTTGGTTATCTTGATATACTAGATTCAATTTTCATTTACCAAGTGTGATAAAAACTACACTCATATTCATATTTTGATATGTAGACTCAAAATTGCCTTGGTTTTATTCTAACTAGTGGCAAGAAGTATCATGTTCTTTCTCAAGAATGTCTTAATTATTTTTTATTAGGATGTGAGATAATTTATCCCAAATTTAATCAGATGGAATCCATGCACCTATCTCTACAAGGTGTAGGATAATGTCATATTTTTTTCTAAATAATTATTGGTCCATTTAAGCTTTTCCTCAATTAGTCTTGAACAAAACATTGTCTTTCACATGGTATTCATTCTGATTGACTAAACTATTATTATCATCATTATGAACATAATATTGATGGAAGTAAAATTTTTAAGACTAAAAGGATACTTGACCTCCATATTTTCATTTCATTTGAGTTTGTACCTCATTGTGGGGCCATAATTTTTTATTTTACTTGATTTTAATTTTGATTTTATTTTATATTTAAAACAATAGTTGATGTGACTTAACTAAGTTAAAATAATGGGTTATATGTTTTTATTTTGCTTAACTTTGATGCAAATTGGATTTTTTTAGTCACTATATTTTATTAGACTTAAAAATTTATACTGGTTTGATTGGGTAAATTGATTGTTTGGATTTAGATTGGTTAATTTTATTTGGATTTGGATAACTTGGTTTTCTTGATTTTAATTTTTTATTTCAATTTGACTTGGCTGGATTATTTTTAAACATTTTGACTTATTTTGTTGGTTTTATTTTAGATTAGGAATAATACTAGTTTATCACAAGGGGATCAATCAAGACATATAAGTACAACCTAACTAGTCATGTAGGATTACATCTATCTAGTGACCCACTGATAGTACCTTGAAAGGTATGTGGTGGGTGATCTTGGGAAATGTTGTGTTCCTAGAATCACTATCTATTTGTGGAAAATGATATTGTAATATATGATATATAAGGATATCTATGAAATCTTATATCTACATCATAATACATTGAGGCCCAAATCTATGTGGAAAAGGTGTTGTCTTAGACTTGGGTATTGGTGGATGAAACCACCTCACATCATATCACTAGTAAAATAAATCACCACTTGGAAAATAACTAAATATCCCTAATAATTAATATATCATATCATAACATGGTATTTGTCTCTATGTTGGGTAATGAAATCCCAATAGCTAAACCCTAAAAGCATAAAATAAATTAGGCACACAGTATGTTTTATTCCAAAAGTTGCATGTCAATGCTAGGGAAGATCATATGTAGTGTTTCCTAAGGATAATGTAATTGATTCATCCAGTTTTGATTCCAAATTTTTCCTTATGGTGCAAGGGAAGACCATACACAATTCAAATATCACACACACACATGCAAATGAAGATAATAAAAAGATGAAAAAATAATATTAATTAAGTTAGCTTAAATTTTAAATGTGTGTTATTGGTTTGATAATATGTATTTGGTTAGTGTAAACCTACAAGAAAATAGTTAGTAGTTTGGTTGAAATGTATTCATTAAACATGTACCTATAATAAAATATGTAGACATCAAATAAATATATTTAGATGTCATTTATCAAGACATAGATGCTATTAGAGACATAAATGATGTGACATCTGCATAGATAGTGCATAAAAAATAGACAATAAATAAAAAAGGCAAACACTGAATAGATTCACAAAGATGTTGTTTAGTAGGACATGGACATTATGATAAATACAAAGTGTGTGTAAATAATATACAAAAAATAGATAACAACCCTACATTTAGATTCCAAATAGAGACACAAACATCATTTAGTAGGAAGTATATATTGTAAGGGACGCAAATGATGTGACATTTGCATAGATAGTGCATAGAAAATAGACATGACTTAGAGACATAAATTCTAACTAAATACATTTAGACATCATTTTTTATGGTAAAAACATTAATTACCAATATGAAGATGTCCTAAATATAGGAATGGTATTTTGAAGCCAAAATGACATATTTGACTTAAATTTTGACCCTATTTGACTCCCAATGGATAATTAGCTATGCAAACATCCCCTAGATAGGTAATAATGAGAAAAAGGATTTTAGGATTTTAAGTCCCATTGGCCACTCTAAATGTATACATAAGAAAACCATTTATAATCAAAAGTGTTAGAAATTAAACCAAAACAAATTAAAATATATATGCTAATAAATTTGAATGGCACCTTGAATGAGAAAAAGAAGAAACAAGTATGTGATACCTTCACTTAATAATGGTTAAAATGATGATTGTGATGTGGATGTTCAATGTCAAATTATGTGCAAACAAGCTAGAAACATATCCTTTTGTCAATTGGATGATTGGGTTGATGATGGATTGATTGATGATTTTTATTTCTCTCTCAAAATGGAAAATTTTAGATATGCTCAATTGGCTTGATTAAAGTGAGGGATGTGAGCTCAATTTATATATTTTTGGGATGAATTTGGACCATTGATCTTGATCCAAGATTAAGCAATGAAAATGAGTCAAATTCTCATTCAATGAGAGGAGTTGAGGAATGAATTTTTGGTGTTGGATGTGTAAGGAAGTGTGTTGAATGAGGAGTGGATTTATTTCACTTCTTTTCCCTTTCCTTATAATTTTTTGATTTCCTTATATTTTAGGTAATTAACTTGGGGATTTGTAGTGATTTGATGATTTTTGGATTTATTGATTTTAGAAAATATAAAATTTATTATTCCATGGATTATTTTATTAAAACTAATTAAATAAATAATATTATTTATTATTTAATTAATATAAAACTGAAATTTAGTAGTATTATCAAGTTTCAATTATGCAATTGGATTAAAAGATTAATTGATTGGGGGTGATGTAGAATAGTGACAAGTTGATCAAGAATGTGCCTAAAAAACTTAGGGTATGATGTAGTGTGATAATGATGGAAATATTTGTACTAAAAATGTTTAATCAAATTAATTATTTAGGCTTAAGGTGATATTAGGGTTTAGTGTGTTGAATAGTGGATAGTCATGAGGTGAAACATTATGACATCAAGGTGGTAGAAATGATGTGTCTACATTTCCATTTCTTAACCAATTAAACAAGATATTACATTACTCTATCATATGTATGATAATTTATAATTACACCATGGAATAATTGTTAATTGTAACATATGGTCTTACCTCCTTATAACATTATGACCCCCATAGCGTAGTTATTAGATACAATTTCTACTTCAAAAAGCTAGTACAATTCGATTAAAGCTAAAACTGAAGCATTTTTAATCATATTTTTTAACTCAAAAAATGCATATTGTTGATTCTTTCCCCAATTAAAATACTTACACCCTATTTTAAAGGCATGAAAAGGTGTTTCTATGAAAGAGAAATTGTAGATGAACTTCCACCAATATTGAACTACACCTATAAAGCTTATTATTTATAGTCACATCAAAAGGCCTACACTAATTAATGATGGCCTCTACCTTTGTCAAATTAGTTATTGAATTTCCATCTCTAACCACATGCGCTAAGTAAAAAATTTACAGTTAGGGAAACTTACATTTATTTTCATTCAAAAATAATTTGTTCTCTTTCAAAATTTACAAAACTTGTTTCAAATGAATAATATGTTCATTATAAGTTTTATTTAAAATATGAATATCATATATAATTGATTGGGGGTGATGTATAATAGTGACAAGTTGATCAAGAATGTGCCTAAAAAACTTAGGGTATGATGTAGTGTGATAATGATGGAAAGATTTGTACTAAAAATGTTTAATCAAATTAATTATTTAGGCTTAAGGTGATATTAGGGTTTAGTGTGTTGAATAGTGGATAGTCATAAGGTGAAACATTATGACATCAGGTTGGTAGAAATGATGTGTCTACATTTCCATTTCTTAACCAATTAAATAAGAGATTACATTACTCTATCATATGTATGATCATTTATAATTACACCATAGAATAATTGTTAATTGTAACATATGGTCTTACCTCCTTGTAACATTATGACCCCCATAGCATAGTTATTAGATACAATTTATACTTCAAAAAGCTAGTACAATTCGATTAAAGCTAAAACTTAAGCATTGCTAATCATATGTTTTAACTCAAAAAATGCATATTGTTGATTCTTTCCCCAATTAAAATACTTACACCCAAAGGCATTAAAAGGTGTTTCTATGAAAGATAAATTGTAGATGAACTTCCTCCAATATTGAACTACACCTATAAAGCTCATTATTTTAGTCACATCAAAAGGCCTACACTAATTAGTGGTGGCCTCTACCTTTGTCAAATTAATTATTGAATTTCCATCTCTAACAACATGCCCCAAGTAAAAATTTTACAGTTGGAAAAACTTACATTTATTTTCATTCAAAAATAATTTGTTCTCTTTCAAAATTTACAAAACTTGTTTCAAATGAAAAATATGTTCATTATAAGTTTTATTTAAAATATGAATATCATATATAATTGATTGGGGGTGATGTAGAATAGTGACAAGTTGATCGAGAATGTGCCTAAAAAACTTAGGGTATGATGTAGTGTGATAATGATGGAAAGATTTGTACTAAAAAAGTTTAATCAAATTAATTATTTAGGCTTAAGGTGATATTAGGGTTTAGTGTGTTGAATAATGGATAGTCATAAGGTAAAACATTATGACATCAGGGTGGTAGAAATGATGTGTCTACATTTCCATTGCTTAACCAATTAAACAAGAGATTACATTACTCTATCATATGTATGATAATTTATAATTACACCATGGCATAATTTTTAATTGTAACATATGGTCTTACCTCCTTATAACATTATGACCCCCTTAGCATAGTTATTAGATACAATTTCTACTTCAAAAAGCTAGTACAATTCGATTAAAGATAAAATTGAAGCATTGTTAATCATATGTTTTAACTCAAAACAATCATATTGTTGATTCTTTCCCCAATTAAAATACTTACACCCTATTTTAAAGGCATGAAAAGGTGTTTCTATGAAAGAGAAATTGTAGATGAACTTCCTCCAATATTGAACTACACCTATAAAGCTTATTATTTTAGTCACATCAAAAGGCCTACACTAATTAATGGTGGACTCTACCTTTGTCAAATCATTATTGAATTTCCATCTCTAACCACATGCCCCAAGTAAAAATTTTACAGTTGGGAAAACTTACATTTATTTTCATTCAAAAATAATTTGTTCTCTTTCAAAATTTACAAAACTTGTTTCAAATGAATAATATGTTCATTATAAGTTTTATTTAAAATATGAATATCATATAAATATTCAATAAATAAAATCATCTACAAATGGCCTCAATACCTCATTCATCAACTACATGAAATTAACCGTATGTTTTAACAAATTTTGGATTTAGTGGTCTAAATAAGCTAAACCATTGAGTCTACTTCATATTGTATAATATATGTCTAAATTAAGCAAATCTAAATGTAAAAATAGAGTATAATATATTTATTAGAATTTACTATTTATGTAAATGGCCTAAAAGATAGGGTAATTATATTATTTAGGTTATTTTCTAGTCTATGATAGGGTAAATTTTTTAAATAAGCTCTGTAGGGGCTCGGTGTTGACTGAGATCACAAAACATACTATAAAACTCAATAAGATGAGTTCATTAGTACTTGGATGCCTATGGTATCTAGATTCATCTACATGATGTTAGAAACATCCAAGTTATATACATAGGTTGATGATCATTGTGCATGAATCTATAAATATATCTTGTGTATTCAAATGTCGTTAACCCTACGTGAATAGTTTTATTTCTTTATCTTTGCCTCAAAACCCTAGCTTTCACTCTTGATACCAATTTGAACAAGAAAAAGGGGCTAAAAAGGATGAGTTGATCTAGCCTCAACCACCCTCATCTAAATGGATTAGTGTTACCTAGGTTCCAATACTTTGAAGTGGTCTCAAACTCCATGTAGTTCTGCCACCTAGTTGTGTGCATGGGATCAATGAAATACTAGCATGTTGTGAAATCCCCTATATAGATTTCAACACTTTAAAAACTATGATTTTAAATTTTTAATAGTATTCAGACTTTATTTATGGATTACACCTTTGAGGGGATTAATATTTGTAATATTTAGGGTATTTCCTCTCATTGTGAACATGTTTTGCATTAATAGATAAATGTTTCTTAGATAAGAATAGGATTAGGCTAGCTTTGTGTAAATAGATAACTATTTGGGTAATTTACATCTACAACAACATTTGAAACATATGGGTTGACCCATAGGAAGGATTTAAATTTTGGAAATAGTTGTTAAATGATGGTTTGATGATCTTGACCAAGGTAGATGTCTCCAAGGCATCATTCATCTAATAATTATTCACATAATTAAACCTCATCTCCTATACTAACATAGCTATAATTACATCATCCACTTTTAACTCTAATGTAATACAAGTGATTGCCATTACTAAATTATCCCCCGAGTCTAGAAAAGACCATAGTGAAATTATAAACTTTTCATCATCAGTAATGTTGACATCCATAGATTATAATTGACTTACCACAGTGTATGAATTTGGTTCTCTGCAATCAAGTCACCATCATTCACTCGTAATGAATATAAATTTTTTCACGATAAAATTGTGTTTACTAGTGTCTTGGCCTAGTATAATCTCCCCTATGTATGCCATATAAACTTCATAGTATTATCATTCATAAAATTCAATAGCACTAAATCTGATATACATAGTTTGATAAAGATTCTAACTTTTTTATCAACTTTTTCCCATTATTATAGTTTAATTTTAATGGTTTTTGTGTCTATGACAACAATATATTGATCTCTATTTACCAAGAGATTTTCCATCTTGAATTTCTATAATTTAAAATTTTAACCAATGAATTTATCAATTTGTATCCTCATGCTTTAAGTTATTTTATTCACACAAGCTTATTCCAAATAACTCCTGCTTCAAGGAAATTGTTTTTCACAAGTTATTCCAAATTTTACAAATCTTACAACCTCACTCTAATACCAAATGTTTCTAATTAACTCAGGCATGACAAAAAAATATAAAGGAGAGTTTTTATATGTGACTCTTAAATAGATAAATATGATGAAAAATACACAAAACTAGGTAAAATTCTCCCCTTGGAAAACCCTTTCATATAAAAAACCCAACACAATAACGTTATTGATTATAACATAAAATGGACAATATTATAATGTTAAACCAAGACTTAAGGTTTTATAATCTACACATAACACTATATTATATATTATAATGCACACACTTGATTATGTGTATACATAATTTAAAATAACCTTTCCTATACATATCCTCATTTAAAAAAACCATTCCTTTATCAATAAATTCACTTATAACATCTGAATAGTAGAGTAATTTGCTTTCACCAACTATTGAGATAAGTGAATAGTGTATAATGCTCTTCAATGGATCTTTGTCAAAGTGTCATAAGGAAATTTAAAACACTTATTTTGTCTAAAAAATATAGTTAGGCATGTGTATTAAATTAATTCAGACAACCATTCATTATTTGACATGTTTCATAGATCCTCACAACACCTTACTATGACTGAAGCACTTTGTTCCACATCACATCCTCCCAGAGTGCAAAGAAATTGTAAAAAATATCTTATGCATCTCTTCCATCATTCCCACATGTTAAAAAAAAAAAATAACTATAAAAATCATTCTCCACACAATTATACACAACCATCCATGCTTATGTAATCAACCTAATCAACATCACACATAACAAATGCTTGCACAAAACACTTTGTACACCACTTAGTCTACATATAACTATCATTATAGAGGTCCTTAAAAATTTAAGACATTTAAAAACATGTTTGTATGAAAAAATGGGGTAGGTATCACCCTCCATTAATAATTTTGGAAAATTTTAGATGAAGCCTCATTCCCAAGCACCAAGGCCAAACCAATGGCAGTACAAAAGAAAAAAATTCTTAAGAAAACCTAGTAGATCAAATTTCTCATGTTATTCAAAATTTTCATTTATCACATATATCATTTGGATTGTATTGAGATAAAATTTCCAATTTTATTTCCTCATTTTTAAATATATTTATGTATCTCTTTATTAATATTATAGCTTCCTAAATTTATTCTTACATTGTGTTTGATTTTTAGTCTCTCCTAAATTGGATTAGTTTTCATTTTAAGTTTGATTTCCTTTTATACATACATAATATAAGCATATATTTAGCATGATATAAGATTTTAAACAATAATAATGGCTTCACATATATGTAATCATCTTATATTTACTTGTGTTGAGTGTATCTTCCTATTTGAATTATATAAAAATTACTATTATTACATTGGGATCCTTAATTTGGTAGATATCCTATTAGCCAATTTTGGCTATCATAGGTGAGTCTCATTGAAAATGTGATATTTATCTCATTTTAAATTTTTATATATCCATATATGGACTTAAAATATCCATTTAATATGACATCTCTTTTTTTTTATATCAAATTTTAAGGTTTTGTTGAAAATTAAGGTAATGTTTTCTTGGTGTTAAACTTGTTTATGGCATCTCTAGTACAAACCCTTATTACAGGTCCTTTATGTCTAAGTATAACATTGTAATAAGATTAATTAATTAATTTTAAGTCTAATAAAAATTTATTGTATGGAATAACATGTGTCATATTACTTTAAGTCAGATTCAAATGAGGAGTACTTACAAGAGGTTTTCAATGATCAAAGGAGGTTAGTCATTCACTTTTACAGATTTAAAGGGGTAATATTCTAGTTTAAATTATTTAAAATGTGTATGTTAATATTAAACATTTAAAATCCATGATAAATAATCTTTCACATGTCCAAATAAAGTAGAAAACACTTCCTTTCTTCCATCTAGCTCTTGGCAAGCTCACAATGGCTAGTTTCAGATGCATGGTATGGACATGAAAGAGAGAGAGTTATAATGAATTATTTTAGGTGTTTATAAGGGTAATAATTAAATTTAAATACATTTCCATATTTATCAAATTAATTTATCCTCATTTATGAAAAAATATTAAGAATGTAGGGTGGTCTAAAACCCTAGAAAACCCCCACTAGCTTAGTTTTATCATAGAGATGGAAGTTTAAAGCTCATTGGAAGCATGAATGAAATTTTATAGGATATATGGGGTATTTTATATCCTTAAATATATTATTAAAATCCTCACTTGGAATTTGTGAGCTCAAAATGGAAAGAAACCTCCATTTTTACAAAGGTTGCATGATGAAGACAATGTCTTTCTTGATGTTTTGGGGTGTTTAATAATTGAGGCTATGTTGGTGAAGTTATTAAAACCCATAAAAAATTATTTTATGAAATTAAAATTTATTTAGTTTACATTAAATTCATTTATGTACCCTAAAAATATTCTTGACATGATGATAACTTGTAGTTTTTCACAAGTGCTCATCATTGATCAATGTGAAAATAAAGTCTTAGTAATTTGAGAGTTTTCTATTGAATTAGAGGAGTGATAAGTGTATTTTTTTTATGTGTTTTATTTATTGGAACAAATTTATACCTCTTAAAATCATTATTAGGACTCAAATATCAAAGAGATATCATGTTCTCATGATTCATCAAAGGACTATGTAGCCTGCAAGTATAGGAGATCAACATCATTTGGGTTGTGAACCTCAAAAAACCAATGAAGTGAATAATTTTAATATATATTTAAATTATATTAAAAACCTTAAAAATTCATCCAAAAATATTTCTCACCTTAAAACTAGTTACTCCAAGTAAACCCACAGTGTTTTCAAGTTGTAGACTATGTATAAATTTGCCTACACAAGAATGAGCTTGAGAGACAACTTGCACTGTCAAAGAAGTATGAGGGTATAAAATGATATTAATATTGTTATGGTGTGGTTATAAATTTATTTAATGGGTATATATTATTTAATAATTCATCATAAGAGGCTCAAAATGACAAAATTTATACCTACAAGTTTACAAACCTGTAGGTCTTATTTCAAGAGAAAAGTAATGAACCTTGTATTAGAAGATGAAGATTGAAGACCAAAAGAGTTATGAAATCGATAGGAAATAATATATGTAAATTTTTTTAGGTTAAACCATGATTTAATAATTCACACTTAATCTTCAACATGTTTTTGGGTAAGAAAGGACTCCTAAAGGCTAATATGAGACATATAGGTCCGTGTTCACATCATGAAGAGAATATGCAGTTCTTATGTTGAATTTGAGTATTTGATGGTAATATAGGGTTTAAATAGTATTTTATGAATATTTATAATCTATTTTTATTATATTAAATTAAATTAATCTTATAATAAGATGTTATCTCAAGCTTAACACTCAAAGTGACCCTAATCAACTCTTACATGCATGAGTACAATAGTGAGGAAAACTTGCATGTTTTGGGGTAATTTTATAAGTAGGGGGTATTATGAGGTAATTTAAAAATTATTAGTGATATTTATTAGATATTAAATCATATGATGAAAATAATACCATCAATATGAGTAGAGACTCCTTGAAGAGAGTCTATAATTAATGCAGACCTATAGGCCTAATTATACCATAAAGGTCTATTTTCATAGTGTGAGAAAAATTTGTAAATTTTTATTTTAGAATGAGTTTATGATGATAATTAAATTAATTATGATTAATATATAAATTTTACACAATAATTTTAGCCTTTTAAATTTGAAGACAAACTCCAAACTAGGCCATTAGCGTTAAACTGGCCTAATGATCTACAAACCCTCAAAATGAGAAAACTAGGTTACATAACCTTTTTTAAAGGAATTTGATATTTTGGGTCATGTATAAACATGATATATGATATTTCATACCTATTTTATGCCCTTGTAACAAAAAAAAAATCACTCTGAAGGTTTCAAGCCAAAAAACTTTCTCTCATCCTAACACCCAGTATTATAGGCTGGAGAGGCAGTCTTGAGGACCTCAAAATTACATGGAGGATTTTCATGGTGTAAAATGGAAATTATATTGGTTTTTTTAGTTCTAAAAATTCTATTTCATGGCATTGGTTTTCTATATCAAGACACTATGCCTTATGAAAAATGCTTAAGAGCTAAGACCACCCTAAAACCCTATTTTTCACTATGAAGAGCTTGAGAATGCTTAATTTTATGCTTGGATATTGAAAGAGGATTTGAATGGGACATAAATATATTTTAAATTTAGTGGGATACATATTTTATAGAAACTTTTGGCATTGGTTTAGGGATTGAGTCCTTCATCTTTATGAATCATCATTAAGATGATAATCCACCTTAAACCCTTATTAAACCCTGCAAATGAGCTGATGGGAGAAAAAGATCCTATAAGTGACTAATATGGATGGATAAATCCATTAAATTATATTAATTACCTTCATGACTCTCTTAGACACATGATAAGGTATATTTTTATCATTTGTAGGGGTAGAGTGTGCAGAAAAAGGTCAAAAATGAAGGTTGCAAGCCCATTTGAAATCATATAAGGTTGTGATAAGATAAAAAATCAAGTTATAATGAATTATTATCCTAATTATATATAATATTAACATTTTAAATACATTATGATACATTTTAATGTGATACATGAAGTATTCAAGTCACTAATTTGGGCTAAAAAGGTGACTGTATCACTATCTTGCCTAAGAATCCTAATTGCAAACCTATGGAGGATTATAGAGAGATTGATAAACCTTTTAAAATAACTAAGATAACTATTTTATTCTATTTATATCCTCATTATATCATGAACAAGTCCAATCAGGTGCATATAAGTAGGCTTGATCATGGTATCCTAGTATATCATTGAAAAAACCTTGTGATAGAGGTGTAGTGAGATTGATGGGTTTCAAGACACATAATAAAATATGATTACCACTATATAATATATATATATATATATATATATATATATATATAACTCTCAAAAATATGTAATGTGTCAAGGATAAGGTAATATATCAGTTTAACATGACTTTAATGATCAAGAATTTTATTTGTCACTTCTAGATAAGGAAGAGGGAAGTTTCAAACAATGTTGATGAGTCATCTAGGGAGTTGAAGAGTCGCTCCTATGACAACCTCTAAAATTTCAACATCAAGTATCCAAAAAATTACAAATATATGGATGAAACTAATCTTAGACTCTCCTCTTGGAATATAACTAACTTGGATGAAGTGACACTTATCATGGGAGTTAATCCTATGCGTTTCTTCTCTCTCTCATTAATTTATTCTATATATGTAGCCTTAAGAGGACTTGTAAGGATCCTCCACATAAGTATGGTGAATCCCTGCTCATTTTTATGCCTTTGATCAATAATACTATAAGTTTTACCTCCTTATATGATTATATTTAGTGTGTATGTATGGATACTTGATCTTGGTAAGTGATTTGCTTAGTATTCCTTAACATGTGATCATATTATAACACCTATATGTAGTTTGAAATTTTCTCTTGCTAGTCATGTGAATTGTTCAAGTGAATTTTAAGGATTTAGTGTGTTTATCTATTCATTAGTGTCATTTATACCTATTTATTAGTTCTCATAGCCTAAACATCTATCAAAATATCCACATTGAAATGATGATGTAAGAGATTAAAATTGGGAGTAATGTATGTTCAAATTATCCTCATGATCTACATGTGCACATACAGTTGGTTGGTAGTGATCAATTAGTATAATGCATCACCCACTTTAGGATTAAGATCAACTTTCTCTTCCCTTTTCTCAAAAATTACATAATAGTATTATCTTGGGTGAAGCATCAAGGGAGATAGCCCAAATCTAGAGGTTTAGTCCACTTAGAGGTCACCCACAACCTAAGACTAATCCTATTGTATAGCTCAAGTGAGAGGGCTTGAACACACCCTCTCAAGGGTGAAAATTTGATTTATAACATATCCCACTCATAATTTATTAATATGAATCATATTTAACTCCTTACTCATACATGATTTTTTCTTAATATTATGTCTTAATTTACTTAAAAAATGAAGATATAAGAGATTTAAATAAATAGACTAAAAATAAAATGCAAGTAGGAAGAATAAAAATTAAATGTATGACAAAAATATTTATCTTAGAGAAAATCAATATGAGAGAACTCTAATAGAGTGATATACTTACCCATCCTCATTCTAATATATAAATTTCAAGTACAAGTTTACTTCTAATAAGTTTATTTCATGGACAACACTAAAAATCACAACTTTTAAAATCCTGCATAATGCTTTACAACTTCTTACAACTCTTTTAAAACAATACACAACACCTAATAAACAACACTACCTAGTATAAAATGGAGCACTAACTCATGGACCCAAGACCTTCAATTTCATTGTTGAACAAACTTCCATTGAATGCCTTTACCTATCCCAAAGGCTTGTAATTATATAAAATATTGGGAATAAAATTTAAATGAATCACCAATGAGATGAACTGAACTAATATAAAGTCCAAAAATAATCCACATTTTCACCTTTATTTGTTTAAACTATTCCACATGATTTTTTTGATAATCCATGGCCTCACCACAAGTTTTTCTAAAAATGTACGATGCCACCATAGGTTTCTATGAAATTTTGCAGTGCTAAGAATGTGTCAAAATATAGGGATATTACCAAAGGTTTTAAATCATTCAGATACTTTGTTTGACTCTGTAAAATCCTCATGCACATTTGTAACTAATATTATTGCATGAACTATCTTCAAGAAGTGTCTTACAAGCATTTATTATGTAGATGAGAATAGTGGAAGTAGTTAGCTCACATAACACACATACTAGATCTAAAATTTAGATCATGATTCTCTAATTAGAGGCCCTTGGTCACCAAAAAATTTAGGATCTTTGTAAATGAGGAAATTTTTCCCATGTGTTCTTTACAATATCACTTGGCCTTGTTAGGTAGTTGACCCTTTAACCCAATCTGCCATATTTATTTCACTCCTCTTTTCATTTTCATTTTTATCTTTTCCAGCATGATATCCATATTTAGTTCCATATGATCATCAAGAGTTAGGTCTTAAATATAAGGTAGAAATATATCTCTTTCTTCATCATCTAGCATCAAAGGTTCAAAGAGATGTATGTTCTCAACATTGATAATGGAATATGTTTTTATATGAGGCAAATACAATTCAAAATCATTCTTTCCCACTTGATCCAAAATTTCAAATGGACCATGTTTAAGAGGATTAAGCTTCTTATTTTACATTTATCCATTATATACTCAATTATAACAATACCTTATCTCCAAATATGGAAATTATGTTCAGTCCTATGTTGATCATGTCTTACATTTTACTTAGCTTGTAATTTTCTCAACCTCTCTTGCACTTGGAGGTGAATTTCATGAATGTTCTCAATATAATTTTCAGCCTTGTAGATCTTCAAATCCACTTTTATAATTTATTTGTATGTTTGTCCCAAAAAAATGTCAAACAAACATGGATATAAGTAACCAAAATAATTTTTAAAAGGATATATATTGGTTTAATAATGTAATGCCCTATTATAGGAATATTGAATATACACCAAATATTCATCCTAGGTCTTAGGATGTTTCTTATTATACCCTTTAAAGAGCTACACCAATTTTATATTCACCACTTCGGTCTTCCTATCACTTTTTGGATGAAATTTGGTAGATCATTTCAATCTATTATCCATTTTCTCCCATAATGTGGTCTAAATTTTGCTAATAAATCTTTAATCATAATCTAAAATGATAAATCTAGGCAACCTAAAGTGAAACCAAACATTATAAAAAAATAACTCATATGCATCACTAATTTTAATGGTCTTTTTACAATGAAAAAGAATACACATCTTAATAAACTATTCCACAACTAAAAATAGCTAGTCATGTCCATTGTTAGACATAAGAAATCATGGTCATAACTCAACTCTAAGATGGAGATAAATAATCCCAATGTTGGTTGCTCATGAATGAACCAAAGTTACTAAAATAACATATTAATTTGGTATATTCACCTACTAAATTCATGTAAATTATCTCCCATGAATTAGAAAGTACCAATAATGGCATATATAAACCCAAGTTATAGTTACTAGGTTATCTTATACTACATAATACATATGATGTTCTAAGCTTATCAACATCAATTAGCATCATTTTATTATAAATATACCTATGTAAATGTTCCATAATATTATTAACACTAAAGTGACTTTAAAATCTTGAAGTATGTGATTATCTCATTAGTTTAAATCTTTCTCCTTTAGGCACACAAAGCTTAACAATATTTTAGAGCAACTTATCTTCAAGATAGTAAGCCTCCTTGGGATCAAAACCTATACCTCAGGCCTCTTAAATTTAAGAGTGATTCCTAAAAATATGCATCATTCATGTATCCCTATACATAATATTCATGCACAAAAGGTGTAAGAATAGTTATGTTTCTTGGATGAAATCAAAGGTCTAGACAACATGTTCACTAAATTTTTAGTCACACCTTTATTATATGTTATAACTAGGTGAAGTTTTTGTAATAAATACATCCACTTATAATGTATATATTTTTAAAATTTATTTTGTGATTAGAAATATTGGATAGATTGGTGATCCATATGAACTATGTTTTCCTTATTGATTAGATAGTGTTTCCTATATACACAAGACAACTGTTAGTAAGCAAAAGTGTTAGAAATCAGACTAAATAAAAGTAAAATATATATGATAATCAATTAAAATGGTACCTCATATGGGAAAAGAGGAATAAATTATTTGAGACCTTCACTTACCAATGGAAAAGGAATTTCTCTTGATGTTGGATTGTGATCACGATGATGCTTAGGAATCTTATGCACAATGTCAATTTATGCTTAAACAAACTAGCAGCATGTCACCTTGTAAATTGAATGATTGGCTTGATTATGGATTGTTTTATGACTTTGATTTTTCTTTCAAAATGGTATATTTTAACTAGGCTCAATTATATTGATGAAAGTGAGGGGTGTGAGCTCAATTTATATATTTTTAAGATGAATTTGGATCATTGATCTTGATCCAATTTCAAGGGTTGAGAATGATTAAAATACCTTATTCAATGAGAGGATTTAAGAATGAATGTTGGGGATTGTATATGTAAGGAAGTATGTTAAATGAGGAGTGGCTTGATTGCACTTATTATCTTTTGTATTTGAATTTTTTGATTGCCTTGGACTTTGGGTGATTAACTTAGGATTTGGAGTGATTTGATTATTTTTGGTTTATTCATTTTATAAAATATAGAATTTATCATTCCATGGATTTTTTTAATTATAACCAATTAATTAACTAATATGAATAATTATTTAATTAATATATATTTAGAATTTGATGGGATTGGAAAGGATCAATTGTGTAATTAGATTAATTAATTAATTGATTGGGGGTGATGTAAAAACATGATGAGTTGATCAAGGATGTGCCCGATAAAATTATTATGATGCAATGTAATAATGTGATTACAGATATGATGAAAATATTTACACTAATTTTTTAAAAATAGATTAATGATTTGGGATTGCTTAAAAAATTAGGGTTTAGTGTGCAAAATAGTGGATAATGATGGTAAATAATTATGGAACCAAGGTGGTGGAAATGAGGTGTCTACATTTTTCCCTTCTTTGAAAGGGTGTTACAAAGCAATAGGTGGAGTAAAAAAATTTCAAATAATGAATAGGCCAAAAAAATGGGCATATAGGGATGCCCCAAATGATTTGATGAAGGTGTAATTTTGTTAATAGAAATGATTTTTTTAAAATGAAGATGTCACAAAATATCAGGCACACACAGATGCCCCTAGTAGTATATGATGAAGGTATGATGCTCCCTTGATGGGTCATGCAAATAAGAAATAAAATAGATGGAACCTCTAAATTTAGAAAACATTGAAATCAGAGAAAAAAGATTAATAAATGATGAAGATTAGTGAAAATAGGAAGTGGATAGATTAAATAGATGAAAATTGAGCTCACAGGGTGAAAAATGGGTGTAAATGGTAAAAATAGGAGGAATGTTTTTAAATTTTAGTGGATGGGGTGAGATAAATAGGAGTTGGGGTGGAAAATATTCATTTTCACCCAAAGCATTTGAAAACTAGAGATATGTTTTTTAAAATAGACTTATTTAAAAAATGGGTAATGTACCTTCATATAGCTACCAAAGTCAGTGGTGAAGGAGTATCGATGTCTAGATAAGTGTGGGCCACTGGTAAGTGAGTTTTTATTTTTGAAATTTCTCATTTTTAGGTCATAAATAGGATTGTAAACATGTGTGATACATAGATGACATGAGTAAAATTCACCTCATGATGTCTACATAGTTGTAAATGTTATTTACATAGTTGGTTTTTATATTCCCATGATAGGTTCATCATTTTGATCAGAATGTCTTTTACATAAATGGAAAGTCATCTATGTAAGATGTTGTGTTATATGCATAAATTTCATGTCATGTACATAGCATCAATGTTTACGTATATGACATGATGTCTATGTATATGTCACCTCATTTATGTTTGAAACAAAATTTGTGATACAAATGGTAGAGTTTCAAGTGAAATGAGGAAAAGTGATTAAGTATACACCATTTTTATGTTTTCAAGAATGATTTTCAATTATTATTACTCAAGATATTTGATTGATAAAATAGTGACATGGTTGAAGAAGTCAACAATCAAGCTTCTAGAGGCATTAGGGCTATATCATGTGGCAAGGATGCCCCTAATAAAGGTGAATAGGGTGATGTTGATAGCACTAACATATAGTTGGCACTCTGAGACTAGTACATTTCACCTACTAATGAGTGAGATTATGGTGAAAATTGAGGATGTGTGGAGGATTCTATAGATACCAATATATGGGATGTCATTGTATTGGACTAAGGTAACTCCACTAATACCAATGGAGAGACTTGTGGGTATGATAGAATCCCACTATGTGGGTAGGGTCTAAACTTATATGCATGCATATCAGGGGGTTGATAAATTAGTTTCCCCTAGTCTTCATGGCCATTGTCATTATAATTATACATGATAGGATCAGTCAATACTTTCATATGGATTTTGATGACATGATTATAAGTATGAAAGATAAAGAGATAATTTTTATAGGGGTGGCTATTGTGTTATCTTAGATATACATGAATTTTCACTTAGTAGCATATAGAAGTGGGAAGAGAATTAGATAACTTGTTTTAGGTATAAGCCTTGGAACATGTAGTGATAGAGTGACCCCTAGGGAGATGGTGATAAAGGTCCTTAGATGATTTTATAGCCTATGGATGGGAGATGGTTATTGGTGGGTATCATGGTCACCTAAGAGACCTAGCCTTTTACATATGATATTTAGATGAGCTACATGGAGTAGATATTACTTGACATGTGTATAAAGGAATTTAATTTGGTTGGTTAGATGATGCATACTATTTTAGATTATTAGATACTTAAGTTATATTATAATTTTAAAATATTTTATTATAGAGAAATACAAGCCAAATAAGGTGTTATGAAAGTTTGGGGTCTGGTAGGGTATTATAGTAGAACCACATGTGTTTTACAAACTATTAATGGAGTTTACATAGTGGGGGAAATAGTAAATCACAAAGTTACTACAACTGAATTCCCAGTGTTCCATGGTATGCAATGGGATGAGCACATAGGTGTGGTGTATGTCATAGTAGTGAATAAATACAATTATATGTGGCATGGTTGAGGAAAAATATACTTACCACACCCACATAGAGGTTAATTTATTTACATGAGAGGATCTAATAGGTAGTGTGGAGGTTACCATAGGGGAAATAATAGAGGTAGGCAAGGAGGAGGAGGTATTCCATACTAATGAAGGGAGGGAGATATCCAAATCAAAGAGGAGATGGATAGAGTGATGGAGATATAGGATAAGAAAGGTGAGATGAAAGATAGGGAAGTAAACCCCCATTATGATTATATACTCTACTATGCATATCACCCAGTTTCTAGTCATCTCTCTAGTGGTTTAGGGGGTGATCACATCACTAGCCATGTCTCTGAGATGTGGATAGGCAAGTATGGGCATAATTATGATGATGGTAGTGATAGGGACATTATCCAAAGGTGTCCAATATGAGGTTGAGCCTACAATGAATTAAATTAGTAGAGGATGAGGCCTTGATAGTGAGTTTAAGATAGGATATAGCCATGAGTTAAAATATGATAGCTACTCTTATGAGTACAATTTTTCGTTGGGATATAGAGATATCAATATTATAGATATAGTTTATTTCTAGAGATAGATAGATTTATAGACTCACTAAAGAGATGGGTAGACTCACAACATTAGTGACCCAAATAATAAGGGATACCTAGAGACTATGCATAGAACAAGATACAATACAGGGAGATGCCTAAAGAAGGCCTAGTGAAGACCTTATTAGATGTGATGAGTGTTATGCAACATGCTACTTACTAGAAGATTTTATATGATAGTGTTATAGTGGTATACCAGATGGTACCTTATTAATTTGAGCACACTATCTATAGATTAGTGGGATTTTTAGCTAGGACATTAAGGATAGTGGCATATTAGAGATCAATAGGTCAGCCTTCATAACAATCAGTGGCCACTATAGGTCCTCCTTAGAGTTCATCGCTAGGAGTATTTCATAGAGATAAAACTAAGGCAATCCTCCATAAATATATCCTAAGTATTCTACCATAGATATCACCTCTATGGATTCCTCATGTGTAAATCCATAGCGAGATTTTATTTTATAATTTTTATAGGGATTTTAATGTGTATATGGATGCATGGGGTTAATACATGTATTGACATGGATTTTTTTATATGTAAATATATTTTATAGACATTTGATTGATATACATGATTATTTTGATTTGAATTAGCTCATTTATATCACATGATTATGGATGTATTGTGCATAGATATTTGATCATGTGTATCTTTATTGATAATATGGATATCATGTATGGATCATATGTTATTGATGAATGTAGATTGTTAGATGATAAATGAATATAATATGGTGGGATAATGTGATGATGAAACAACCAATCCTACTTTATATATTCATTTTTTCTTAATTATTCATTTGATATGGATAGATGGATACATGTTTATATGGATATACTATTGATTGGATGAGATAGATGATGATTTAGAATAAAGGACATGCTAATGTTTACACATAGTTTACAATGTTTGAGAAAACTTTTTTTATAATCATATCATAGTATCCACCATGATATATAAAATCCATGATGAATTGCATATAGTATGTTGTAGGACTAAATTAGACACAACAAACAATAAAATAATCAAACAAGTAATGTAAACCAAACACACACAAGCTTGCAAAAATAATGAATAAATAAGCAAAAATGTTCTAAAATAAGTTAAGTTAACTATCCAATATGTGAATATTGATGTTTTTAATAACTTCATTATGTGCTCCAAGTAATGATATATGTGAGTGGGAATGATTGGGTAAAAATATATCCCAATGAAGTGATGATGATTTTTTGTAAAACTGATCAATGATTTGTAATAGGATGAATTATAAGACAACTAATTTTTGGATTTTTTGTTATTATATTATTTTTGGTATTTTCTAGATTTTTCAATTTTTAGGGATTTTAAAATATATATAAAAGAGATACAAGAAAATGGAAATCTAATTCTATTAGTGGGGATGATAGTGACTATGGATGGGAGGATTTGTAAATGGCTTAAGGCAATGGGAGATCTTCAAGGATTATATGGTCTATAGAACTATTTATCCATATGTTCTTATTATTTCCTATTAATATTTTTATCATATCAATAACTTTGTTCCCTATAGTTTTTGTAGGTCATCATTAAGGTCAAAATGGGAAATGTAATTGTGGATAATGAAAAAGATTTGGCATAGAGATGGATGAAATGTATTAGATCTTCACCCAAGCATAGGGGTACTCATAGACAATAATGGATTTTAAAGCATACAAATGGTTGAGATTCATGATATTCATGGGCTCATCAAGTTCCTACCAATATTTTATATCCAACTTATAAGCTCCTAAATCATATTTAGTGGTGATAATGTAGGGACCCAACCAATTAGGTTCATATTTTCATTTCTTCTCATAATCAACATTGGTGTTTTTCTGACTTTTATTTAAAATAAGGTCTCTAATTTCAAACTCTTGGGATTTGATACACTTTTCATTATTACAATACAACATGTTATGATAGGCCTTGGGATGATAGAGTGAAGCCAACCATTTTTATTCAAGCATTTATAGCTCATAGAACCATGTGATTTGATACTCCTCATTATCAATGAGATCCCAAAATAATATGGGTAGGGAGGGCAGCTCAATTTCAATGGGTAGGATAGCTTATGATCTAAATACTAGGGAATATTGGGTGGCACCTATGGGTGTATGAATGAAGGTGAAGTAAGCCAAAAAATTGGGATATATTTGCAAGTGCCAATCATAACAAACATCAGTAACAATATTATTGAGGTTCTTGTAGATGGTTTTATTAGATGCATCAGTTTGATCATTTCCATGTGGATAATAAGGAATGGACCATCTATGTTGGATATGAAATTAATAACATAGGGCCTTAACATTGTTATTTTTAAACGACTTACCATTATTTTTAATGATGGATGAGATACTTAAGGATGAATTTTGATATGTAATTATTGGTTACGTAAGTGAGAGGGATGGCCTCTACCCATTTAATAGAGTACTTAATAGTAGTAAGAATGTGTTTGCATTCATCAAATGAGGTAATATCAATCTTCCCAATGAATTTAAGCTCCCATGTATAATAGGTACATGGATTCATTATCAGTTTTAGAGCTTGAGATCACCATGTTTATGTCAAGCAACACTTTCTTAACATACCAACATGCATCTGATTCCAAAGTCAGCCAATAGTACCCTATGTAGATAATTTTATTAGAAAGGACCATTCCACTAATGTGTATCCCAAATATCCCATTGTGAATGTATTTGATAACAAAATCAGCCTCTATTAGATTTAAAAAATGAAGAAAAGTTCCATCATAACTTGCCTAATAAAGTGTGTTGCCAATAAGGGTATAACAAGAAGTGCTTTGGATAAAGTATTTGCATTGGTCACATGATATATTAGTGGGTAGAATATGATCATATAGGTATGTGTAAATGGTGTGATACCATATGGAATTAGGACCAATAATCTCACATACTATCTTAGATTATGGTCGATCATAGGCTAGGATAATGAGTTGTTTTACTAGGAACTAATTTTTTTGAATATTGGGAAGTATTTTAAGGAATGATCCAATTTTAGCCATTGTATCTACAGACATGTTATGTGCATATGGATCCTACTCAAGTCAATATGTACATAGTTTTTTAAATATATCCACCATGTTTTTATAGGTTAATATTATCATCTTTACTTTGGAATTGATCATTGAATTAATTGATGATTAGTTTAGAGTTGGCAAAGGGAACTAAGTGTTTGATATTATATTGGATGGTCAGTCAAATACTTGAAAAGAAGGCCTTATACTCTATGATATTGGTAGTGTAGGGAAAATAATGTAGAATGTAAGAACCAAATTCCTACCCTAGAGCCATGTATGATGAAAGACTCATAAAAGCATAACTTCCAATACTAATACTCATCAATGGACAAAATAGATTCATTAGGAAACCTAATGGTTAATAGTTGCTTGTCTAACAATGGAAATTTTACAAGTTGATCCATGAGCACATATCCCTTGATTTATTTATGATTTACATATTAAATATTAAATTCACTAAGTAATATGAACCACTTATCCATTATACTTGTGATTTCTACTTTAGATAAGAGATATTTGAGTGGGTTGACCTTGGAAATGAGAATAGTCTTACTATTGAGCATATAATGCCACAATTTATATGAAACAAATACTATTGTCAATAATGCCTTCTCAATAGGTGGATATTTAATATTATAGGCCCTAACATTTTGCTTAAATATTATATAGCCTATTTTGTTCCATTCTCATCTTGCTAATCCAATAATGCCCCTAGGGAATGTTGAGTTACAAGAATGTAAAACAACACAGGTTTTCCTAGGGTTGGATGAACTAGCACTGATGGATTGTAAAGATTTTATTTTAGTTGTTCAAATTTTTTATATTATTCCTTATTTCAATTAAATTTATTTATTTTATTGAGTACATGCTTGAATGGGTGAGACCTATCTACCAACTGTGAAATATAACTTTGGATGGCTTGTAGTTTTCCTTGTAAACTAGATAGTTGTTTGAGATTAGATAGTGGGGGAATTTATGTAATGGCTAAACCTTGGTCAAGTCTATAGAAATGGCTCTATGAAATATGATTAATCCAAATATCTTACTTGATGTAACCCTATATACACATTTCTTGGGATTAATTCATTCTTTATATTCTCTAATCTACTCAAAGATTATGAGTAAGATAATTAGATGCTTTGCTCAATTTTTTATTTTCCTAGTGTGTCATCCACATAGTGTTTGATGATATTTGACATCATATCATGGAAAATGATGGTCATAGCTCCTTTATATGTCACATGCATTCTTGAAGCTAAAAGACATGACTTGATAACAAAAGGTCCCTCGTGGGGTGGTGAACATTGTCTTATGATGGTCTTTGGGTGTGATACAAATCTTATTATAGCCAAAAAACCCATTCATGAGTGATACCATTTCATGGAATGTTATTTATTAGAATATCATGTCAATATTAGGCAATGAAATGTCATATTTTAAGAAAACTTTGTTGATATCATGGAAATTTTTACAAAGACAAAAACCCATTGACTTCTTGCTAACATGCATTATGTTTGATATCTATAAAACTAATCAATCAACCTAATAAATATTACCACCAATATTTTATATAGTTTCATTTAATATAGAGAGTTATACTAGGATGCATTTTTTCACAATTTTTATTTGATGGGCTAGGCATTAGGTTGCACAATGAGATGATGGGCCACTAAGGATAGATCCAACCTAGGCATATTAATTATGACTAGGCAAATATGTCAATGATTTATTTCATAATGAAAATTATAATTTCACATTATTCTATATTGAGTGAAGCTCCAAGCTTGATTTTCCTAGGGTTATCTTCTATACCAATATTAACATCAATGGTAAGGTCAACAACTAGCATGAAACTATCTTTTAGTTATGATGGCATTGGAAAAAGGTGAAATTCTTCATTTGTTTGGTGTTATATAGGCTCATCTAGTTATCCCATTAATTATGAGTATGAATCAAACATATCAGGTAGGAGCCATGTGAATGTGTCTAAAAATTCTCTCGCCATTACATCATAAGCTTCTTACTCAGGTGGACTAAGATTGACTCTAATTTTAATGATCCTAACATCATTACAATGTTTTTATGGCTTATGTTAAGATTCAAGTTCCCATCCATTGGTGCCTCATAAAGGTTTTCACCAATGAACACATCTTTATTTTTATTTTTATGATTTTTTGATATCACCTTTGAGAGGTTTTCACTAGGGGACATTGATTTTTATTTATTTGTTTATTATGACTAAGAAACTCATCTTGCCTTGTAAATTATTAAATTACATGGATATTGATTTCAAACCCTTGTTTATGATTTCCTAATGTAAATCCATCCTAAATACCTAGAAATTATATAATGGCTTCATCATTTTGGAAGATATACAAAGGTATATGGTCTTATTGGTCCCAGTCTATGAAGTCAAGGTATAAAAGTTCTAGGCATATAGTGAGGATGGTTGTGTCATAAATAATATTGGTGTCAGTGAGCTCATCATAGAGAATATAAAAGGACTCTATGTCATTTTCATAATATTCATCATAAAAAATCATAGTACTATCATTAAATATATCGTATGGCTCACTCCCAAGTAGTTTGTATTGAATATTATGATTTTACCAATGCTCAAAAGGGGGAATAGGCTAAAGGATCCATTGTTTGTTAATACCTAAGCATTTATATTTGTAGTCCATTAATTCACCCATATTATTGGTGATAGGATATTCTTTTATTTAATAACAAGAGGTAAAATCATCACCATATAACTAGGATTCACCAAAACTTTTCACATTTTCATCATCAAGGAGGCATCCTTTAACAAGGGAGAGGGGGGAATCCTTATAGTAGTTTATTTATTTATTTAGATAAATGGTGGGTCTATCATGGCTCTTAGGTGAAGTGGGTATCTTTTAAACATGGAAAGTATTATTAATCTCTTATTCCCCACAAACTTTATCTATGATTTTGAAATGTGATGCAGATTAGGGAGAAATATTATTAGATGTGGATGGTAGGTCATCTAGATGGATATAAGATGATGACTTAAAACCCACTAATGCCACATGTTTATCCTTATTACAAGCCAAATATGTGATATGATAATGGTTAATTTTATGTACTATCCTTCCAACATTTTACAATATTG
Source organism: Torreya grandis (assembly GCA_037957365.1). Lineage (NCBI taxonomy): Eukaryota > Viridiplantae > Streptophyta > Pinopsida > Cupressales > Taxaceae > Torreya > Torreya grandis. The sequence continues at coordinate 1,135,711 of JARHVA010001927.1, read as the reverse complement.
GTATGGTTTTAGGTCACTAGGGATAGTCACCTCAATAATGAAGTGTGGTAAATTGAGGCATTGATGAAAAGTGTAGGGAATGGTGTACATGGTTTGAATCCATATGTGTCTTAGTAGAATGTTATGTGGTAAATCCATGTCAATTATGTGGAGGAGCATATGGTGTGTGATAGGCCCAACCATGATGGGATAAATGTTACAGTTGATTTTCACTCTACATTATTGTATGCCTTAATGATGATGAAATTAGATTCCAATGCTGATAAACAATATACAAGGTGATTGACCAAATCTATTATACATATGTTTAATCCTGACCCATTATCTATGAGTACCTATTTGACCTTGTGCTTGGTAAAGATGGCCTTGATGTAAAGGGGTATATTGTGGGATGGTCCCACTAACAAAAGGTCATTATGGTCAAATGTGAATTGTTGGCCCAAGGATAAATGTCTCAATAGCACTTATAATTATGAATGATCGATGTCATTATGAATATTTGATTTTTTAAGGACTTTATATAATATGTCCTTATGAATAATGGATGTCTTAAGAAGATCCAAGATGGATGTTTGAGTGGGAGTTTGTTTGAGCTATTTAATAGAGTCATAGTATCCTATAGGGGTGAATGTGGAAGGCTTTTGAATATAAGGACCTTAAATAGTGACCTTGGAATGATAAGTATTGATAACACAAACTTGATGTTTGAATTTATTATGGAAATGTGATGATTAGTGATTTGGCCAATAATTGTATCATAGTTGTATGAGATTCTATAGTAATTAACATGGTTGCAACAAGAGTTTTGACCTTGAGATTCCTAATGGTTCTATTTCTAGTTCTACTATTGAGTGTTCTTATCATGTTTGGGGAATATATCCTTGAATATTCCCATTTTTTAATTCTTGGATGATGAATCATTTTTATCTAATTCAATCTCACCATGATCTAGTAAGTCCTAAATATAATGTTTGAGATTCATGCATTTGTTTGTAGAATGGAATTTGATATTATTAAAATAGATATACTCATACTTTTTATACCATTTTAGCTTGGGTTTATTTTAATCAAATGGATTTAACTACATATATATAATCATGTTTTTTGTAATAGCTTATGGAAAATAGCTTCCAAAGGTTCACCAAGAGCAGTGCAATTCATTCATTGGTATTAATGTTTATGAATAACCCACTAGATGTTAATTATTGGAGTAATTGAACCACATTTAACATGTATAGACTTGGCTACTTGATCTCCCACTACATTCTTGTTTTTACTAAAAATCTTAGGCTTCTCAATTTGTGTCTGATTATGATTTTGGGAGTCTATAAAAAATAACTCCAATAAGCCTTTGGCAAAAATCACCTTCTATAGTTGTACACCCTTCTAAAATTTTGTGGTGAATTGTACCTTTAAATGGAATTCCATTTCCTAATTTAGGTTTTACACAAAGATGTTGACTAGTTGCTTCACCAGAATAGTATTATTTTTTTGGAATAGTGTAAGGGAACTTACTAACTAGACCTCACCTTTTTTCCAAAAAAGAGGATAAACTTTCCACATTTTATTATTTAGAATTAAAAAGGTATATCATGGTAAACCCATGCTCAACATTGTAAGAAAAATGTCTCACAAATCGTTTTTAAAAATAATCAAAGGTGGTTATAGATCCCTTTGGTAGGTGTAAAAACCACTCTAGGGCTTGGCCACACAAACTTCCCAAGAATAGTCAGATTAGATAAATGTCATTGTAGGTGACATATTGACATACCATCAAGAATTATTTAAAATTTTATCATGGGTTTCCTTTTCCTTTGTATTTTTAAAATTTGGGTGGCTCAAAATGAGTGAGAAAAGGGACCTTTAACATGTATTTGTCAAATGGATAAGGATAAAGATTTTTAAATTTATACTTCTTACTTTGGCTTCCTACTTGTATTCCTTAAAGATCATATTTCATATATTTCCATCCTTGATAGAATGGTATGCATTAAGGTGGTGCTGATGTATGTTGGTTTATGTTATTTTTTAGTGGCATAAAATTTTGGTTATTATTGGATAATTATTGATTAGATTTCTAGTTTTATTCATATTGTTGTCAGTGGATGTGGGAAACTAGACCTAAAAAAATTTGGCTGAGTTGGATTTCATCAAGGACATCACATTTTTTTATCTTATTTAGGTTGATTTTATAAATTTGATTTTCCTTTACAAAGTATGATGAAAACTACCCTTGGATTCAGATTTTGATAAGTAGACTCAACATTGCTTTGGTTTTATTCTAATTAGTGGATATAAGTATCATGTTATTTCTCAATAATGTCTTAATTATTTTTTCTTAGGATGTGAGATAATTTATCCTAATTGTAATTGGAGGGAATCCATGCACCTATCTATATAAGGTGTAGGAGAATCTCATCTTTTTGTCTAAATAAGTATTGGTCCATTTAGGCTTTTCCCTGATTAGTCTTGGATAAATCATTGTCTTCCTCGCGGTATTTGTTTTGATCAAATAAACTATTTTTATCATCATTATGAACAAAGTATTAATGGAATTAAAATGGTTTATGAATAAAAGGATCCTTGGGTCTCCATATTTTAATTTTGTTTGAGTTGGTACCTCATTGTGGGTGCCATAATTTTTTATTTGACTTGATTTAAATTTAGATTTTGATTTTATTTTGTATTTACAACAACAACCGATCTGACTTAACTAAGGAAAATTAATGGGTTAGATGTTTTGATTTGATTTAACTTTGATGAAAATTGGATTTTTTTAGTTACTAGATTTTATTAGACTTAAATTTTGGATTAGTTTAATTAGATAAATTGATTGTTTGTATTTGGATTACTTAATTTTATTGATTTTGGTTTGTGATTTCAATTTGATTTGGTTGGTTGGATTATTTTTAAACATTTTAACTTGTTTTATTGGTTTTATTTTGGATTAGGTATAATACTAGTTTATCACAAGGGGATCAATCAAAACACATAAGTACAACCTAACTAGTCATGTAGGATTACATCCATCTAGTGGCCCACCAATAGTACCTCAAAAGGTATGTGGTGGGTGGTCTTGGGAAATTTTGTATTCTTAGAATCACTATCTATTTATAGAAAATAGTCTTGTAAGCTAGGATAAACAAGGCTATCTATGGAATATTTTATATACATAATAGTACATTGAGGCCCAAATATATGTGCAAAGGTTTTATCTAAGACCTAGTTATTGGTGGATGAAACCACCTCACTTTATGACATTGGTAAAATGGATTATCACTTATCCAATAACTACATCTTCCTTAGAATTAATATATCCTTCCAGAACATGGGTTTTGTCTCTATGTTAGGTGATGAAATCCCAATCATAAAACCCTAAAAACATAAAATAAAGTAGGCACACACTATTTTTTATTTTCAGAGTTACATGTTAGTGTTAGGTAAAAGCATATGTAGTGTATCCTAAGGAAAATGTAATTGATTCATCTAATTTTGATTCCCAAGTTTTCCTTATGGTACAAGGGAATACCATACATGATACAAATATCACACACATGCATGCCAATCAAGATAATAAATATATACACAAATAATATTAATTGAGTAAGCTTAAATGTTAAATCTATGTGTTTGGTTTGATAATTTGTCTTTGGGTAGTGTAAACCTACAAGAAAATAGTTATTAGTTTGGTTGAAATGTCTTCTCTAGACATGTAACTATAAGAAAATAGATAAAATATGTAGATGTCAAATAGATAAATGTATATGTCATTTATCAAGACACAGATGCTATGAGAGATATAAATGATGTGACATCTATGTAGATAGTGCATAGAAAATAGACAAAAAATAAAATGTAAACAATGATTAGAGACATGCAGATGTTATTTATCAATATGTAGACATTGTGATAATGAAAATTATGTGTAGATAGTATACCAAAAAAAACATCAATCCTACATGTAGATACAAAATGGAGACACACAAACGTCATTTAGTAGGAAGTAGATGTTGTAAAGGATGCAGATGATGTGACATTTGCATAGATAGTGTATAAAAAATAGACATGACTTAGAGACATAAATTCCAACTAAATACATGTAGTCGTCATTTTTGATGACATAAAAATTAATTACTATGATGAATATGTCTTGAATCTAGGAATGGTATTTTGAAGCCAAAATGACATATTTGACCTAAACTTTGACCCTATTTGACTCCCAATGGATAATCAACTATCTAAACATCCCCTAGATAGGTAATATTTAGGGAAAGTATCATGGGATTATAACTCCCACCTATTTTTACAAATGTATGCATAAGACAACCATTTATAATCAAAAGTGTTAGAAATCAAACCAAAATAAATTAAAATATATATGCTAGGAAATTTTAATGTCACCTTGAATGAGAAAATATGAAATAAGTATGCAATACCTTCACTTACCAATGGTGATGGTGATCCTATTGATATTGGATTATGATCATAATTATGATTTTGATGTGTATGTTCAATGTTAATTTGTGTGAAAACAAAATAGTAGCATGTCCCCTTGTCAAGTGGATGATTGGCTTGATGATGGATTGATTGATGATTTTGATTTCTCTCTTAAAATGGAATTTTTTTTGCTTGGCTTAATTGGATTGATGAAATTGAGGGGAACGGTCTCAATTTATATATTTTTGGGATGAATGTGGACCATTGATATTAATCCAAGATTAAGCATTGAGAATGAGTCAAATTCCTCATTCAATTAGAGGAGTTGAAGAATGAATGTTTGGTGTTGGATGTATAAGGAAGTGTAATGAAGTATGTTGAACGAGGAGTGGATTTATTTCAATTCTTGTCCCTTACCTTATATTTTTTTGATTGACTTGGATAATAGGTAATTAACTTGGGGATTTGTAGTGATTTGATGTTTTTTGGATTTTTTTATTTTAGAAAATATGGAATTTAGTATTCCATGGATTCTTTTATTAGGACCAATTAAATAATTAATATGATTGATTAGTTAATTAATATGAATTTGAAATTTAGTAATATTATCAAGTTTTTATTATGAAATTGGATTAATTGATTGGGGTGATTTAGAATAGTCACAAGTTGGTCAAGGATGTGCCCAAAAAACATAGGTTTATGATGCATTGTGATAATGCATTAGGGATATGATGGAAAGATTTGGGCTAAAAATGTTTAATTAGATTAACTATTTTGGCTTAATGTGAAATTAGAGTTTAGTGTGTTGAATAGTGTATCGTCACAAAGGTTAATAATTGTGACACTAGGGTGGCAAAAATGATGTGTCTACACTTCCATTTATTGAATCCTTAAAAAAGAGAATACATTACTCTATCATATGTATGATAATTTATAATTACATCATGGAATAATTATGAATTGTAACATATGGGTTTACCTCCTTAAAATAATTTAACCCCCATAACATTATTTTTAGATACAATTTCTACTTCAAAAGGCTACTTGATGCAAATCATGTACAAAGAAAACATTTTGACCTTTGTTTCTTAATCCACTCTTTTTGACAAAAACATCTTAATACAATTCCTCATGAAAAATTCCCTATTTGGTTTTGGTGTTAGGTATCTTCTCACAATTTTTTAGGTTATATAGGATTATTTATTTTTATACATACCCATTTAATCCTCTCTATCCTTTTTTAAAATATTATACTTTAACCAACTCTCAAATCTGCCTTTATACAACTCTATTCTCTTTAACACAACTTTCTTTAATTCTTACAAGGCTTGTAGCCTTCCTTAAACTAATTTATTTTTATATATTCAATAAATGTGTTTATTAAAATAAACAAATACTTTTATAAACTTAATTGACCCATTTATAAGTGTGTGTAAAGTATTAGGTCAAGACACTACCTCTAACTATGATTTCCTTTGCAAAACACCCTTCTTTAAGGCCTAGTTACGCCTCTTTTCTTGACACAGTGCAAAAATACCATATAGACTATAATCACATAGTAACAAATCACTTTCATCATTTATATCATCCTCAATATATTATTATTACAAATTTATATAATTTTACTAGGGTTAGAACTCTTAGAAACATTCAAACCCTAGTTTAGTGTTTCCACCTAGTCTATTCAGGCTAAGAGCATTCAAAAATGCATATATTTTGTTTGAAATAATTTTAAAACCCCAAAATTCCTTCAAAATTTCTATCTTAATCCTCTCCAACTTTTCACATAATATGGATAACTTCTTGGAGCTTATTTACTCACCTAACATGAGAATACAAGTCTCTTTATACTTTTACAAGACTATGACAGTAGGGGTTTAGGTATCTATGGGTTTATTTGATATTTATTAATGAATATATGACCTATCACCCCTTTATTGAACCTTTTACAACTCATACCATTAATGTATTCTTTTGCAACACCTTCTATTTAAGAGCTCTTCTCACCTTTCTCTTAATTGTACCAAAATAAAGACTTGTTACAGGCCCGTCACAAAGTTTAATAGATATTACTCCTAATTACATAGAATATTAAAAAAAAATTCCAAGAATTCAATCATGCTTCCTAAAAAATTTAAGGTATTTTATACTTTCTCTTGGAACATATCCTTCCAAAATAAAAATACACAGTCTACATAACTATTCTTCTATAAAGAATAAGGTTGTATTTTATTGGTCTTTCAAAAGTAATTCTTCCTCACAAGTACATAATGAAAATAGATTATCAGAATAGTAAGACTTACTTCAACACATTATAGCTATTGAAAATCAACTCAAATACCAATTTTACCTCAAAGATCATATTCACAACTTAAACAATAATGATTGTTATGAGAATAGGGGTCGGTGATATGTATTCTTACTTACCAATTGATTCTCTAATCAAACCTTGAAATTAAAATATAAAAATTTATTCCAATATCCTCCAAGAACATTTATAATCATTATCAAATACTAATTGATCATTCATTAAGCATGAACCTACCTGTATATAATCAAAAGGCATAAATTACAAGGTTTGAACATTCTCTGTCTAGAACAGGGGTCCTTTCCTCTTGATCTCTACAAAGTTTTTTATATAACAAACATAATTGAAAAAAAAAATCACATTTTTTATTCCATCAATACCAAACCACATAAAAATGATTACAACCACAAAAGACCTCATACAGGGTCTGTAATTTCATGTTCTATCAAAATAGGGTTTTACAACATTCCCCTTCCTCTTTGCCTACAAATTGTTCAAATTATATTAATCCTTTATTTTTATTCTAATTTAATCTAATCTCACTACAAAAAAATAACTGAAGACTCCTAAAAAGGGAAAAATATCTGATTCTTGTCCTTTTTCTATGTAGAGGTCTTGTTTTGATACATAAAATTGCTCTTAATTTTGCATAATATGACATGTCTAAACCATGAAAATAGATTAAAGTAAATATTATGGACCCTATACCATTAAAAAACACCTATACATGTTTGTGTCATATTTATACCCTCACACATGCATAAAATTCTGTTGATAAGACTTAACAATATTCAAATTTTCAAAAAGGACATTTTACTGAAAAATCAAGTATTTAAATTCTATGCTCTTTTTGACACTCTATACTCCACAAATATACTAATCATGAACTTTATCACTTATATAAAACCTACTAAACCAACTTAATACCAAAATTGGATCAACTTGGGGTCATCATGGGATGCCCCTACATCATACTACCAAGTTGAGGAATCTTTGCTACATATATGGAATGATGCACTTGGTATATGATGTTGCCTGCATGTATTGAACTCCTATTCAATTTATCTACCTCCGCTTGCCTCTCATATAGGTGTATATTTTCTTGGGCCCCACATTTAGTCCTTCTCTACTTCATCTTCATACCTGCACATGAAACAACAATGTTAACCAAAACACATCTACTACCTTCTTCTTTTTGCCATGTAGGTGTACTCCAATATTTATCCTCTACATACAGCTTTATCTTCTTCTTATCTCTATCTTAAAATTATGATAAAAACTTTCACTCTTATTCCTTAACCAACACCCTTACATTTCCCATTCTATCTCATTCACTACTTGTGTTTGTCCTTCTTCTTCTTCTTGTACATCATCATCTTCATGACTAATCTCTATGTCTTGTACTTTCATAGGCTACATATTCATTTCCACTATATTTATTGATGATTTATTTCATGGGGATATTATTTATTATCCATTTCTTGTACATCCTTATCTTTTTCATCATTCTCTTTCAAAAATTCAACCATACCTTCTTTTGTTGCTTATACAAATCAACATATTAGGAGAAATATTTTAAGCCTTCATGGCTTCTTCATAGAATACCTCTTTCTTATACAATGTATCCCCCATCTTCTTTACTTTTTTGGTGTTCATTACAAACCACCTCCTTTCCATCTTAGCTACTAGATCAAAATCTATTCTATTATCCTCTCTTTTATGGACTTAGCTACCATGATTGCATTATTGTGTTATCTCACTCTTCACTTTCTTTTCTAGTACCTTGACCAATCCTAAACCTTCCATAGATTGATTCCAACACTGCCTCATCATCATGAGTCTTTCATATTTTCTTCCCTCTTCACCTTTCAAGGGTAATAGTACATATACCTCACCACCTTACTTAACAACATATGTATTTGCCTTTCCATAATGCATGGCATGTCTATCATGGCCTCCCTAGCAACACATGACACATGTCTATAGGAAAAATATCACATAATATACTATCTCTATATCCACCTATCTAAAACTCAACCTAACTCTATTCACTTACCAGTATATAGTGTCCTCTCTAAACCCATGCTATTGTGTATGGATCTAGATGTCGCATCCTTTTCAATCTCAACTTCTACACCATCTCAAATGAAACAATATTTTTAGTACTAACACCATCAAAAACCAAATTACATACCTTACCATGGGCCTTACATCTACTTCAGAATACCTCCTCATTTAGATTGGTTCCATGTTTTGATTTTACTACCTTAGGACTCTCCTCATAATCAATGACTCATTCTTGTCATGTCCTATATCCACATTCATCTCTCTCACTCTCTATTATTGCATACCATTATTCATACCTCTAGGATACTCTGTTGCCCTACGTCCATCTCTATGGCAATTCCAACATTGCCCTTGAAATCTTTGTCTTGGTTCTTACCTCATTGGACCTTCATCTCTCCTTAATATATCATTTGCTAATGGCCTAATCTCTCTTGCATGGTGTTTTCCCATGCCATCTTGTACTGTTGCATACACTTGTGGTCTTTCTTGTACCACCTCTTATTTTCCTCTCTCATTCATTCTTGATTGCAAAGATTCACCTTACTACCCATCTTCTCTATCTTATCTCCTATTGATAATATAGTCTATAGCCTCCATTCTTGTCATCAATGGAATAATCATCTAGTTCACCTAGTCTAACATCTACTTGGCCATAACATCATCCCTGCTATCTCTCTCCATGGAGCACTGCACCTAGTTACCTATCCTACATTGTACTTCACAACACATTTTTAATCCTTTACACATTCCATAAAATATTTTGCTAATATATAATATGAAAATGATGTAGAACATGTACAAATCAAACATTTTGACCTTTGTTTTTTAAACCACTCCTTTTGACAAAAACTTATTAATATAATTCCTCATGCAAAATGCCCTATTTAGTTTTGATGTTAAGTGTCTTCTCATAGGTTTTTCAGGTTATATAAGCTTAGTATTTTTTATACATACCTCTTTAATCCTCTCTACCCTTTAATCAACTCTTAAACCTTAACCAACTCTCAACTCTACATTTATACAACTTTGCTCTCTTTAACACATCTTTTTTTAATCCTTATAAGGCTTGTATCCTTCCTTAAACCAATTTATTTTTCTATATTAAATAAAGGTGATTCTTCCAATAACCAACTACTTTTATAGACTTCATTGACCCTTTATAAGTGTGTGTAAAGTCTTAGGTCCTGAAACTACCTCTAACTATGATTTCCTTTGCAAAACACCCTTTTTTAAGGCTTAATTAGGCGTCTTTTATTGACACAGTACAAAAAGACCATAAAAACCATACTCACTCAGTCCCAAATCACCTTCATCAATTATATCATCATCAATATAGTAGGATTACAAATTTATAGCATTTTCCTAGGGTTAGAACTCTTAGAAACACTCAACCCCTAGTTTAGGGTTTCCACCTAGTCTGCTCAGGTTGAGAGAATTCAAAAATGAATATATCTTGTTTTAACTTATTTCGAAACCCCAAACTACCTTCAAATTTTTTATCTTAAGCCTCTCTAACTTTCCACGTAAGATAAATAACTTCTTGGAGCTTATTTACTCACCTAAAATGATAATATAGGTCTTTTTATACCTTTACAAAATTATGACAAGGTTTTAGGTATCTATGGGTTTATTTGATATTTATTAATGAATAAATGACCTCTCACCCCTTTATTAAACCTGTTACAACTCATACCATTAATGGATTCTTTTATAACACCTTCTATTCAAGGGTTATAAGCTTGTCACAAAGTTTAATAGCTCTTACCTTATTCCTGATTACATAGAAGATTCAAAAAACTTTCCAAACATTCAATCATGCTCCCCAAAATGTTTAAGTAATTTACTACTCGCTCTTGGAGAATATCCCTCCAAAATAATAATACATAGTCTACATAATTGTATTCTTCTATAAAGACTAAGGTTATATTTTATTGGTCTTTCAAAAGAAATTATTTCTCACAAGTACATAATGTGAATAGATTATCATCATATTAATGCTTAATTCAACATGTTCTAGTTATTGAAAATCAACTCAAAGACCACTTTTACCTCAAAGATCACATTCATAACTTAAACAACAATGAATGTTGTGAGAATAGGGGTATATGATATGTATTCTTGCTTACCAATTGATTCTGTAATCAAACCTTAGACTTAAAATTTAAAACTTTATTCTAAACTCCTCCAAGAACATTTATAATCATTATCAAATACTAATTGATCATTCATTAAGCATAAGTATTCCTTTATACAATCAGAAAGCACAAATTATAGGGTTTGAATGTTCTCTATCTAGAATAGGGGTCCTTTCCTCTTTATCTCTAAATTTGTTTTTGAAACAAACATACTTGAAAAAAACTTTCACATTCATTCTTCCATCAATACTAAACCACATACAAATGATTGCTACCACAAAAGACCTCATACATGGTCTATAATTTCATATTCTATCAAAATAAGGTTTTTCAACATTCCCCTTCCTCTCTACCTAATTTTTTTTTGAATTACATTCATCCTTTCATTTTATTTGAATGGAATCTAACTCTCCCTACACAAAATTAACTCAAGACTCTTAAAAAGGGGCAAATGACTTATTCTTGTCCTTTTTCTACATAGAGGTCTTGTTTTTATACATAACATTTCTCTTAATTTTGCATAATATGACATGTCTAAACCATGAAAATAGATTAAAGTACATATTATGGACCCTATACCATGAAAAAACCCCTAGACATGTTTGTGTCATCTTGATACCCTCACACATGTATAAAATTCTATTGACAAGACTTAACAATATTGAAATTTTCAAAAGGACTTTGGTGAGAAAATCAAGTATTCAAATTCTATGCTCTTTTTGACATGCTAGATTCCATAAATAGACTAATCATGACCTATATCACTTATAAAACACCTACTAAACAAAATTAAGACAAAAAATGGATCAACTTGGGGTCATCATGGGATGCCCCTACATCACTACTACAAGTTGATTAAAATTAAAACTAGAGCATTGCTAATCTTATGTTTTAACTCAAAAATGCATATTGTTGATTTTTTCCCCAATTAAAATACTTACACCCTATTTAATGGCATGTAAAGGTGTTTCTATGAAAGAGAAATCATGGATGAACTTCTCCAATATTAAACTACACCTACAAAGTTTATTATTTTGGTCACATCAGAAGGCCTATGCTAATTCATGGTGGCCTCTATCTTTTTCAAATCAATTAGTATTAAATTTCCATATCCAACCACATGCCCCAAATAAAAATTTATTATTGTGAAAACTCAATTTTATTTTCATTCAAAAATAACTTGTTCTCTTTCAAAATTTACAAAAATTATTTCAAATGAATAATATGTTCATTATAAGTTTTATTGAAAACATGAATATCATCTAAATATGTAATAAAAAAATCATCTACAAATAGCCTCAATAACTAATTCATCAACTACATGAAAGTAACCAGGTGTTTTAATATATTTTGTATTTAATGGTCTAAATAAGCCAAACTATTGAGTCTATTTCATATTGTATAATATATGTCTAAATTAAGCAAAATCTAAATGTAACAACAAAGTATAATATATTTATTACATTTTAATATTTATTTCAATGACTTAGAAGATAGGTTAGTTGTTTTATTTAGGTTATTCTCTATTCTATTATAAGGTAAAATTTTTAAATAAGCTTTTTAGGGGCTCTATGTTGACTGAGATCACAAAATAAACTATAAAACTTAATAGGATGAGTTTAGTAGTACTTAAACACCCGTGGTATCCAAATTCATCTACGTTATATCATAATAATCCAAGGGATATACATAGGTATATGATATTTTGGATCATTTTAAATGAATATATAGATATATATTGTGTATTCAAATGTATTCAACCCTGCATGAACAAAACAAAATTCCTTCTCTTTGCCTCAAAACCCTAACTTTCACTCTTGAGACCAATTTGACTAGTAAAAAAGGGATAAAAGGATGGGTTGATCTAACCTCAACCAACATAATATAAATGAATAAGTGTTGCCTATGTTTCAATACTTTTAGGAGGTCTCAAACTCCATATAGTTATCTCACCTAGTTGTCCGCATACAGTCAATGAAATACTAGCATGTTGTGCAATCCTTTATATAGATTTCAACACTTTACAACCTACGCTTTTAAATTTTTAATGGTATTAAAAATTTATTTATGTCCTACTCATTTTATGGGATTCATATTTTTAAGCTTTAAGGTAGTTCCTCTCATTTTTCACATGTTTTCTATTAATAGATAAATGTGTGTTAGATAGGAATAGGCTTAGGCTAGCTTTGTGTAAATAGCTAATTATTCAGGTAATTTCCCTCTAAACAAACATGTGAAACATATTGGTTGACCTATAAGAAGGATTTAAATTTTGTAAAATAATTGTTAAGAGATGTTTGGATGAGTCTAGCCAAGGTAGATATCTCTAATAGTTGAATTCATTTGCTTTTGGTTAGAGGTGTCTAGAAAGTAAGAAATAATGATCTAAGACTAGGATATTATCTAAGTAGGATATTAAGTTTTTTCAGGTAGAGACTATGGAAATCTTGTGAATCAATAATGGATATTTTGGAAGCTAGGTCCATAGATAATAAAATAGTTTGGAGAGAGTTTTAGAAAGAGTCAGTTGTGTATGCACAAGTAAAGTATAGTAAGGCTAGGTCAAAATTAACATTGTAAAATTTCTAATACCAAATATGAATGTCTAAAATAGGAAATTTAATAACTAAAATTGTAAAACCAACCATTCCTATATCCCTTACCTTATCATGAGTGTTGTCTTTCATATTTCCTATTATTTAATATTTATCTTGTTATACCCATATCTTAAATGTAACTTAGTTAATTATTTCGCATGTTTGATTTGATATTAGAGATCATCAATCCATGGAAGATGGTGCCTATTCTTATTAGTGATTTTATTGAGTTCTATATAATCAAAATATATTTTCCATAAAGAATATTTCTGAATTACTAAAATAATTTTAGATTTACATGTAGAAGTACTAGAATGGATTATCCCTTGATTAAACAATCTTTGTAGTTGTTATTTTAACGTATTGGCTTTCACTAAGGTATATTGATAGAGACATATATTTTGAAGATGATAAAATATATCAACTAAATCGCATGCTCACTAGACCTCATGCATGGCATATCTGTTGGCCCTTGGAAAACTTTCTTACTCTCCCATTATTTTTTACTCTTTGTTAGTAAACATGCTATAAGAATTATTATGTGAATCCACTTCTTTATCTTAAATCTCTCTTAAAATAAGTAAATCAAACTTCCCACTAGTATTAGTCAACCTTTTGTCTTGAGAGGCCCTTATCAAAGAGATCTTCAAGTTACTTTAATAGGATTTAATGATGAATCTTTTGTAATTTTCCACAAAATGGTACTAATTGTCTCTCCATGTGAATATGGCATCATGAAAATACATGTACAAGTTTTCAAACACTACAACACACACATTAAGATGAAAAATATCCACTATGACCTCATCAATTAAATTTTTATCAATATCAAACATGACCTTGCACTAATTGGTCACTTTAACTCTACTCATTTTACCCAACCCAATGCATATGAATTAAAAGGATTGTAAGTTTATAACCCCAATTTGTCCACTAAATCTTTAATTATCAAATTTTATTGAGAGAAATAATAAAAAATATCATACAATATAGTCTTATTAATCTAAAATTTAATATGGAAAATTTTTGTAAGCCAACCTTGATCTTGAGCATTATTTCTACATAAACATACTTATTTTTTAATAGAGGTATAACATAATGTCTCAACCACGTTTGAAATGCACCCAAATTATTTCCCTTGGAATTAATTCATATTATTATTTTCTTCTTACCTTTGTACAAATGTAATTCCAAATGCAACTTCCAACAAGTCTCCTCTAAATGACTATCAACATCATAATGTTGAAAATGCCTTTTAATATCATTTTAATAAAAATTAGTAGAAGCATTATGTTTAACTTTCCATTTTCATTTCCACTTTTATTATAGCCACCATGATATTTTTTTGTGTATTCAATGAGGTAAATGGACCTTTATTTTTTTCCATCTCTAAGTAATAAGCTTGAGAACAAGCTTAATCTACATTTGTTGGCTTGGCCAAGAGAACTTGTCTCCTTAAATGGCTATGGATTCCACCCACATACTTCATCAGGGCATCACACTACAATATATCCCTACCCATTTAAAATTCCTTTTTGTATAACTCACTTGTATACACTTAAACCCTTTAGCCTTGATTTTGCCTAAGATATTAATAATACATGGACCTCTCTTCCTCATAAAAAAAGGATATAAAAATTTATTGATCGACATTCAAAATTCATCCCATTTATAAATTTAAGTAAGATTCTTAACAAAAAAGGTATTAACATAAATTTTAAAATAATTTAAAACATCAAATATTTTATGCTTCCATAGTCCATAAAACAATAAGTAATATCTTTTGGCAAAAATTGTGTCTAATGAAGGATCACAGTAGTGGATCTGAAACACATTGATCTTGAAAATTAGACATAATTTTTTCTAGAAGATATTACTTATTAATTTAAAACATCATTGGTTAATTTTAATCTTTCAAAATAAATCTGGTGACTCTCATTAATTTGATACAAACTAAAATATTCCTTAAGTTGAGCTAGACATGATCTATCCTCTCCACATTCATCTCTCTTTCATATGACTGAATATCAATATTTTCTTTAGCCTTGAATGATTTTGGAGCTTGGTTGGTATGGGGATATATTTCAACCTTCTCATGTTTGGTATTTTTCATCTCTTCACTTTATTTTGTAACTTTTACATAAATTCCCATATTTACCATGAGAATCCCCATAATGGATGTTGGGGTTTCTTTGTTAATTCTAACTTTGGCACTAAATTATAGCCCAATGAACTAGTGCAATGGCCCTTTCATGAAAAATTTAGGTCTTGCATGCTCACCCAAAGTGTGTAATGAAATACTAGTTCCTATAGGTTTTGTAGCACAATGTTAATACCTTGTTCATATCCTTTTGTTTATGCAAATTAAATAGGGATTATATAAATACAAAGATAGACTACCTTGATCCTTTGAGTTCTAAGTTTGATTATTATCACTATGCAAAATATTATAATCTTATATTAACATCAGTTACTTAGAAAAAAAATAGAAATAGGGCATAACTCATATTTAAGTTTAATCACTTAAATCATATACCATTGTTCATTATAAAACACAAGAAGTTGATAAAACCTGTATCTCACATATTAAACTTAATCATCACAAAAGTAGAAGTTCATCACAAATTCATCCCAAAAATCCATTCCCACATTACTTTACAACAGGAGTATTTATACTTATTTTTCCATGACCAAGTGTTTACACTCATTAATGGCATGAAGAAATGGCCAATGAACTCTTAATAGACTGAGAGTCATGATGCTCAACAATTATTTGTTCCTAAAGACATGGGACTCTACACCCCCTATATCCTCACTCTATGTTATATCTTTATTTCCATGTGTTCTGCTCCTTGAGGGCTAGTGTAAAACTTCTTATTAATAAGGTTGAGTTGACCATTATGAAACATTTTTTTAACTGATCCTACTTCCCATGTGTTCCCCTAGTCTTCCACTTTTTTTTGAGTCCTATGTCCTTGGGTTCCTCATGACTCATTCCCCTCTAGTCAGGTCCTCTCACACTAGTTCTTTTACATTGTTGTCCTCTTGTACCCTATAGGTTCCACACCATAGTGATTATACACCTATCAATCATGAACTATGATATTTTTACACCATGGTCCTTTAACAACACTTGGACAAAATTTTTGGGCCAACATCACCCCACACTATGCTCTTAGTCCATCCTATAATAAGTCATGCTAATTTCCTCTATCAAAAATTTAGGCCCTAATTGCTTGATCTCCTTCTTTAAATTGTCCCAATGTGATAATGCCTCGATAAATTTTGAAGTTATTTATTCTATGGCCCCCTTTAATTGTTTTATCTCCTTGGGTTTGATGGAGATCTCATCAGCATTTTTGACCTATTCATCTAGGGACATGATGGAATCTTTATATACATCTTAAATTATGGAACCTCTTTGTCAACCTATCATTAGATGGATACAAAATTCACATTCAGTTATTGATGATGTTTATTGATTATGTTTTCCATCATCTCTACATCCTTGATTATTTTGGTGCACTCAGCGTAGTCTTTTATTAAGAGTGCAACATCAGCCAGCTAATACCTCTGGGATTATTCAACTTGGATTTGAGCCTCCAATACTTTATTTGGGCACACTAGACATGTAAAAATTCCATTTAAAATGAGGATAACCTCCCTAACCCTATATATAGTGCACTTACAAATTTGTATGGTCATGGTAAAATATTTAGCTAACTCTAACCCCTCATCTTTTGGTGTAGGTTACTCCTTGCATATCTTGAGAAGAATTTCTACAAAAGGTCTCTATCTTTTCTATGGCATCCCCATCAAGAGGTATGTCATCTAATAGCACTAGTTCTTCATTCAAAATTGTTATTCAAAGGTTAAAAATCCTTACTTTTGCCTCTATGGCCTCTTAGATCTACTTCTTTAACATAGCCACTTCCTTGGTGAGTGCTTATTTCTCTAAAACTTATTTATTATACATGCCCACAATATTGGCACATTTCCTCTCAAAAGTGTACACATCAAAATCTGATAAAAGATTCTAGCACATGATTTCCATGCCCATCTTCAAAAAGGTAGTGCTTGCTAGAAGAGGGGAGATCCTTTGTGGATCTACCCATAGTAGTTTTGGAAATGTTAGATCATCTAGACCCAAAGAAAGGCTACCTTGAGGGTATTCAAACCCATGATCATCATTATACATATCTAACAAGAAGGTCCCTTGATTCCTTGTTTCCAAGGTTGCCTCATTGGTAACGAAGTATGACAAAAAATATAGCATCTTATCTTAGACACTGAACTGATATCACTTATGTGCATATCCAATTACATCATCACCATGCTATTTTGTGGTCTTGGTCAATCCCTTCCCTTTACTAGGGTCATGCTCAAGTTTATCTTCCTTATGGCTACTAGCAACCATCTCACTCAGTTATCCTTCATCATCCCCCTCCTCACCATATAGTGGTTCAGCATCAAGTAATGAATCATCAGAGGTAACTTTCTCCTCCTATGTTAGGGAGGGATTTTTCTCAAAATTAGATAGTGAGCTATGAACCTATACCTCAAGAATTTCCTAATGGGGTACTTATCTTAGGGACTTTTACTAGGTAGCTCTTGAAGTAGAAGCACTTGGTGGAGATGGTAGTGGAGTTACTTTAGGGGGAGAATGATTAGGTGGAGAAGGTGGAAGAAAAAGAGGAGGAGTAGGTTGAGGAGATGAAGGGTTAAATGGAAAAGACCATAAAGGAGATGGATAAGTGTGGGGAGGGGATAGAGATGGACAAAGTAGATAAGGTGAAGGGGGAGGTGGAGGTGACATAGATAGATGGGATGGCATGGGTCTAGATGGTGGAGGTGTAGGTCATGGTGCTTATATAGTCTTATATAATTTGTGTGGTGTTTGATGCCCACTTGTGCTGACACCCACATCTAACTACTTTTTCTTCTTTAGGGATGGCACTGAAGGAAGTTTCTCCTTGGGGTCCCCACCTTATGGATCCTTTCAAGGGCATAACATGTAAAATAAGTTGTGAATGTATTCCCTTGCCATCATCTACTTAACCTTTATATCATTTAGGTCCATCTCCCTCTTCTCCATATAGGCCTTTTTTCCTAGATAGACAAATATTTTATGGAAAATGTGAATCTTTGAGTCTATTCTCTTAGCCTATAGGATGATAGGTTATGTTTTGTAAATCTAATCCATAGATTCTATGAAGTACCATGCTAAGAAGTCATATGGTAACTTGAGAGATGTAGAGAACTATCTAGATTGGTTCATTTGGATACGTGTGAGGAAGAAGTGTTATTTCATGATGAATAGTGCTTACTCTGTAGCTAAAGGGGGAAAGTCCTTGGGGATGTACCACACATCCCCAAATTCAACCTTCAATCCATTAAACCAATACCTCATCTTGATCATGTATGAGGGGGTGATGTTACTGTTACATGTGAACATCTTATAGCATTCAGTAAGGGAATTATGCATGGGAGGGTATACCCACTTTAGTGTTCTTAAGGTATAATCTAGTACACTAATTTTATCAAAAACTAATAAGAGGAAGATTACTCCCCATGAGAACCTATACTTAGGCATCTGATGGGTCCTCTCTATATCTTCAATAATCATTTGGGTGAAGTACATATCCCATTAGTACTTCATCCCCTATGTGACCTAATGGGAAATATAGAGGTGCACCATGTCAACCTCTTTCCAATGATTAGTCCCTCTGATCTTGGTCATTACATTCTATGCCACAACCTAGAGGATAAGATCCTATAGGTTCTTGATGTGCATAGCATGGACCTACTTATGATACATGAGTATTGGGGTGATCTTTTATACCTCCTCGATATCTACCAAGTCATAAATTATGCTCAACCTTAATCATTATAATCTCATGACCTTGTTGATCCTCTCGAGCATGATCTTCATGTTGTGCCCAACAAAGTAAAAATAGTCCTCATGGATGTAAAAAAGAAGGAATTGAACCACCTCTATAGGTTTATCAAAGTATGGTAAATTGAAGAGCTAAAATAGCCCTGTAGTGTCTAACTAGTTGAATATCATGAGATCATACACCACTTAGTTCTTGGTGTTCATGGTCTTGACCTAATAGTCACTTTGTAGCTCAACCTCATTCCTAGGTTGGTGATGATTATAGTCAAAGATGGTACAAGTGGAAACCTTAGAGACCCATTCTCCATGTGAAATACTGATTCTAGATATTACATTTCTTTGATCAATATAAATGGAGGTGGGGATGCTTGAGCTTTCTGCACTAAGGATGATTAAGCCTAATTTTCCTTATGTACCATACTTTCCTCTTCTTCTTCTATGCATTGAACTTGTTATTTTGGTGTATCTTCCCTAATTGAAACCTAGTCTCCTTTTCTCACCTCTTCTTTTGGTATTGTTAGCAAGGGTTCAGTTCTTTTGGCTTTTTTCTTAGGCTAAATCAATCTTCAAGGATATTTAAGGTTAATAAATGGTCATGAAATGTTCCAAAAGAATACATGGTTATGGATGACTGCTTCAAATTTTTTAGCTTAAACACCTTTAATGGTAGACCTACAACCTGCAAATTTTGATATTAATGTTTTTCAAATGAACCAAACTCTTAATATCTCTTCTTGACTTGGTAATGCCCTATATATGTTATTGTGGAGATGAATTCACTTTATTTGTCTCTGGGTTTGGTTAACTCAACTCTAGTAGTCACTTGATCTTTAGCTCTGTTAATCTCAAGGTAAAGTTTAAAATGAGTTTAACTTGCCTATTTATAGGCTCTAAGAGGGGTTTACCATCATTAATGCTTTCCTATCACCCATCACTTTATGTCATTAATGTAGATACTTAATGGCCACTATGTTTATATCCTTTTTTTTTAATTAATGATTTTAATGGTATTGTACCATCATTTCATTGGCTTGTTTCTTTCCATAAATATTCTTTTTGTATTGATGACATGTCATGTCTCGTGCCTTTCTTTGAAGTAGATGCTATATGTATCATGTGATTTTTATGAGATGGGATACAACCATATCTTTTGAATTTCTAACCATGGCAGGAATCTCACCCCTTTGTGCCTTAAATGAATCATGCACCTTTAGTACCTTATATGCCCTTAATATCTTCCCTGCTCATATAACTCATGAACCTAAGTAACTTACACACTTTTCATGTTTTTCTTAATAATCATGACTTCTTACCCCACACTAAAATGAGTTGTGGTCCTCCATGAAGAGAAAAAGAACTTTCAAAATAAAATTACAAAAAGGAGAAGTTGCATGCAACAAAGGTAGCACTTTTATTGAAAGTAGTAAATATTAAACTAATGGTATAGACCTTATTGATTACAATACTTCAGCTATTATGAAGTGAAATATGGGTAGAGCTATCTTCCATTATATTACCCAAGAATGAACTAGCCATCCATCCTTTATAACTAACATACTCCGATAGATCTAATGCTATGAATTATAAAAGGGCCATCTTAGTGTATGCAAAGCTTTCCAAGATTGAATGTGAACTTAGAGCCATATAACAAGACTTTTAATCCTATATAAAATGTTTTATTCTTTATATGGTGATCATGCCATGACTTTTTATTTCACTTTTATACATCATGGTTCTAATGAGTGAGAAAACAAGCTTCATTTAGTTGCAATAAAGTATCTAGGCACACTTTCAAGGATGAATCTTCATCCAATTGTCTTACTCACATGATACATAGAGATGGAACCAAGAAATCTATTGGTATGACTTCCTCCATGCCATATACCAAGTTGAATAGCATGCTTTTGTTTAGGCATATGTAGGTTATTCAATAAGCCCATAGTGCTACAAATACCCTATAATCCCAATTGGTTTAGCCAATGTTATAGATTTTTGTCAGTGTGGTACCTAGGATCTTATTGAAAGCCTCAATAGTTTTATTGGCTTATGGATGATATGGTGTTATTTTGTTGTGTGTGATCATGAACTTATCCAACAAGATGTGAATCATTACATTCAAAAAGTGGGTTCCACAATCACTAGTGAAACTCAAGGGACATCCAAACTGAGTTATGATATTCTCCCAATTAAACCATGTAGCAGTAACAATAGTATAATCCTTTGTCAGTGCATCTTTATGCCAACACATAAGGTAGTTGATTGTTATAATGATTTATCAAGAACCTATTTATTGTCTTACTAGAGTGATGGTGCCAACAAAATCAATAGCCCACTTTCCAAAGGGATCCTGAGAAGGAATGGGTCATAGAGGCATAACATCCCTTTAGTTAATTTTGCATGTGTGCTAACATATATCACATTACCTAGCATATGCTTTAGTATCTTGGAAAAGAGTTAGCCACCATAATCTATCTAGTAAAAGCTTTCATGCGGTAGCCTCTCCAGCATAGTATCCACATAAAATACCCTTATGAACTTCATGAAGTACTTTGAGGCACTCATGATGCATTGAATAACATGTAAGAACTTTGTCATGGCCTATTTTGTAGAGATCACCTACTATAAGCTGAAAGGGTGTGGTATAAACTAAGTTAATTTTTGGCCTATGAGGTGAAATCATCAAATGTGGAACCAGTGGTTAAGAATGTTGCAATATCTTATAGCTCTTCAAGGACCTATGTAATGTGGAAGAGTTATACATTAGGTTGATCATCATCTATGGTACATGGTGGTTCTCCATTCTTGATCCATGATAGGAGGTTAGGTCCACAATTGGCCTTTCGAGCTTTTACCATAACTAAAAATTAGAACTCTTGGAATAACATAATCTAGTAACAGATATATCCATGTAGTATGGGTTTATTTATAAGGTACTTCAAAGCCTCATGATTTGTATAGAAAACAAAAAAAGTGGCTAATAGGTATTATATGAACTTTTGTAAAGTGTAGATCATCAATAATGCTTTGTACTCCATAGTGGTATAGTTTCTTTCAATTGGTGTGAGCTTCCCACTAGTAAAGTAGATTAGGTGATCCAGGTGACCTTCACCTAGTTGTGCAAGGATTATACCAATGGCCATGATAGATACATCAACATGGACATGAAATGGTTTTGTCCAATTGGGAAACTAGAGGATAGGAGTAATGACCAAATTTTCCTTTAATCTTTCAAATGCCTCTTTACAAGAGCAAGTCCATATGAAATGCTCATTATGCTTTAAAAGTTCCTCCAAGGGTGTGGAAATTATTGCATGTCCATAGATGAATTTTCTATAATAAATAGTATGGACTAGAAAAGCATGGACCTCACACTGAGTCTTGGGTCATGGGAGGAAAAGAAAAATAAATACATTCATTAATTTTACTAGAATTCCTTCTTTACAAATAATATGTCCTAGGATCACACCAAAAGGTATCACAAATACATACTTTTTGAAGTTTAATGAGATCTATAAGGCCTAACAATGCTCAATTTTAAGTTTGAGGTTAGAATAATGGTCCTTAACCAACCATGAATTGTCTAATCATCCAAATAAAATTGAAGGAATTTTTGGATGAAGTCCTTAAAGGCTTTAAATGTTATTTATGAAAACATTGTTGGGGTATTTTTTAACCCAAAGAGCATAATAATATATGTAAATGATCCCCATTAAGTGGTGAATTTTGTCTTGAGTTGGTCTTCTTAGCTATTTGTATTTGATGGTACCCTAATAATCCATATGTGAAGGTATATACCTCACATCCAACAACACCTTCAAGGATATCCTTTATGAATGGTATTAGAAAGGGATCAGTTACATAAGATACATTAAGCACTCAGTAGTCCATGTAGATATAGATGCATCCATCCTTATTGATACTAATCACTATGGGACTAACCCACTCACATTCATCAATGGGGAGATTACTCTGATGTGCAACATGCTATCAATTTCTTCTTTGACGTGTGCCATGATATTAAGATTCATCTTATATGGGAATTTTCTAATTGGTTGAGCACCATCAACTATCTTGATATGCATCTTCCCCAAGGATAGGTGGACTCCCTTTATTTCACTATAATTTATTAGGAATACATCTTGATATTCTTTTATAAATTATTTTTTTTTGAAATCTCTGTGTCAGTCCAATAGTTTCCTACTACAACCATCTTTGGTTCTTGTTCCAAGCTGATGTAATGTTGAATAGTCTAAATAGGCCTATGGTAGGGGTTGTCCCTATCAGCACCTATGTCTCAAATAGTTCTTGTGATAACATTTGTAAGAACATATAAATGGTTGGATATTGGGCTGAGTTGACTAGATCCTTCACCTTCTTCCACTTGTAACATGATCTTTTATTTCCCTAGATAAATTTCTTCACATTGGTTATAATCGAGGACTAGTGCAGGTGTAAGAATTAGGTATGTCAATGGTTCTTAGAATTGGTATAGGGGATCCTTAGGGTCATAATGGATAATCATTAAGCATTCATCCATGAGACATGGGTCACCTACTACCACTTTAAGCATGGCTTGGAGGGTGAGGTGAAAATCCATCCTTAGTGAAGAATAGGACAGCGTCAAGTTCATGTTCTCCTTAAGTAGATGCCAAAACTTGGTACCCATATGTTTCTCTTCATGAATATACCATTCTCATGCCCAAGCATGTAAAGTTATATAAAATTCATGAACCCATAAATATTTTTTTAATTAGGACTCATCATCTCACCACATTTTTTCATAAGTTTTTATGTGAAGCTCAAGTACTTATACTTCACTTTAACTGACTACTCCCTTTAATTTTTTATCATGATAGTACTAGTGGTTTAAGGTTGAGAATAGTTGATCCCACTAGAGGAGTAATTCATAATGGGTTCACCACCATCATGTAACTATGCCATCAAAGAGATGAACTAAAGATCAAATATGATCTTCATCAGTGTGGTAAGACTCTTCAAGGCATTGAATGAAGTTGTAGACTTCCATCTATCCATGGAACCTTGGAGCCTCATTGAGTATTTTTAGTAATATCTCTATGATATGTCCCCTCATAACTTGGTTAGTGATAAGGTGAATGAACATGTGTCATTTATTAAACTAGTACAACACATTCTCCTAGTTGTTGATGGTACAATATATTTTGCTAGTGAGGTCATAGTCACCATGACCCCAACCATTACATGTATTACTTTTAGTGTCAAAAAGAGATTGAGTATCTAATCATCAAAGAACACAATTTGAAGTGGGATATCTTTGCTCATAATTCCTTGTAGTCACATTATAGATATGGTTTATATCTTCATCAACATTGACAAGCTCTATGTAAGGGGGCCCTTATACTTGATCTAGTGGTATTATAACATATTAATCAGTGTTTTCAATACTAATGTAGTGATTTTTTAAGCTCAATTATAAGTTATTCTCATAGAACCAAGGTCTTCCAAATAGAGCTAGGTAATCATTAACTTTAACTAGCCTATAATCTTAAATTCTAGTGATACTCCAAGTATGTCAATCATTATATTCTTGAAGACCCTGATAGGTAACACATGAGTCTTATTTTCCATAAATAAGACATGA
This sequence comes from Torreya grandis, assembly GCA_037957365.1. Lineage (NCBI taxonomy): Eukaryota > Viridiplantae > Streptophyta > Pinopsida > Cupressales > Taxaceae > Torreya > Torreya grandis. The sequence continues at coordinate 1,110,651 of JARHVA010001927.1, read as the reverse complement.
GGTGAAGGTTTTAGTACTAGACTAGCCATCTTATGCCAAGCACCCTTGGTGAGGACATTGACTTTTTCACCAGTGTCTACTAGTATGTCTTAGATTACCCTTCTATCGATAGTAGTATTAACCAATATTTCTTTATATTCTATGGGAATAGAGGAACTAAGAGCATCTTGTTGTTAAGCATGATTTAAATGGTGATATTCACTCTACCTAGTGACTTAAGGGTAAACCTAATTTGGTACCTAATATTAATTCTTAATCCAAACATTTAGCTATGGAACAATGTCCTCATCTAGCATGTGCTTTTATAGTTCCTAAAAGTCATCACATGCCACATGTTGAGGTTTAACTTCACTTTGCATAGTATCACATTATGTTATGTATTAGTATTTTAGGAACTAAATCTCTACATAAAGTTATCATACTAATTCCATCATATATTGGAGGACATCCTTCTATTGCTGAACATCAGGATACTTTCTTACTCTTGGTTCTTCCTATTGCACTTTCTCTATGGGATTAGATATTGACTGGGTCTATCCCCCACTATGAGTGGTAACATTTACCTATTAAAATATAGGGATGGTTGGGTGTGTGTGCCAATTAATTTAATAAATTTAAATCATCTTGACACTTTTTTCATTTCTCTCCTTAGTGATAGACATGTATAAGTCAGGACACTCTTCTAGTCGATGGTCCTTTTTACAGAAAGTGCACGTCAGGTAGTCTTATAAATCCTTTTGATATTGGTATAAAGATCCAAATTTATAATATTTCTTTCATGGGAAACAACCAAATTTTCATCGTTTCCCTCTTTCTCATCCACATTAGCCACCATTGTCTTGATTATTTTCTATGAGTTTGGTGCATACTACATGCTCGAGCTTCATGGATATCACTAAACAAATGATAGTCATTAGTGTCATGAGTATATGCATCATAGATATTACAATACTCATATACCTTAATGAGTGTATCTCACTTTAAAAGAGGACAAGAGTGTACATCATGTTCTTTATAACATATTTCACATGTTTGTTTAAGTACCACATGGATGTTCTTATGCAAACAATTGCTCTATATGCCCTTTAGATTCATAGTCTATGCAACAAACACCACTACATGTTTTAAGTGAATTATTAGCTATCAAATTCTCAAGCTAAAATTATATTTAGGATATTTAGGCCTCCATAAAGGGACTAATCCTAGTATCAATGCTTCCAACTACCTCAACATGGAGAGCAACTTCTAAAGCCTCATATGGACTAGTGAAGGTCCGTTATGACAAGGTTCGATGGAAGGGTAGTAACAATCCTCCCACAAAACATTGTGCATGTTGAGTAAAGTTAATCTCAAATTAAAATTAGATAACAAGGTCTTAAACCTTACATCATACTCATGCACACTCTCAATTAGTCCTTGTTTTCTATCTTTCAACATTGTTATGCTTTGTTGCTTAGATTTAGGAATGTCAAATTCCTAAAGAAAAGCTATCTTAAGTTGATCATAGTTGACCACCACTTGTTGAGGGTCAAAATTTTGATACCATTTTTGGATGAAATCTAAAATCATAGTTTCAAATTATGTGGCCTTATGCTCAGAAGAGGTAATGCCTCATGCATTCCAAATCAATTTGCATTTATGGTCATGCTTAATTACATTCTCTATACCTTGATATTTTGGTAAGTGTAGTGTCATTTCATAATACACCATAGTTGGTTGAGGTTCTTGAACATGTAGTTATTGGGAACCTCTAGCCCTAGTCCCTTGAGGATAAAATTCATTACCTCTTGTACCACCTCTTAGTCTACCTCTAGTGCCTCTAGAAGTAGTACTTGTGATATGAGGTGTGGTGGCTAGTTGATTACTCAAATTAGGGATTTTATTCTATCCTTGTAGGCCTAGTCCATTAGGCATCCCAAGTTATGCCATAGAATTCCCTTAAATAGGGAAAGAAAGTGTTAAGTCTAAATGAGTGTTAAAATCTTAGATTTAGTATCCTTCACTAGTTTAGTCTTTGATTCCAAATTATTTGTATCCCTATCATGTATGTATACTTCATATAACTCAAAATCATGAGCATGCACTATGGTGGGGAGCCTAGTTGGTTCAGACTTGGTTCTTTAATTTTTGTCATCCATCTTGTTTCTCCTTCATATGATACAAGTGGCATAGAATGGAGTTTGAAAGTGATGGGGTACTCATGTGTTTTCACTTCCCTATGGATCCTAACAACACTCCTTGAGTTCTTCGGTATCTTCTCACACTAATAACTCCTATAATCCTTTATTGATCTTCATCATACTTCCTTTTTTATAATGCATGATGGCTGAATACCATTCTAAATCCACAATCTTCTACTAACTCCTATTCTACCCTTTGAAATGTGTGGATCATGTACAATAAGACTTAGCTCTTAACTGGTATAGTTTCAAGTCCAAGATCAACAAATAGCTTCTTGATTTCAAAAGCAAAAATCCTAATATAACGACCATGCGGTTCTCAAAGGAACTAGAACTTAGCTTCTTCAAGACATAAATAGGTAGTTATAATGTACTCCAAAATGTAGCTATTCAAAACTCCTTTCCACTAAAATTTGACTACTTGCATCCATGGAGCTCCAAGTTTTACTAAAGCTCTTTGTCATTCTAGTGTCCAAGACTATCTCCTTCCAAGATTCATTGATCATCCTTGAGCATATGTTGATAACCAAGTATGTAAATGAACTAGGACCTCCAAAAAAATGGTTTTGTATAATGCACTATATAGGTTCTGCTCTACCCACTACTATGTAGACATTCTTGGCTCAAGGTAGGGAAATACAAAATTATCTTCAACATTGGTAATCCATTCTTCTATATTCTTAAGAGTAATATACTCAAAAAATTTCCATGACTATGCTTCAAGTGTTTTAGGTCCCAGCAACGAATCCAAAATGTTGGGGTTTCTTTGTTAATTTTATCTCTGGCATTGAAGTCTAGCCTAATGAGCTAGCACACTATCCCTTTCATGCAATATTTAGGTATTGCACATTTACTCAAAGCACGTAGCAAAATACTAGTTCATGTAGATTTTGTAGCATAGTTTTAATAACTTATTCATATCCTTCTCTTTATGCAAATTAAATAGGGATTATATAAATGCAAAGATACATTACCTTGATCTTTTGAGTTCTAGATTTGATTAATATCACTACATATAATATTGTCATCTTATATTATCATTAGTTACTTAAAAAAGAAAATAAAAAGAGGGTAGAACTCATATTTAAGACTAATCACTTAACTCACACACCATCATTCATCATAAAACACAAGAAGTTGATAAAACATGTTATCTCATATATTAAACTTAATCATCAAAAAGGTATAAGTTCATCACAAATTCATCCCAAAAATCCATCCTTGTAGTACTTTAAAATAGGGGTATTTATACTTGTTTTACCTTGACCAAGTGTTTACAATCATGAATGGCATGAATAATTGGCCAATAAAATCTCAATAGACTAAGAGTCATGACACTCAACAACTATTTATTCCTAAAGACCCAGGCTTCTACACCCCCTATATCTTCACTCTATGTTATATCTTTTCTACCATGTGTTCCTCTCCTTGAGGTCTAGTGTAAAACTTCCTATTAATAGGGTTGAGGTGACCCATATGAACCATTATTTTAATTTTTCCCACTTCCCATGTGATCCCCTAGTCTTTCACTTCTATTTTGAGTCTTATGTCCTTAGGTTCCCTTTGACGCATTACCCTTTCACTGAGTCCTATCATGTTGGTTCCTTTACATCATTATCCTCTTATGCCCTATAAGTTTTGCACCATGGTGTTTTTGTGCCTATCATATATGTATCATGGTCCTTCCATTCCATGGTCCATTATTGTTGTGTCAATTTCACACCAAAATTGGACAACACTTAGCCAAATATTTTGGGCCAACAATGGACTCCAAATCATCAAGCTTATCCTTATTGATCATGGATAGAGAGATGCTAGCAACATCCTCTTCCAAATTGTGAACTATTATTCATCAAATATAATTACTTATTCACCAAGATGTGTCATTTCTCTTATTTCTATATTCTAATTATGAAAATGTCTTACTACAAGGGAACTAGGATAGCTTCACCACTAGCACTTGATACTCTAGTAATGAGTATAAAATTTCAAAATAGTGAAATAAAAACCATACACAGTGGAACTAAACCAATTTTGATACAAATCTAAATTATAATTTGATGGATATTATGCTCGTGTATTCATTAATACAAATCTTATTCATCTCATAACTCACATACAATATTTTTATTACTATTATTCCTTACTTTACTTTCAAAAATAGAGATATAAGTGCTATATATAAATGGACTAAAAACATGATGCTAGTGGGAATAATAGACATAAAAAATATGACATAGATAATTACTCTAAAGAAACTCAATATTATAAAACTCTAATAAAGTGAGGTGATTACTCCTCCTCATTCTACTATATCATTCTCAAGTATAGGTTTATTTCCAATAATTAGCATTCATGGACAAAACTATAATTCACAATTTCTCAAATCCTTCACAATGCTTTGTAAGTTCTTACAACTTTTCTTAGATAATTCAAAACACCTAACAAACAAATCTAGCTAGGAGAATAACAAAGTAATAACTCATGAAATTAAGACCTATCATAAAACTATTGAACCCAACTCTAATTGCATGCATTTTCTTATCCCTAATTCTTGTATTTATACCAAAAATAAAATAAAATTACATGGATTACTTAGGAGATAAACTGAACTGAGAAAAATTCAAAAAATAAACCACATTTACAACTATTCCTTATTTGAGTTTAGACTATGTGATTCTATAATAAGTCACATCCCTACAATGTGTATTTTTAAAAGTCATAATGCTACCACACATTTATCTAAAAATTCATGATTCTAGTTCTTTTTCAGAATAGAGGGATAATCCTAAATTGTCTATATCATTTAGAGATATCCCCTAACTCTATAAACTCTTTATGCACATTTCTAATGGATATTTTTATGTGAATTGTCTTCAATAAGTTCCTTACAAGTATTTATTACGTAGATGAGAATAGTGGATATTTTTAGTTCACATAGCTAACATATTAGTTCCTAAATTTGGATCACCCTTCCTTTAAAACATTTTAACTTTAAAATCATTTATAAACATATAGGAAATTATCTTCCTTTATTCATACAAATCCTAATTTAATTCTTTAGAAAATTCCATAGCATCTCAATACCATTATTATTATTTTTATCCTTTCATCTTAGTCTATTTTTTATTTTATTGTCTCTAAAAATGTTTTAAATATTAAGCACTTCTAGCTAATAGGGCATCTCATGAAAATAGTATCATGAAGGTATTTCACATAATGGGTTAGCATGGATCCAATGTGCATGCTAACACATAACATGATATTGAGGAACATTATACTCCCTCACATCCTTATCAATCAAGAGCATGATGATATATTAAGCATTAACAAACACCTTAGGCTCCTCGACAAATTTGGAGTTGTATAGCTACATACTAAAAGTGTAAAAAATCAAACATTAATTTTCAATTTTTTTTGTATATATTTTTTATTTTAAATTACATTATTCATTAGTTAACATGATTATTGGGTATTGATGATAAGAATGAGGATGAGAGGGATTATGGTTCTAAGATAATTTGATGCCCTTCAATTGATAAGAGTTTTTAGATGCCTAAATTTTGTACAAGACCCTTATTCTTAGTATCTTGTCCCTAATTCACCTTATTTGGTAATCTTATACATTTAACCTATTTTTAGGATAATCTTAGTCCCACATAGGTCTAGACTTGGTCCATTGGGCTTAAAGCACCTCAACACTTATTAAGAAGGTATTTATTAACAAATTTGGGCTATTATCACATATCAACTATCTTTACATTGAAAATATATATTGAATCTAACCAAAAAATACCCATGAATTATATGGGTCTTGTAGATGAAATTTTGAGTAAAATGGATTTGATTAATGCAATTACATCAAAACACCCAAAATTTCAATCCACTAATTGAGATCTACAACCATTAGGATAAAACAAAAATAGATGAATGAAAATTCAAAGAAATATTATAATCTTAAAGCTAATTACTCCAAACCATGATTAAACAACAAAAATACTAAATAATTTGGATTGGGATTGCTTACCATAGACTCATATTTGAAGAATTATGATAGCTTGATTCACTGACTTGGAAGGATTAGCATGGACTATTTAATCATGGATTTGGTATAGAGATTGAAGTTGCTAAATTCATTAGTTTGACAATGAAGGAGTGTCTTGTATAAATAAGCCATAGAGGGAAGATCTATGGCTCACATTCAAAGTTGAGCCATGAGAATAGAGGGTGTAGGTTTTTTTAAGGAATTAAAAATTCCTTGGAAGCCTCTAGAATTAGGCTTCTATAGAAGATGGGCCAAATTAGAGGAGGTTCTAGAATTGGAGAATTCTATAATATCACTAGGGATTAATTAGTATTAGTGAGGGATTATGATAAGGATTAGGTGGGTGATTAGGGACTAGGGGTGTAGGAGAGCCTAGGAATAGGCTAGTGTAGGTGGGTAAGTGGGTCATGGGAACTTTAAATTCCCAAATAATGGATAAGTGGGATTAGGATAATATTAAGGTATGATTATAATAATTAATATATTAGTTGGGTAGGAATAAGGTTGGTAGATAAATAATAATGAAGGGGGATATTAGATAAATGACTATAAGGGGTGATAGATGGAATTAAATGAGATAAATGAGATAAGCAAAATTAATGTCGACTAATAATAATATTAGTAAGGATAAATGAAGTGATTGAACTTAGGTGCATACATTTTTACCCACTTTGAAAGGGAATTGGGAGTGGATGAATTAGGAGTAATGGTCTTTCAAATAAAATCTATTCCATGGATTAATGTTAATAAATGATGTTAGTGGGTATGATTTCCCTTCAAGGGGACATGTGGGGAAGAATGAGATGAATGGCCACTTGAAAGAGGAAATGAGGAGTGTGATGTGATGTATAGACAAGGGTGTGGGAGGATAAATTTGAGATAGATGATGAAGAAAAATAATTTGACTTGAGTAGTGAGTTGCAAATAGATTATGCCCTATCAAAGACATATACACAGGGAGCATAAATGATGATGATGTTGAGATAAAAGACTAAAAGCTTTCAACATATCCCAAGCAAGGATGCATGTTAGGGAGAGCTGTAGATTAAGATGATAAATTCCATAAGCTATCAACATAACCCCAGCAAGGACACATGTTGGGAAAACATAGGGCCAAAGATAAGACAATGATTAATGATGGATGTAGCTCAAGGCTAAAATATAGTGATATGATGAAGGGGATGATAGAGAATAAATGATATGATCAAGTGACCAAAATATGAAGAACTAGACTAAATTACATCAAATAATGAGATATAATGTAATTAGTAGTGATAATTCCCCTATTAAAGACACATGTAAGGTATGAAGAGACACTAAAGTTTATGAATTAACCAATCAATGATAATGGATGACTAATGGAAAAATAGATGGATGTTATTATTTTTTGGGCCCAATTGATACATTTAGGTGATTGATGAAAATATTAAGATGATGATTGTAGGGATAGTGATTGAGTAATAGATTGATTGATTAATTATTGATATTATAGCTCAAAGGTTTGACTAATGTAGGGCTTAAGGATGATGAAAGATAAGATAGATGTGATGGTTAATGATGGAGAAGGAGAGCATGGCTGAGCTGACCTTAGGCACACCATGTAGCTGAGTGTTATCTACATATTCTAAAAAGACCTCAAGATAAATTTAGTTTAGAGTAGATTAGATGATGATGATGATGATGATGATGATGATGATGATGATGATGATGATGGATTAGGATATTAGAGTGATGAGGGATGTTAGACATGCTAGTTGTTAGATAAATGTAAGGTGTGAGGATGATTAGATTGTCATTTAAGTTGAGATGTTATATGTGGAGAACTAGAAAGATGATAAATGATTAGTTAGTGGATATTATATGACTAGATTATTATGATTGACTTGATGATAAAGGATGAGGATAAAATATTGGATGAATGTTTTTTTATTTAATTTTTTATTTTTTTTAGCATATTGATTTATTGGATATGGGTATAATATGAAAGAATGTTGACACCTTCATGCTCTTTAGATAACACCTATTCTAAAAAGTGTGATTCTAGGACCATGTTATCACTGTTAAATGGATTAATATATGTGTGACCTTCATTGATTCTTGATTTAGACCCCTCCAGACATGTAGGCCAAGTACCCTCAACACATTATGATAGACAATACTACCCAATAAGGTGATGTGAGTTATAGATTAGTTTAGATCTTGATGTATATAGGGATTAATGGATTGGAATAGATGGTAGGATCATGATAGGGAGGTATGGTAGGTGTTTGAGGATTAGAACTAGTAGTCATATACACTATTAGATATGTTAGACATTCCACATTTTATTGGTGCTACTTGAAAAAATGTTGTAGGAAATACAAGACACTTTGGTTGTGCAATTATTATTTGATCTAATTATCTAAAAGACTATCAACCATCTTGATAATAATTTTGACATTATTTTGATTTGTTGGTTGGATTTAAATTTGACTGCCCCTTGGTGCCTTATTTTGGGATTCACTAGAGGAGATTGATTCTTAACTTTATATATAATGATGATTTTTAGTTTGATGTTCCCCTAGTGCCTAACATGGGGCTTCACTAGGAGAAGACACCTTTGGATTAGGATGATGATTTGATATTTATTAATTTTGACTTATGGAATAAAAGATGATTTGATTATCATGGATGACTTTTGGAATATGGTCTTGGAACTTTTTGTTTATGGCACATGTTATATTACTCAAGGAAGATTCCAATAATGTATGTTATTATTTATACCTATCAAGGGAGGTGATTAAATGATCATTTATGGAAAGAAAAGGATTTATGATGGATGAAGGTGATGGAGATGATATGATGAGGTTAATGAGTGGTGATTAGGTATGGTCTTCACAAGGGTTCTTAGGAGACCCAATTTTGACATCAAAGAAAATCTCCTTGGGATTAACAAAAGATCACTAAGATGAGTTGTAAGATATGCATCCAAAGTAGGATCAAATTTAATTTGACTATATTTGATAGATAAAGCTTGCAAGAAATTGGTTATGACTTCATCATCTTGATTAGGATCAAAAGATATGCCTGGTAATTTATTAGAGGTATCTAGATTATAGGTATCCTAAAAATGATAGGCATAGTCATCATCTATAACATTTATAAGGGATGATGTTTATGATGAGGAATCTAATTCAGATACTAGTGTTAAACATGATCTTGATGTTATTGGATTGACTCTATTAGGATACTGATAATAGAAGATTTATTGTCCATAAGTGACCTCTCAACATGGGATGATGGATGAAGGGGAGATGATGGAGGGATAATGGACTCACCAAGGATAGACCCATGAAATAAGGACTCATGAGGGAAGTGAGGAATAGGTTCATGGAGAATGACCTTGTATTCAATGGATGATTTATCAAATATGGGGGGAGCATGGAAGATGGATATGTTGTCTTGACCTTGTATTGGAAAGGGAAGAGCTTGATCATGATCAGGAATGGAATATTGGCATTCTCTTCTTATTCACCCAAGGATGTAGACTTGTCTGATTCATCCTCAATTTTAATGTCACCATGGTCGATGAAGTCTTGGACATAGATTTGTAAATTATGATATAAATTAATGGTATGGAATAGGTTTGGTGGTATACTTAGTATTGGTTAGCTTTGTACCAAGTTGGCTTAGGATTGGTGGGATTAAGATGTCATATGTGTGGATGGACCATCATGTTAGTGGTAATAAGTTTGTGGAAGAGGGATTATAAGGATATAGAAAGAGAATTATAGGGGTTCTCTTCACTTCATGACTTGGATGTGGAAGTATTGGGTTTTGGATCAGATGGTTGTTGAGGTGATTAGGTTAGTGGATTAGTAATAGATGAGGTGACCAGGATTGGATTCCCTTTTCTAGTGTAGGAAGGGGTAGATGACTGGCTATGATTGGTAGATGGGGGATTTAAATGGGATGCACATGGATGGGTATAGATTGGAGGTAATGTTGGATGAATGGGGTCAATGTCTATAATACATGGAGTGTTCATCTCAAGGAGGTGAGATAGGAGTATATCCCTATTAGATATGAGGCTTTGTTTAATTAGGGTATTAACCAAATTGTTTTGGATGCCATAGATAAAAATGGGATAAAGTATGGATTATATGTTTTGCCAACCTCAATTAATAGGTGTGGGGGATTGAATGGAAATATTAAGTTATGAATTTGAGATGTGTGGAATAAATTTAGACAAAGGCTTGCATTAGTTTGATATTAAGTTTGACTAGATGTTTGATTGATGTGTTGTTTGATGGGACAAGATTAAGTAGACCAAATTAGGATGTGAACTAGACCCTGATGATTGGGATTTTTTTTGACTAAGTGAGCTATGATAAGCTCTAAGATTAGATGAGGAGCTAGAATAGCCTTAGGGAGTGATTTCAACCAGGATTGATAGGATTAATGCTAGCTAAAGACTAAGTTAATCAAATTAAATAAGATGAGATGATTTGATTGATAGGATTGTGATTATGATTCAAACTTGATTAGACACCAACAATCTAATGATGAGGACCTTGATATGACAAGAATGTTTTCCAATGTAGATGAAGATTGATGTTTGAATATAGACTTGGTAGGATGATTAGTATGGTTAAGGGTATGTTAGGGTAAGGATGTGTGAGACTTATGATTAGATTAGGCTATAAAGTACAAAGTGATTAGGCTAGACAAGGTCAAGATAATTGAGTTTTGTGATGGGTAATATGGTTTGGACCGAGACTCTAAGGATGAGTAACACAAGGTAAGATGATGTGGTAATATGATGAAAAAAGGACTAGGATGTGATTAAGATTGGTTATGAACAAGGTGGATTAAGTGATAATAATGATGCCATTAATATTAAAGATAAGTGAATAATATGAGGTTGATTATGATAAGGTGTGATAGATAGATGTCAAGACTTGATTAGCATAATCAAATTATGGGGGTGTGTTTAGTGATGGGTGGGACTAGAATAGGATGTGATTAGGATGTAAGATGAGATAATGTTTAAAAATATGTACAAAAAAATTATGTATAGAAGGATATTGATAAGGATGTATATAATGATATGATGATAAGATAAGGATATACAATATTATGATATGTGAATACATAGATGAGTGTATATAGGTTTGGGTAAAAGGATGACTTGGTTAACAAACAACATAGGTCTAGAATGACACTCACCAAATCAGGCAAACCATGAACCTAAGACTAGTAAATTAATTGTGGGTGTGTAACCTAATGACTGTACCATCTAAAGGCTTTATAAGTAAGGCTATAGGCTAGAGACCCATTATAGAATATCCTAAACCCTCTCAACTCCATCTACATATGACGATCACTTGGGAGCTGATATTGACTCTGGTATCAAGTCTTTTATTATGGCTACAAGGTCTTCAACTAGGATGAAGGGGCTCTCTATGGGAATCCCTGATATACGCTAGTATGATGGGGCCCATGTCTATGTATGGTGTTATTTAATGCCTAGTTCAAACAATTAACTCTTACCTTTCATGGATGATCTATATGGGATCACAAACTTATCCTAATGATAGTTGTCCTTGATATTTATACTCCATCAGAACATGGAGTGTGGATTAGTGCATGGTGGTGATATCCATAGTCACTATCCCCCTAAGACTATGACAAGTGTGTGGATTTCAATTCCACATCATATTACCCATAAAAAAGAAAAAAATTCAAGAGTTTTTTAGTGGTTTTTTATCCTATAGGAATCCTCATAAGGATGTAAGGAGGAGAACATACACCACCATAGCCCTTGAGTGACAAATAAGCAGACCAAAAGAGATTAATTAACCAATTAATTAAGATTATGAGATATATACAAGATAAAATAAATAAAATACTATAAAAATTAATTTAGACAACATAATTTAAAAAAAGTGATTAAAATTATTAAAATTTGTATACAAACAAAATAATTTTTAAGAAGCCAAAGTGTCTTTGATAGGTGGCTAGCAAGAAAATGATTAGCAGTTTGATTGGCAATATTGAGGGTAACCTGCAAGTAAAGATGTTAGACCTAATATATGACCTATAAGAGAAGATTTTAGTAAATCAAAATCACTTCTACCTTCACCCATGAAATAAACAAAATGTTGGTCCAATAGGCCTTTATAAAAATAACTAAAAAATCATGATTTGGCTCAATAACTTCTTTGGGTGAGGGGTGGTAACCCCCAGTAGGCTCAAGGGTCAATTTCCCTTGTAGGGTTAATGGGTATCACCCCTTATGATTTCAAGGGTGATTGTATGATGTTTTAAATGACTCAAAATTCACCAAAAATTACTCTAAAAATGCACTAAAAAGGAAAATTTTCAAAGGCAAAAATGGAGAACAACATCACAACTACAAAACGAAAAACTATAGATATACAGTTAGTGGCTATAATATAACTTCTTTAAAGTGAAAAATCATGAATTTTATGGAATATCATGACTATAAAGTCACAATTTTGTATAAAGGGGATAACCTCTAGTGGTTACCCCATGGTTTTCGACAAAACCATAAGATTTAAGATGATATCATGACTTTTATTGCAAAATCAAAATTTTAAAATTAACAGTATTGCAAGTCAATTAAAAATGATTAAGACTCTTCAGTTAGACAAAATGATATGATAAAATATATACAAGTGTAAAAATATGTGCAAAGACCAAATATATTTACAAAGGACCAAAATGATATGTGTTTAGACCAATGCTAGGATTTTCAAAATCTGATCAAGATAATACCACTCAAATTATGTAAAATTGCTTAAATTAATACAAAATCACTACTTTGAGATTAGCAATATTGTAGTTGAAAGTAAAAAGGTTTTTTTGGTTTTAACATTTGATATCAAGTTGAGCTATTCCTTCTTATTCCTATAGGAAAAACAACACTTAGATAAAGACACAAAAACTAATTAGTAGGCACTATTAGCAATTTAAGACTATAATTTTGATCCCCACAATAAAACCGCTACTTTTAAAACTTTCCCACTATAAATTTCCAATTATTAAATGTATTTATTAAATTATCAACCTTGTAAAATGACTAATTAGCACATACATAGGAAAGTTCAGGATTAATGTAGAACTAAATATGAATCCACATGTTTATTTAATGCAAAATTACAACTTAGACAATAAAATTGTGACTTTTTAGACAATATCACTATTTGTGAAGTCATGATTTTTTGGAAAAGTGATGACCTAAAAAAAAGTGTTAACCTCTAGTAGTTAAAATTTGTTGTTCAACACAAAAATATGAGTCTCAAGGATAATATCACAACTATGAATCAGTGGTTTTGCAAAGCAAAATTGTAATTCACCTAGGCATGACTATTTTGCAAAATTTGATGCTTGTTCCTTAACTAGTCATCCCTTCAAGATATCAAAAACACATATAATATTTAAATAGTTTAAATTAGGATGGGAGACCCATGAATTTTATGGGTCTTGTAGATGAAATTTTGAGCAAAATGGATTTGATTATGTGATTACATAAAAACACCCAAAATGTCAATCCACTAATTGAGATATAGAGCCACTAGGATAAAATACAAATAGATGAATGAAAATTCAAAGAATTATTCTAATCCTAAATCTAATTGATCCAAACCAAGATTAAACAACAAAAGGGCTAAAGAAATTGGATTGGGATTATTACCTTAGATTGAGATTTGCAGCATTATGATGGCTTGATTCATTGACCTAGAAGTATTAGCGTGGACTATTTGATCATGGATTTGGTAAGGAGATTTAAGTTTATAAATTCATTTTATAGGACATGGAGGAATGGATTGTATAAATATGCCATGGAGGGAAGATATATTTCTCACGTTTAAACTTAAGCCATGAGAATCAAGGGTAGGCTTTTCCAAGGAATTAAAAATTCCTTAGAAGCCTCTAGAATAGAGGCTTCTAGAGAGGAGGGGCCAAGTTAGAGGAGGTTTTAGAATTGGAGAATTATATAATCTCCTTAGGGATTAATTAGGATTAGTGCGGGATTAGGATAGAGATTATGGGTGATTAGGGACTAGGGGTGTAGGAGATCCTAGGAATAGGCTAGGATAGGTGGGTAGGTGGGTCATGGGAATTTTAAAATCCTAAATAATGGATAAGTGGGATTACGATAAGATTAAGAGATGATTATAAGAATTAATAGATTAGTGAGGTAGGAATAAGGTTAGTGGATGAAGAATAATGAATGGGGATATTAGATAAATGATTAGAAGGGGTGATATTATGATGAAATTAAATGAGATAAATGAGATAAGTGGAATTAGTTTTGACTAATAATAATGAGGATAAATGAAGAAACTAAATTTAGGTGCATATAGGTCTGACCATGTCAAAATTATGCATTATATGGTTATATCTCCTTTATTTATGTGGGTTTATTAGCACCATGTTGTTGATATTGTGCCTTTAACTTACCCTTTTTACAATTCTATAGTTAGCTATCTTGCATAATTTATCCTAGGTCATCCTATATATTCAAAATCTTGTCAATCTATTTAAAATGGATGAGGAAACTTAAGTTTGATAGAAAAAGGGTGCTACAAATATCAAAGTTCAACTCTATATCCAAGCATAATCATATTGTTCCAATCTATAAGGATATGTGTTATTAGTAGAACATCACTTTCATAAATAATAATAATCTAAAATTAATTTGACAGCATAAACTTACATATAGATATGCAAAATAAAGATCAATAATATCATATATTATATCTCTAAAGATTGTCAAATACAATGAATGAACCTTGCATATATAGGTAAGGAATATCAATCCTAACTAATAAATCAAGTTAAGTGATCAATACTAATTAGGAGAAAAATATAAGTGATAAATCATAACTAAGAAATCAAGCTAAGAGATCAAACCTAAGACTAATAGATAATTATCCCTAAAGGATAGAAACAACTAGAAAATATGCCTATAATATCTAAGAGATAAATATGTAATATCTTATAATATATAAAATAAGATAAATGAAATACCCACACATAAGTGGGTGGCAATAACTAAATACATATAAAATTAAAGCACCTAGGTAAACATGAGCTAAGGTAAATAACCTACTCTAACACCCCCCCCTTCTCAAGTGAAGCTAGAGGACAAAAATAAAGTGGAATAACCATAGTATGAGTCCTAAAAATAAGGCCTCATCAGGTACTTATGTACAATATATCCATGAATAAATGAATAAATAAGATGTCCTTAAGAACTTACCCCAAGGAAAACTTCTGAAACCTCAAGCATGTATTGAAACTCAAGGTAGCAAGGTAATGCAAAAGGTTTTGTAAAGATGTCAATAACCTAATAGTGATTCAAAATGTACTCCAAGAAAATAACTCCATCATAAATGTGATGATGAGGGAAGTTCATGTGAATCTCAATATATTTGGTTTGTTGGTGCTCAACAAGTTTTCAAGAAATGTGAATTGCACTTTGGTTATCACACCAAATTATAGTAGGTGAATCCTACATAAATCCAAACTTTGTTAATAACTAACAAAGCCAAAGAACCTACTAACTCACTATGAATGATTCCTTATACTTTACCTCTATATATTAAAGTGCAATGGCTTGTATATTTTTTCAAGCCCAATCAATTTGAGAAGAACTAAGACAAATTTGGTATCTATAAGTAGAATGAATGTCTTCAATATAACTTACCCAATTAGAATTAGTAAATCTAACCAAGTAGAACGTCTAGTGTAGTGTAATCTAAAATGGGAAGTACCTTGCAGATATTGTAAAATCCTTTTGGTAGCTTGATAATGATTGTCATGAAGAATAATGGAAAACCAAAATACAATCCTTACTATAAAATAAATATTAGGGAGAGTATAGGTCAAATACATGATATTACCAACCAACTACATATATAATGTAGGATCACAAATAGGAGTAGTGTAGGTGGAAGTAAAAGTGACCCCAAACTAGAAAAGAGAGGGACTTGGCATGTAATCAATCATGCTAAAATGATAAATAAGATCAAGGGTGTACTTTTTTTAACTCAAATGAATCCCTAAATCTAACCAAGAATTATACAAACTAAGGAAAAAGTGCAAAAGATTGAGATTTATCACATCAAACTACGTTGAAAGAGCTTACTGAATAACCTAAATCTAAGAATAAGATTTTTTTATAAGAAGTATATCATCAACATAAAAAACTACTATAATAATATCCTCACCAAAATGATGGATGTATATAATATGATCTAAGCGGAAATGAACAAAGCCAATAGATAGAAGAAAAGAATCCATCTTCTCATACCAAGATTGAGGATCCTATTTGAAACCATAGAAAGACCTTCATAGTCCATAAACAAGAGAAGAATCATGAAAAAACCCAATAGTTTACTCTATGAATATTTCTTCCTAAAAATATCCATATAAGAATGTACTCTTTACATCTATCTAGTATACTAGCCAACCCTATGTTGTAGCAAGAGAAAGTATAAGGTGCAAAAAAGTATTAGAGAGATTAATACCTTTGACTTGTGAGAAACCCTTTGTTACAATATGTGTCTTATACTTATCAATCAATAGACCCATCAGCATCATATTTGGTGCAGTATATCGACTTGCATCTAACCAACTTTCTTCCCTTAGTAAGAGTGACCAAATCCCAAGTATGATTCTTCATCAAAGAAGAATACTCATCTGTCATTGCATCATCCCACTCTTATATCCCATGAGCCTATGAAAAATATTGTAGATCCCCTAAAATTCCTAACACAAAAGTCCAAAACGTGTATAATGTGTATGATGATGTCTAGTGGGTGGAAGATATTTTATGAAAGGTTTTACCTCAAAAATTGTAGTATAAGCCCACTTATGATTATTGGGAATAGGACTTGCATCTAATTCTACATCCATAACTTCTTTAGTGTCCTCCCGAACTAGATCCTTAAATAATGGATCATAAACATGAAGTGAGGAATCATCAAGGGATGGGAGCAAAGAATAATAATAAGGAATGGAAGAGGATAAAGAATCATGATAAGATAAATAATCATAAAACTAAACATGTGTTCAAAAAATAGCATCTTGAGTATCGGGATCCAAAATTTGATAAACTCTCATCTCCTCATAATACCCTATAAATATCAAGGGTTTACTCTTCTTATCCAATGCTTTCCTTTTCTTCTTTAGAAAAGAATCCCAAGCATAGCTCCTAAAAACTTGAAATAATGAGACATCAAGCTTAGTTATAAACCAAGCCTCCTCTAGAGTCAAATGCTCAAGTGCTATGTGTGGTGTGCAATTTTGAATGTAATTTGCATAATTAAGTGATTTTACCCAGTATATAATAGGTAAATCACAATAATACATCATGTAGTTATACATCTCATTTAAAGTTTGTTTTTTCCTTTATGTTAAGCCATTCTATTGTGGATTATAAAGAACAAATGTTTGTGAACAATGCCACGAGTTGCCAAAAATACAAAAAAATCTTTACTAAAGTACTCCCCCCATTATTATTTAGAATCTTTTCAACTAGAAGATTGATTCTTTACCAACGCCTTGAATACTTTGAAGTGTGAAAACTATACAAGAGCTCAATTTTGATGGTTATAGCCATTATCTCTAGTTGATAACAACTTGCACTAGTCAAAGTTGTCTTACTCCTAGAAATTACTATTTTATAAAAATCAAACCCATCTTTAGGGTCAATATATAAGAGTAGCATGTCACTGGAATGAGTACTTAATCAAATTAAACCATATATAAACAAATAAATGCCTCATTTGGTATCTATTTGTCACTCAACTATACACTATTTCATATTGACTAAATATGCCCTATTCTTCCCAATTTCCATACTATTCACTAGGAGTAATCACAAGTCAAGTTTTAAGCATCTAAAATATATATCAAATCAATAATTTTAAAGTAACAAATTAAATCATTATTTATATTCATATAGTAAATGAGCATAGTGGGAGAGCTACATGTGGTTTTATTTCCCTCCTTAAGAGTATTAGATACAGAGGCGACTGCCAATCATCAAATGGGGGAGATTGGGGTCAGCTCTACCCATTGAACTTCTCCCATTTTTATTATCCCTCATAAACACATTTAGGGTTTTAATGCAAATGAAAGTGGTTTTTAAATTTCTTCACCTCATCAAGGTTTGTGATCATAACTACTAAGTAAGAAAAAATAGACTTAGGTGGTTGTACAGTCACTATGTCACACTTCCACATAGGTCAGTTCTAACTAGAATATCAATATTAACTTTTGATAGTGATCAAATCCTATATAATTTACCTTACACATGTATTAAATTAGTTCTTAAACTGAGTGAACCATATGCATGCTTATCTTTGATTTCCATTTCCATAAAATAGTCGTAGTCATACAATCAACCATAAAATATAATTATTGTGATCTCTTTAGTAATTTTCATATTTATCACATGCCCTTATTGTTATCAGTCTAGATTTCACCCTTAAGGAAAAGGAGTTTCAAACCTACCTCATCTAGTTGATACAATGGAATTACCTCTAGGTGTGGGTAGCCTAGTGGGTGAGGTGAGTCTCTAATTTTGGGGCTAGCTCCCTTGATGCATCATCTAAGCTCAAATACTAAGCCTACTTATTTTTCCAATGAAAATAGATAGAAGGGAATTGAAAACAAACTCTAAGATATAGGATGTGATGTACCAATATGTTATGTCTCTACCACTTAATCCTTAAACAACACTTATGGATAAAACAAGGACTATTTACTAACACTCTCTCCAAAAGGACTCTTACACATCAATAATTCACATGGAGGCCATGCCAAATTAATATAACCTAAGGGTGATGAATGAGAGGTCTGATTCAAGACACTACCAATTAGTTTCCACTACAATCACAAGCATAATCACCTTCACACACCATGTGACCTGCATAAGACCAATCCACTAGCATCTAGGTGAGAAAAAAGGGCATGCAAAGGGAGAAATATTCAACCACTTTTGCCAATCAAACAAGCATGAACACACTAGAAACTAGTATGGAGAAGTATGAGTCAATACTTATATTAATTTAAATGTTACAAGATACAAATGGGAAAACTTTTCTCATACCCAGTAGGGGGATGTGTAAAATAGATTTATAAGTCAAATTTATAGAGCATTAGAGAGAGAGAGAATATGCCATAGAGATGAAGTGGAGTGGCCTTAATGATCATCACTCATCCCAAAATAGTTAAAAACATTAATGAGAGTAAGGAAACATTCCCATAATTATCCCCATGCATTGATTTGGTAGCATGATTGAGATATTTAATGAGCATTTTGGGCATATAGGTGTTATGGATGCTCTATTTTGGTCATAGATAAATCCATAAATTTACCATGATCCTTGAAATTTTTCCATTACTCCTTTATATTTAATAAATACAATGCACCTATTTTTGGAAGGCAGTTACATGCTTGAACATGGCCATTACTCACCTAGTTTCCACCTTTCATGCCATTTATAGTCTATAGAATATATTAGTAACCTTGGTGAGAAAGATACATGATACTTATAAATTTTAAAGTGAGTTTTGATATTGATAATGGATTGGATAGGTTGATATAGTGATGTTTCTACCTTAGAGAGCCTTTTCACTATGTGAGTATACCTACAATACTCTTTTTTCAATGCAAATGATGGTTATTTAGCTCCTCCTAAATTTAAGTCTGATAATTAGTCTTGATTTTAATACTATAAAGATTCAATAATGGATTATTTTGGGCCATTACATCTCTACAAAAGTCCAATATACCTTCCAACTCACTTAGGATCTCAAACATGCCTAGGAACCATGAAAATAGTCCCAAAACCAGACATTATAAGCCATTTTCATGTATATTTTTTCCTAGATGTTTTCAATTCATATTCCACAAGGGGTAAATAGGACTTATATGTGTCCTCTTTATTTTTTAAATGGTTTCATGGCTATTAGAGTCATTAAAAACAACTTCTTGGCCATCAGGTTCTTTACGAGTGTTTTGGAGGGTTTGTAGTGGCCTACCATCTTAATGATGGTTCAATTAGAACAAGCCCTAGATTGGAAACTTAAGGCCATGAATATTTAGTTAATAAACCCCATAAAATTTCCATAATATTTCTTGTCCCCATACATCTATTTTTTTGAGCTCTAAGTAAAGGTTGGTACCTCTCGAGCTTCTTCTAGGGAGTCTGGCCATGACTACAATCTTAAGGATCATTCATAAAGCTTCCACCTAAATAAAACTCTCTATACCATGGATGAAAAGTGTATAAAGGTAATAAAATTCCCCTAATATCACTATATCCCATGAACCTCTTCATGAAATATATGATCATCTAAATTTTCAACTCGAGTTTATAGACTATGATGGTAGAGCTCGAGGAAGGTTTTTTGGCCAAAAGGGCACCCTTTTTTATTTTTCACTACTTGAGACACCCATTTTAAGACTTTTACAATATCTATTAAACCTCATATATCTCCACATATTCCTAAGGAACTCATCTTGTCTCAAGAATAAATTTTGAGGTCTGAGAGCTTATGTAGGGTTGTAGACCTTAAAGGACTAAACTGATCTTCAAAGTACAAGACCACCTATAGGTGATTATGGTAACTAAAAAGCCTTCTTAGAATATTTTAAATTCAAATTAAACCCTTTATATATTATCATAGTGTTATATACCTTTGTATCTACCATTCTTCCTCATTAAACCTATTACAACCATTATAAGTTCATGATAGGGTTCTCAAACTAGTTGATGTAAATGACCTTGGTAGTCTATGTTTCCCATTTTTATCACTACCAAGTGAGTTGGTAACTTCATTGAATGAACCTATAGATATTTCAACACCTTATTTTATTTAGACCTCCATCCTATCTACAACAAACATGCTCTTATAACCATACACAAGCCTGTGTGTGGGGTTCTAGACTCAACAAACTAAATAGGCCTCTCAACCTTGTCATTACTTTATACTAATTGAGAGGATCATATGGATCTTATGATATATATTTATAATATAATTTTCATGTGGTTTTATTCTATATGACCTCTTTATCTTCAAACTAAGTAGGCCATTCTCTCTCTAGTCTGTAGGCCCACTAAGCCACTAGGTTGTCTTGCAGGTGTCTATGGATTATATCTTACAGGGTCACAATGAGTTGGTTTTTATCATATATTATTGAAATTTACCTTTAGGTATCTCTATCCTCAAATGATTTATAACACTTTTTATACCCATATAAGCTACAAACTTACTATTATGCATTATATTCTCTCTTTAAGCTTGAGAACAACTTGAGCTACCTATAGTTGATCATTTGGGGTCTTGAATGCATACCTAGAGTGGGGATATATTCATTATGTAATTTTAGCATCTTTGATCCTTTTATATCCTAATTAGAGTGTTTTTAATTAGGTCTATGAAACCTTTATATGCTTTTACTTGCTTCATGGCTATAAGTCCTTTTGAGAAGTTTTTATACAGACTAGTATAACACCTCATGCCTAAGATGGAATATAGGTGATAATTTGTTATGTTAGTATATTATTATATTCTTTAGGGCATTATGCATCTCATTTCTCATCACAAATTACTCCTCAAATAACTTGTATTACCCACCTTCCTTCAAACTTAAAAGACACCTTGAAAATCCAAGCAAGCTTGTGTGTTACCATTTTACCTGTAGGCATATTATGAGGTATTTTTAAGTTTTGAGTTTGGGAAAAAAGGATCAATATAAGGTGAAAATGGCTTGATGTATTCATTATGAATCAAATTTTTTTGTGAGATGTATAAAAAAGTTCACTAATTTGGATTTTGTGCTTAGTCATGCACCTAGTAGTCAAACCAAGTTAGTTCTAGACTTGATGTAGCTAGGTGAAAGCATAGTAGGGTTTGGTGTAAAACATTTAACACACTATTGTATTGGAATTAGGTTCATACAAGGTGAAATCCTTATGTTCTCACCCAAATTTCAATAGTGAAGGGATCACACCCATATTGGGCTAATTGAAACATGGCACAACTTAGGTTTCAATGGGGTTTAGTCATTGATACGATGGGTTCAGGTGGCCTATCAACATTAGGCTATTATGGGGAAGCTAAATAGGCATGATCCTTCTCAAGGGAACAATTCCTAAAGTAAAATTTCATAACTAGATAGACCAAGCTCTTAATGGCCCAATCTATGGGAATAAATAGTATAGGGTCATTCACGAGTTTATATGAGTCATGGGGATGGCTTGGGTTCAAGTGCTCATTCTTAGGGTAGGGCTCCAATCATGGGTCTTAGAGGCTCGATGCAGTTAGATCCCAACACTTAGCCTATTTAAAATTAGACCAAATTCATTATATGTAATAAAGATATCATTAGCGACCAAGGATAAACCTTTATAAAATAATACATTCAAGCTAATAAACTATAGCATTTCACATATAGAACTAAGTTACAAACATAACACTATGAAAACTATAATAAAAAAATCAACACTTCATTTATTCAATAACATTCTCATTGATTCATAGTTTAAAATATAAATTTTAAGGAATAGAAATAGAGCATATGCTCTTCCTTAACACTACTCATTTCTAATGGCTCACAAGCGAGCTTGGGCAATACATTCAAATGTTAAACCTATCTTATGCATATTAAAAAGTACCACTAATGGCTCTCTATTTCAACAAATCTTCACTACCTTAATTTCTTCTCCTTCTCTTCAGCTTTAAACCTTATTTTATAGGTAACTAGGCATCTCCTTTCTAGGTAAAATGGGTGCATGCCAAGTGATGAGCTATCACTGAGGGTTGTTAGTCCACCAAATCCATTATGATGCCCAAGTTAGATGAGTGCATGCAGTAGGCTAAGCTATCATTGGGGGGTTACTATCCCACCTACTCCACTCTTATGACACCTTATCTTCTTGAGCTACCATGTATAAGTTCCTGTAGGGATGTCTTTTAAAAAGTGGCACCATATAACCTCCTACCAGTTGGTGTGGGATCTTCAGGGATTCTTCATGCTGGCATAAAATTAAAAAAGGGTAGAAAGCATTTAAAATATTTCCTCATGTTGAGGTAGGTCTAATTGGTGTGGTCCATGTAGTTGATATAAAATGGGGCCCAACATTACCCCATACAAAATTAATAGTCCACTCTGGATTAGACTTTGAGTTCCTTTAGTGCATAAAAATTGGTTGAACCCTACTTTAACTCTACATTACAATTCTTAAAACCCTTTATTTCTTCCATGGCAACATCTACTTTAGTTGATGCAACCTTGAGGGTGAGCACATCCATACTTTCAAGTTATTTCTTAAAGGCCTCAAGCCTTTCTCTTTCATGCCTTACCCCTCCATTTAAGATCTCCCCTTTCTCACTAGACTTTGTTTGGAAGGCACAAAATATCACCTCCAGGTCTTGCTTCTAGGTCTTTAGCTGGGTGCTTAGGGAGTTGACCTTTACCATTACTTTAATGCATTTGGTCCTACTCATTGTGAAGGATTGTTGGAATAAGGCATTTTTCTCCTCTTTTGCCTTTTTCAAGCATGCATCAATGACCATAATTTAGGTGGTGAAGTTAAAAAATATGGCATATAATTTTTCCATGCCCTCTTCAAGTTTGGTGAAGAGGTTTTCCACCACATCTAGCTTCTTATTCAACTCTTTCTTTATGGCCTCATAGGGATCTTCTTTCTCTTCAACCACCAGCCTTATCATAGGGATCATCTATTCAACAAGTGCATAGACCTTGTCAAATTATTTCATCCTCAAGGTATCCAAACCATCCAAAAGGGATGGCTCTACCTCATATACATGCTCAACTAGTTGTTTAATCTTGAGCCTTGTTACCTCAAGATCCCTCTCAATTTCTTGCACTACTTTATTCTAGCTATTAGCACAACATCATTGATGATGTTCTTATGTGCTACTACAAAAGCCATCGTGATTAGGGTATTATCCGAGTGAATAAGTTTCATGGCTCAAGGTTTGATGAGTTGTTAGTCATGCCTTTCCTTTGGCTTTTTGACACTTCAAATTTATTTTATTAAAACCTCAAACTCAGGCTCATCTATGTAATAATCTAGCACCCAAGAAACCTAGTGGCACATCAAGGTCATGGCAGTCTTTGGTGTCATGCACTCCATAATATATAAATCCTCATCCTCTTTAAACTCCTATTATTCTCATTCCCTATTTCCTGGCTCATATTCCTCTCCCTTGTTAAGCTCTTCCTCTTCATTGGCACTGGTGCATGTGCCAGTGCTTTCTTCTTCGTCTCCTTCTTATTTTTAGGATTATTTACTAGACTTCTCTCCCTTATCCACTTCTCTTTCTTTGATTTTATACCTATTGTCATGTTCTTCCTCTCATGGGGGTTCTTTAGTGGACTTCTCCCCCATGTCAATTTATTTATCTTCTTATTTCTCCAAGGTGACAGTATCACCTTCTTTATCTTCAGGCACCCCTCCCAAACTTGGGTGTACCTATTATACAACTTCCTTTTCCATTATAGTGGAGGTGCTAGGCACCTCTTTTGGTATCTCTTCCCTTCTAGGTTTTATGCTAGCATTAACCTTCTTCTCCCTCTCTCCTTTACCATCTTGGCCCTTTCCTCTTGGGCTAATTTTTCCTCCTTTTCCCTTTTTCTAACCTTCTCCTCTTAAACCTTTTTATCTATCTCTTCTCTCTTGGATTTCTTATTTTCAACCTTCATTTACATAATTTTCACCTTACATTTATTTTCTCTACCATCTATCTCCTTGACCTCTATTTTATCGATCTATACTTGGGACATGCCTTTGGCCCTCATGGCCTCTCACTTTTGGTGCAACTTTAGCACTGCATAGATGTGTTTGTAGTACATGCCCATGTTCACCCATTTTCACTTAAACTCCTCTTTTGTTAGTGTTCCTACATGTGTCATTGCTTTAGGATCTTATCTTGTTCCTCCTTCCTACCTTCTGACTTCTTTATCTTCATCTTTTACACCTTGCACTCCTCCTCTCCTCTCCTTTTCTCCTTGGCCTCAACCAACTCAATGACCTTTTTTGGCATCCCTACCTTTTTAATTTCTTCCTTTTTTTCTTAAAACTCCTGCACCCTCTGTAATTTGGCTTCAGTAAACCTGAGTTTCCTTAATCTTTTCCTTTGCTTCTCCAACTCAGTCTGAGGTGGTGGAGAGGGGGTCCCTTCACTTTATGAGGGCTCCATGTCCTTAGGCATGATTTATATGCCTCTTTTAATATCTTCTTCCTCTAACTCTTCTTCCTCCCCTTCCTCCTCTATGTTAGAGAGAACTATCTTGGGCACTAGAATCTAGGTCTTCCCCTTCTTCTTTATGTTGGGGTAAGTCTTCAACAAAAATTTCATTTATTTATTGGAAGAACATGAGGGGGATGCCTCTTATTTTGAAGATATTTTGAGATTTAAGTACTCCTCTATTTATTCTAAAGTTTTCCCATCTTCGTTTAGGGAGACTTTCTCTTCTCTAGTGGCATCAAGGCTATGTCATCACCGATCTCGATAGGAAGATCAGTGCTTTGTGCCACACTTTATTCTTGGGTTGCCTTCTTTATCAGCTTCATCTCATAGTAAATATAATGGATGAAGCCATCAATGGTAACCTTCAGGATGGGATCTATGTCAATGTGATCTAACTTATCTTCCTCATCTTTGGTGGCCTTCCCATTGGTGCAGATGAACTGGTACCTTTAACAATGCCTTTCTATATCCAATTCCTTGACTGAGATGTCTAGTTGATATGCATTAGGGATCCACCACAATGCCTCTCTAATGTATTTCACCAAGAATGCATAGGGGAGCTTCAACCATCCTAACTTGTCCCCATCTACTAGTGTTACGTGCACTAAATAAAAGTGTTACATCACATCAAAAGTTGTTCTAAATAAACTCTATGGGAGCCCCTAAGGGATGCGACATTCTATCATGAAGGCCTCTATGTTATTTTTACACCATCATATCATGTGAATTTTATATTTGGCACTAAAATAGGTAAGGCAAGTGAAGTTTTTGCACTTTTGTTTTGGGGAATCATGATGCTCTAGGAAAACCTAGAGATTGCCCTCATTCTCATCCAGGATCTTGATTTCTTTCATGACAATCAGAATAAGGATTGACCCCCATCTGAATGTTCCCTTCATGCTATGGCATTCCATCACATTTTTCACCAACTATTTGATGATGAATTTTGAAATATTAAATTTATTGACTAGTGCCATGTGGTATGATAAGCATAAGTATGCCTTTGACATGTCAGTCTATCAATTGCCTAAGCATAAAATAGAACTCATGAGGCACATTACGACCCTCATGTTGGGGTCCTCACACTTGTTGATGGGGAACATGAAATACCCCTTGATGTAATTGAGGAGCTTAGCCATGTGTTTCACGTCCTCCTCATCATCCATCAACTCATAGATATCTTTATTAGCATCTGGGAGCCTAGTTATCTTTTTGATCAAATAGAGTGAGATTTTCATGTATTGTCCTACCAAATACATGTAGTCCTCATGGATACACAAGAGTAGGAATTATACAAGTTATTTCACCTTCTTAAAGTAGGTAAATTCATAGAGTTGAGTTGTACCAAAAGCTATCAGCTTGTCTTGAATTGAGACATCGAAGAGGGTATTACCTTACACTAACTTTTACCTTGTGCCCACTACCCAATCTTATATCAAGTCTTACAAGTGACTTGGCATCCAATGGTTGTATTATTTTAATTGGAAATTTTTCACAAATGAGCACCAATATTCCCCCACCATAAATTTTAGGGGAAATGGCATGTGCTGGTATGACATATTGGTTATCACCTTAGTATCAACATCCATGATACTAATTGCCTTGACAAGTTATGCCTTGGTTTTGGTAACCGTTGTCTCTTATATAATCCTAACCTACTTGGGTTCCTATTATGCCTTTATGGAGCTTGATGCCTTGCAGTTCTTCACCATCCTGAATCAACTTGTTTTAAACTTTGGAATATGTGTCTTGTCAAAGCCTCAAATGGTGGTTAGCACTCTATAATCATGAGATCTATGACTGTATATTCAAGTTCAAGATTCTTTAGCTATTAATGGCATTCTAGGTGATAACTACTTATTCCACCTTGATTTTTTGCACCAGTCTCTCTCTCTAACCTTTCAACTTGGCCTTACTATGAATGTAATCTTTCTCAATGTATTACCATTCAGTCTAAATGCTTGAATTTCTCACATTTTCAATATGATAGGGTTTTTTTCTCTTCATCTCTTTGGTTCTTGCTTACGTTTTCTCTAAGTCTAAGTTAATTTAAAATTTGTAACCTAATCAAGTCTACCACCTACTATTTTATACCATTTATTATCACCTACCATTATTAATGTAGGCTTAATTATGTAGGTGCCTTGATTTTTTGGAAAATGCAAAATTCTATGAGATCCTCAACAATCTCTTATCTTTTTATGCATCAAATGTGTATCTTTATGCTACCACTACCACCTCATTAAATTCTCCCAATGGTTTTTTTGGTAAAGTGATGTGTGGTTTAAATAGTCACTTCTCACTCATTCTAGATGGATGTCAACTATCTTTAGATGGTTTCTTTTTGTGCTTTCATACTTGACCAACCTTCACCTTCCTTGTTATAACTTGACATCACATGTCCATGATTCAGCCTCCTTGATTTCAATTTTTTTGGGATGAAGTTGTAGAATAAAAAATCTATACCTTCACTAATGGTTTCTCAAGCTACCATCTGGTGCAGATCAAGGAGGATGATAAGCCCAAAACAACCTTTGTTATTCAATGGGGTTGTTTCACTTACAATGTGATGTCATTTAGATTAAAGAATGCACTAAATATATTCTCTAAAGTAGTGATCACTACCTTTAATGAATTTATCCATAAATTCTTCCAATTTTATCTTGACAACTATACTATGTATGGTTTTGTAAAAGACCACTATGACAATTTGTGCCTCATGTTTGAGAGGTGCAAGTAGCTCCAGATATTATTAAACCTAAAGAAGTGCATCTTCACAACCCCATTTCGAATAATTCTCAAGAACATCATCTATAAGGATGATATTCTTGTTGATCCTATGAATATATCCATCATCATTTAACTACAAACTCCTTTAATGTAGAAATATGTATGTACCTTTCTAGGCCATTACGGTTACTACATGAAGTTTATACAGAGATATGTAAAGATTGTAGCACCTCTAGAAAATATCTTGTGTATAGATGGCCTATTTTATTAGGGAAAGGCATAATAGGAGGCATTTGAAACATTGAATCCAAAATTGGCTAGTGCACCTATTCTGCAATTTCCAGAATAGACTACTCCTTTCCACATCCATGTCAATGCTTTAAGATCTAAAATTGGCACCATATTAGTGCAGTCAAGTGAAGGTAGGATGGACCACCCCATATCCTTTTTAAGTAGGAAATTAATTAATTTAGAGCATAATTACACCATTACTGAGCATGAAGTATTGGCAATGGTCTATGCCTTACAAAAATTTAGGCAATATCTACTAGCAACCCCATTCATCTTTTTCACTGATCACAAGTTGCTCAAATACCTCATGAACAAGCTTATTTTACATAGGCACATGTGTATATGGATTTTTCTATTCTATGAATTCTAGTTCTCAATTATGGTTAAACCTAAAAAGAAAAATTTGGGTACATACCATTTATTGTGCATCAATTCTAGTGATGCAATGGCACTAATTGAGGATGACATGTCAAACATGCATCTATACAAAGTCCATCATGTCCCTAAATATTTCATAGATATTTCCACTTTCCTAACATCTATACTTAACCCTAGACCTTGTCAACTAAGGAGAAAAAGCAACTTATGGTTTACACTACCCCATTCTAGATCATTGAGGCGAAACTATACAAACTAAGTAGAGATGATGTTTTTCACCAATGTGCTCTAGAACATGAAAGGGACTCCATCTTATAGGAAGTGCATGAGGGAATATACGAGGATATTTCATTGGATATGTAATAACATGTAAAGTATTATAGCCATGCTTATGGTGGCTAAGTCTATTCCAAGATACAAAGGAGTATACTAAGGCATGTGACATATGATAGTGCATTGACAAGCCCGACCACTAAGATGAGATGCCTCTCATCCCCATTATTTCCAAGGTGCCATTCAAGAAATAGGCCATTGAATTCATTGGGATAATAACTACCAAAGCATGATGCATAGGTGCTAGATATATTTTAGTGGCCATTGACTATTTCACCAAGTGGGTTGAAGTTGCACTGACCAAAGAATACACAACTATAATATCCATGTGCTTTATATGGGAGAACATCATAAGCTGGTATGGGTACCCATTAAGTCTAACTAGTGACCAAGGTACCCATTTCATTAATGAGATGGTATGCATCCTTTTGATTGAATACATGGTGGTGCATCACAAGACCACCCCTATCATCCCTAGGCTAATGACACAACTAAAGCATTCAACAAGATCTTAAGTACATGCCTGACAAAGATATGTGATGTTGGTTGCAAAGATTGGGATGATTATGTTTTAGCAGTATTATGGGCATACTATATGACATACAAGTGCCTAAAGAAATATACATAATTTCAATTGGTATTTGGTATTGAAGTAATTTTACCCATGGAATTCGTGGTGCCCTCACACATTGCATAGATTGGTCACTTAGATGACCAATAATCTTTAAGCACAAGGTTTTAAAACTTGGAGTGC
Organism: Torreya grandis; assembly: GCA_037957365.1. Taxonomy (NCBI): domain Eukaryota; kingdom Viridiplantae; phylum Streptophyta; class Pinopsida; order Cupressales; family Taxaceae; genus Torreya; species Torreya grandis. The sequence goes on along the minus strand of JARHVA010001927.1, from coordinate 1,080,635 downwards.
TTGGATGAGAAGTGTTCCTAAACCAAGTGGAGTTAGTAGATTGATGAGGCATGCCAAAAGCACTTGCATGACAAGCATATCAAGCACAAGGAGCTGATTGGAGGAGCATTGGTTCTACTCTATGATTCTAAGTACTTTAAGCACCTAGGCAAGTTACAAATATGGTAGATGGGTCTTTACATCATCCACCACATCTTAGAAACTAGCACATGTAATTTTTGAATGTTGTCTATAAAAAAGTTCCCTAGGCATTTCAATTTCAATTGACTAAAGACATAGAGGTAGTAGGTTGGTGTTTGTGCCATGAAAACTCTGACTTCTTGGTCACTAGTCATTTTGAAGTTGAGATGACTCAAATAAAGTTTGGCATAAGCCAAACCATCATTTTATTTTGTTTTATTTCTTATATAGTGTATAGAAGTAGTATGCAGCACATGATGCCCATAATCACTTTTGTGTTAGCACTTCACACATAATTCCAATCGGGTTAGTTGAGCATTTGCACCCATAAGTGCATAAGGCCAAACATATAAGTGGTGAGCACATGAAGTGTAATGAGTACAAGTAGAAGACATAGAAGATACATGTGCATGATATGAATAGTGAAAGGCACTTGAAGGCCCAAAAATGGACCACTTTGGTGTTTAAATTTATGCTAAAGTTAAAAGTAGGTGTATTCATTGATCCTATGCTAAAGACCTAAGAAGGCAAGAACTAAATATTATCAACATGGTTGAGTGCAAGGAAGAAAGTAAAGATGCACCATCTAGCTATGCATAAGAGAATTATAAGAAAATAAAAGCACCAAAAGGCTAGTGCATGGGATTTGTATGGGTTAGGATAGGCCAAGGTAAGATGACATGCAATAAATCAACCAAGGTAGAGGAGTATGCTTGAAATAAGGGCACAACTGGAAGAAAAATTTAAATCAAGGAGGATAAATCATTCACAAGCGATGTCAAGTCACCTTCCTTGAAATGAACCTCACATGTGCAAGATTCAGCCTCCTTGATTTCAGTTTTTCCTCTAGTTGTGCCCTTATTTCAAGAATACTCCTCTACCTTGGTTGATTTATTGCATGTCATCTTACCTTGGCCTATCCTAACCCATACAAATCACATGCACTTGCCCTTTGGTACCTTTATTTTCTTCTAATTCTCTTATGCACAGATAGATGGTGCATCTTTACTTTCTTCCTTTTACTCAACCATGTTGAGAATCTTTAGTTCTTGCCTTCTTAGGTCTCTAGCATAGGATCAATGGATACACCTACTTTTAAATTTAGCATAAATTTAAACACCAAAGTGGTCTATTTTTGGGCCTTCAAGTACCTTTCACTATTCATATCATGCACATGTATCTTCTATGTCTTCTACTTTTACTCATTACACTTCATGTGCCCACCACTTAGATGTTTGGCCTTATGCACTTATGGGTGCAAGTGCTCAACTCACCCAATTGGAATTATGTGTGAAGTGATAACACAAAATTTATTATGGACATCATGTGCTGCATATTACTTATATACACTATACTAGAAATAATACAAAATAAAATAATGGTTTGGCTTATGCCAAACTTTATTTGAGTCATATCAACTTCAAAATGACTAGTGACCAAGAAGTTAGAGTTTTGATGGCATAAGCACCAACCTACTACCTCTATGTATTTAGTTGATTTAAATTAAAATGCCTAGGGAAAATTTTGCTAGACAACATTTAAAACTCACATGTGTTAGTTTCTAATATGTGGTGGATGATGTAAGGACCCATCTACCATATTTGCAACTTGCCTAGGTGCTTAAAGTACTTAGAATCATAGAGTAGAACCAATGCTCCTCCAGTCAGCTCCTTGTGCTTGATATGCTTGTCATTCTAGTGCTTTTGGCATGCCTCCTTAATCTACTAACTCCACTTGGTTTAGGCACACTTCTCATCTAAGCACTCCAAGTTTTAAAACCTTGTGCTTAAAGATTATTGGTCATCTAAGTGACCAATCTATGAAATGTGTGAGGTCACCACAAATTCCATGGGTAAAATTACTTCAATTCCAAACACCAATTGAAATTATGTATCCTTATTTAGGCACTTGTATGCCGTATAGTATGCCCATGATACTGATAAAACATAATCATCCCAATATTTGAAACCAACATCACATATCTTTGTCAGGCATGTACTTAGGATCTTGTTGAATGCTTTAGTTGTGTCATTGGCCTAGGGATGATAGGGGTGGTCTTATGATGCACCACCATTTATTCAATAAAAATGATGCATACCATCTCACTAATGAAATGGGTACCTTGGTCACTAGTTAGACTTAATGGGTACCCATACTATCTTATGATGTTCTCCCATATAAAGCACATGGATATTATAGTTGTGTATTCTTTGGTCAGTGCAGCTTCAACCCACTTGGTGAAATAGTCAATGGCCACTAAAATATATCTAGCACCTATGCATCATGCTTTGGGAGTTATTATCCCAATGAATTTAATGGCCCATTTCTTGAATGGCACCTTGGAAATAATGGGGATGAGAAGAATCTCATCTTAGTGGTTGGGCTTGTCAAGGCACTGTCATATGTCACATGCCTTAGTATACTCCTTTGCATCTTGGAACAGACTTAGCCACCATAAGCATGACTATAATACCTTACATGTTGTTACATCTCCAATGCAATAGCCTCTTATATTCCCTCATGTAATTCCTATAAGATGGAGTCCCTTTCATGTTCTAGAACACACTGGTGAAAAACATCATCTCTACTCAATTTGCATAGTTTAGCCTCAATGATCTAGAATGGGGTAGTGTAAACCATAAGTTGATTTTTCTCCTTAGTTAACAAGGTCTAAGGCTAAGTATAGATGTTAGGAAAGTGGAAATATCTATGAAATCTTTAGGGACATGACGTACTCTGTATAGATGGATGTTTGACATGTCATCCTCAATTAGTGCCATTACATCACTAGAATTGATGCACAATAAATGGTATGTACCCAAATTTTCCTTTCTAGGTTTAACCATAATTGAGAACTAGAATTCCTAGAATAGAAAAATCCATCTACACATGTGCCTATGTAAAACAAGCTTATTCATGAGGTATTTGAGCACCTTGTGATCAGTGAAAAAGATGAATGGGTTTGCTAGTAGATATTGCCTAAATTTTGTAAGGCATGGACCATTGCCAATACTTCATGCTCAGTGGTGGTGTAATTATGCTCTAATTTAATTAATTTCCTACTTAAAAAGGAGATGGGGTGGTCCATCTTACCTTCACCTAACTACACTAATATGGTGCCAATTGTAGATCTTAAAGCATCGCCATGGATGTGGAAAGGAGTAGTCTAGTCTGGAAATTGTAGAATAGGTACACTAGCCAATTTTGGACTTAATTTTTCAAATGCCTCCTATTATGCCTTACCCCAATAGAATAGGCCATCTTTACACAAGAGATCTTATAGAGGTGCTACAATATTTACATAGCTCTGTATAAACTTCATGTAGTAGCCGTAATGGCCTAGAAAGGTACATACATCTTTCTACATTAAAGGAGTTTGGAGTTAAATGATGACGTCTATATTCATAGGATCAACAAGAAGATCATCCTTATAGATGATGTTCTTGTGCAATGTTTGAAATGGGGTTGTGAAGATGCACTTCTTTAGGTTTAATAATATTTGGAGCTACTTGTACCTCTCAAACATGAGGCACAAATTGTCATAGTGGTGTTTTAAAAAACCATACATAGTATAGTTGTCAAGATAAAATTGGAGGAACTTATGGATAAATTCCTTAAAGGTAGTGATCACTACTTTAGAGAATATAACTAGTGTATTCTTCAATCCAAATGACATCACATTGTAAGTGAAATAATCCCATTGAATAATAAAGGTTGTTTTGGGCTTACCCTCTGCACTAGATGGTAGCTTGAGAAACCATCAATGAAGGTATAGATTTTTTATCCTATAACTTCATCCAAGACCTCATTATTGAATAGGTTTAATAATGGGTCATTGATCTAGGTAGTGTTTAAGAGTCTATAGTTGATATAGATCTGTATGTACCCATCCTTCTTAATGTTGATGATCATCAAGCTTATCTAGTCAGATTTTTGTATAGTGTAGATGATGATGGCAACAAGCATTCCATCAATCTCCATTTTCACCCTAGCACAAAGATTAGAATTCATTTGATATAGGAGCTTCTTGACTGGCCTCATATCATCCACTATTTTGATGTTTATTTTACCAAGGGAAGGGTGGGTGACCTTCATGTCTTGGTATCTACATGGGAACAAGTCTTGGAATTCCTTAAAGAGGTCAAAAATTTGTGCCATCTCTACCTCAAACTAGTAAGTGCCTATAGTGATAATCTTCAGCTCACCTTTTACATTGATGTCTACTTTATTGGTCTTAAATAGTGCATGGTAGGGTTCATTTCTCTCTTGATGAAAATACTCAACTTGTCTTATCCCCTTAGTTGTGTCAATTCAAAGATGCATTATATCTTCTTCATCTAAGGCACTATCATCCACAAGGTGCACAAGTTTTTATCTTCCTATTAGAGCCTTCTAATTACAATCTTTCTAAGTATCATCAACTTCTTTTCTAGAGTCACACTGAGCACCGTATCTTCAAATAATGTTAGGAGTGATAATTATTTCTCTCCAAACATTTATTTAAAGCATTCTTCTAATATGGTAGTGTCCTCAAACACTACCCTATGTAAGACTTGTAGTTGCTCCAGTAGCTCTAAGTTCTATGAAGAAAAGGATAAGGTGTGTACGAACCTCTCATTGAGTAGCTTGTAATTCCCTATCTCATGATGCATCTCATTTACAATGTACCATACTTGGGCCCATGTTTTTAAGGTCTTGTAAAATGTGTGTACCCATAGGCCTCTTGGTGCATTCTCATCATATATAGTATAGTTTTCTTCCCACAAACTCACTTGCATGATTGGGTCAAAATCATTAGATTAAGTAGGTATGTCCAAAGTCCTCATTACTCTTGTTGAACCTAGTGCATATTTTTGCCTTCACATCTCACCATATAAGAAAGCTAGGTCTTTTCACTATCCACTAGTGAGTAGAAATGCTTTTTAAGGTACACTAGTGTACCCATTCAATCTATTTCCTTGGGGATGCAAGCTTCAATGTAATGGACATACCTTTTTATGGGTTGTCTCCCTTCATAATTTGGGAGTGATGAAAACTTCCCTTTACTTAGCCAAAACACCCTTTTTATAGTCTTTTTTTTATGGGCATCTCATCTCTTCTGATTGTACCTAATTTTAACTAGTTTTGTTCCAGTTGGCCTTGGCTCAAATGCATGCACCAAGTGACACCTTATGCTAGTTAGCTTGTAATCATCTTCTACCCATTATTCATAGGCTACATCAGTTATATTAGATGTTGATTTCCCATCTTCCCATTTGAACACTCCTTGGTCACTAGGGTTGAGCTTCTTGGTACCCTACACCATGATGTTGTAAATGTGGTTGATCTCATCATCGATAACAATGTTTTATACATAAGGGGGAACTTGATCACTTGATAGAGGGATCACCACCCTCACCTTGTTGTTTTCAAAATAACTTATTTAAGTTCATGTTTATGTTATTATAATAGCACCATGACCTACCCAAGAGTGCTAGACAGTTGTCCAACTTGATGACCTTGAATTCAGATTAGAACTTGATGCCCATGATATTTATAATGGTTCCCTTCAAGATCTTGATACGTTGCACTTAGTTTTTTTTATAAATGAATAACATGTGAAGTGAGGGCCTTAAGGGTGGCCACCCCATCTTTTCCCAAGTGGTTTTGGTAAGAATATTGACCTCTACACCTGTATCAACTAGTACTTCACAAACCAACCACCCATTAATGGTGTCATCTATCAATAACTCTTGGTCATACACTATGTTCTAAGTATGACTTACTTCACATGACCATTCCATGTGTGGCATAACAAACTAAATAATTTGAGGCATAGCCTCTTTTTCTAGTTTATTCCCTACGTGATTAAACAATAAATCCTTTAGCAGGGGTAATATCCCTTTAGTTTGTAAGAGGCATAAGATCTCGATCAACTCTTCTACTTTGACCTCTTGGACATCTTATCTTCTACATGAAGTAGTGGATTATTCCCCTAAATATTTGGCTAATTAGAGCTCACCCTAAAAATTTTATATCATGTTCATTGCTTGTTGTAGGATGTCCTTCTATCATGTAGGGTTAGGATAGGATGCAACTTTTAGATCTGGCCATGTTATACACTCAATATGGCTTGATTTTTGATATTCCAAACATAGTTCTTGGGTTAGTGTAGTTGTTAGCTAAGTGGTGAACCCACTCTAGGTTATGGCCTACACTTTAGGTAGCTCCTTGAGAGTTTTTTATGGCTTGGTAGTCCACCTTTCTTCCTTTGATTTATGCCTAACCATTGTGGCACCTTTGTCTACACCAGGCCAACCTTGAGCTAGATTTATGTATAGTTATATGCATTCCTCAACTATATTTGGTCCTTGATAATACCCACATGTTGGGTGCATGGGGAAGTCATGCTAATAATGTTTAGTCAACCCACACTTATAGCATGATCATGGTGGGAATATTCCTCCATCATGTCCTCCTTCTCACCCATATGCACCTTGTTGGTTTCCATAACCCATGTTATGATAGCCATAACCTTCATTTCATTGACCCACCGAACTAGTAGCTAATGTTTTCACCTACCTCATGCCTCTTTTCATGTTTTGGTGCATCTCATTAATGACTTAATAGTTCACTATTGAATGCATATAGTCATCACACATTTTGTAGTGAATGGTGGCATTCACTTGACTAATGCATTGTGATAGAGGATAATATCAAGAGTTATGTGACCCATGACAAAATTCATAGCTAATATGTAGGGTATGAACATTTCTTTATAGGAAACTATTCTTGTTATGCCCCTCCATCTCATAGTTAGTGCACCATAACCCACTATGAGTGTCATGCACTAAACTAGCTCTCAGATTTTGTAGCTAGGAGGCTATTGAGGTGATCTGCACCTCCATAAATGGACTAATCTTGATATTAGTGTTGTCTATTACCTAATCCTAGAGAAAAGCTTCAAGTGCTTTGTAGGGGTCCATGAATATTTTCATGGACAACACTCATCTGAAGGGTACTGACAGGCCTCTAATAAACCATTATGTATGTTGAGAGGGGTAAATATCATATGAAAGTTTAGGGAAAAGAGTTTTAAATCATGCATCATATAAGTGCATGCTCTCACATAACCATTGGCTAATTTATTTTAGCACCATGTGTTTCTACTCATTTTTTCTTGTTACATTCAGAAGAAGAAAGAAACTAAAGGTTAAGGGTCAGGGGTTTGTACGTTACCTGGTTTAAGTTGCACACCATATCCAGATGTTGTAGGAGCTCCTTTTTGGCTGTGGAGGATGACACCTGTAGAAAAGAATGAGACTCAAACATAGAAAATGTTAGAGATATATGGTGGATTGCCAAGCGATATGATCAATCCTAGAAGTGTAAAAGCTTCCTTGAGGGATGACAGTCCACTGTTTACGAAAAAGGGTGTTGTATAAAAGAAATGGTGAAAGACTAAGAAAGAGAAATAAAGATAATGCGTACCTGTTCTTTGTAATCAGTCTGCCACAGTCTCCAACATCGGTAGTCCTACCGGCGTTAGTCGATAAAGTTGTCGACATCGGTTATATTATCGATGTCGATAGGGGCAATGGGCCTTGATGCCGATGTCGGTAGGGGCAATGGGCCTTGGATGGGTCTCAGGGAATGTCTATGGTCGACAGAGGAGTCTAGAAGGAGTCTAAGAGTTTAATGGTTTATGCAAGGTTGTAGGGCAGTGAATATGGTCTGGAAAAGGGGCAAGGTAGAGGACATGGGTGGAAAGAGAATAAGAATGAGAGGAAGGCTTTTTAGCCTTTTCAAGAAGAAATTTGGGTTGTCTCTCAACAGTACTTAGGCATATTCAATGGAAACTAATTACCAATGCCTCCTACAATATTGAAATGAAATAGAAGAATACTTAGCTCTATTTGGATGAAGAACCAAGAGTATCAGGATGCTTGTTCCTAATGCAGTTGATGTAGAAGACTTCATACAACCTTCCAATCCAATGCCTAGAGATAATTTTGTAGAGCTTCTGTAGTTAGAGAGTGATGATAGAATGTTCCTGCCTCATCCCAAATCCTGCCTTTGATATGCAAAGAGTCAAGGAGCAAGAGAATTCAGATTCTAGGCGAAAGAGAGTTAGCATTCGGGGGTGTAGCTGAGGTTAGAATTTAGTTTTAAACAACTGATGTTGGCAATACCACCGGTGTCGATCGACTGTTGATCGACGTCGATGGATAGAGAATGGGTAAAAAGGCTATTTTTAGCCTTTTGCCCATTTTTCCATCTGCCAAGTTTAGTTGTCATTATTGAACAGTCTAAAGGCGAGTTTAATAGGCATGAGAATTAGTGGGGGAGTTGAAATAGGTCTTAGGTAATTATGATTAGTCATAGGGTGATAAATGGTCTAAGGGCAAGGAATCCAAGGTGAGGTGTCTAAAGGGGATGATTAATTTAAAATAAGAATTTTAAATTAATAAAGTATAGGTTAGGCATGTGAAAGTTAGAAAGGGACCAAGGGGGGGTTGACACTATTTTGGTGTCTACATTTGCCCCTTTTTGTCTTGTTGGTTGTTCTTGACGAACTGCAAGACAAAAATAGGAGTAAGTTGCCCCAGGTATGGGATAAGGTCATTTTTGTCCTGTTGGTTATTTTGATAAAATGCAAGACAAAAATAGGAGTAAGTTGCCCCAGTTATGGGATGAGGTATCCCCCCTCAAAGTGGGAGTCGAGGGAAGGTAATCTGATATCGAGTGCCGATGTGATAGGCAGTGGATGAGTATGGTGAAGTTGGAGTGTGAACACTGCAATAGTTGGGATTGTGTGTATACCACTTCACGTGATAGATAGGTCAAATTGTTGTAGTCAAAAGGTTGAGGAGTGCTAAAATCAAAATAACTAGTCCCCAACATTTAGTAATAGCTAATTGGGTTATTCGATCCAAGCTATAGCTCTAATGGTCAAAGCGGACTAAAATTGAAATAATTGGTCCCCAGCTTTTTGGTCGTAGCTAATTGGATTATTCGATCAAAGCTGTAGCTCTAATGGTCATCATGTTTCAAGTATCCTGGGCTTAAGAAGTGCTACTAGAAAACATGAAAATGTTGTAAGTAGTAGGGATTAACTTGGGTGCAATCCAATACTTGTGAGGGTCGTGGACAATTTGCTAACTATTCGTGAGGTAGCATATGCAATCAAAACAACCAAGGCATAATTGTCTCAAAAGTGGTCATGGTCTGAGGAGATAGTCATGATCTCCAAGGTCATTGGTCAAGTCAGGCTGAGATATAAATCATCTCAAGTGTAGTTTTTTGTGGATGGGGAGTTGTATGCGACCTCTAATGTGCCCCATGAGAAATCTAAGGTGAATTCTATAGTGTTAGGGCTGGTTGTTTGGTCATGATTTTGGGTTGGTATAAATGGTTGGTCCATTAGATGGATGAACAAAGGAATGTGGCTGAGCTAACCCCAGAAGACCCCATGTCAATTGAGTGCTGCCTACATAGCCCCTGTTTAAAGGGCCTTAGGCCAATGTAGTTCTCCCCAAAAGGGAGGAAGGAGTCAAAGAGGTCAATAGTTGATTTGGTCATGTTAATGGTTTAACACTTTCCATATGTCTGATGGTACATGCTTGAAATGATGAGTGTATGATGATGTTACAACCTTTTCCATATTATGTGATGGTGTATTTTGTAACATAGGTTATGTGGTTTTTCATCCCTAGCAAGATTCCATATTGGTGATGGATGTATGCTAAAAATGAAATGAGTTTATTTATGCTTCAGCATTGTTTGTATTGGTGATGATATATGCTTGACATAAATTGTGTTTGGTTGTTAGTTTCCATGTGTATTGTTTTCCATAGAAACTAGTGTGAATGGGCTATGATAATTTACATAACACAAATTGATATTTGCATTAAATAAATCATGAGGTTATGCTAATGGTTAGAAAATGTTTTGGTTTGGTTTGGTTTGGTTAGGAAATGATTTGGTTGTATGTGACAAAAGAAGTGAAAGGTGTTTTGCCCTTTCATTAACAAGGACCATAATGATAGCATAGATAGGGTTGTTGCAAACAAAATCCCCGTTCATGCATTACGTCATTGACCATTGTTTGTGTTAGAGAAGTATTTAAATCACTTGATGTTAAGTGAGCTCAAAATCCCTTGGGTATGTTGGGGTAATAGGTTTGATTATGTGAGATGTGAGGATAGCGTAACCCTTTTTAGCAAGGATAAATTTTCCCCTTTTATAGGTGACCCTAAGAATGACTATAGGCAAGTCCATGACTTAATAATTTGTCAGTCAAAATTTTTTTTGGTAGACTGATCAATGCGAGAAGTCTACGTGGGGATGTTGTTTTGTTTTGTGGTCATATGTGAAGCTGATCGATGTAAGAAGCTTCTGAGAGAGTGTTGTTTGTAGCAATATTTGGGCATAGCCATCCTTCGAGGGATTGGTCTATATTTTGCTTTATATGGTTGAAGGTCTTTGAATAGCTATCCTTCAAGGGAACAGTCTATCAATTACAACAATTATGCAGCTGTCCTTCGAGGGAGCAGTCTACATTTATAGTTTTATGACCTTTAAATAGGCATCCCAATTTTATATGTTTTGTGGACTAAAGTTTTAATCATGGACTAGCCTATAGAGGTTTATGGGTTTCCCTTTTAGTAGGACAAAGTATTAATGCAAAAAGGATTAACTAATGTTTATAGGAAAAAAAGGGTTGAAAGGAATAGGAATGAGGATGACAAGGATTGCTCAAGAGATGAGCTCAAGTTAAATATCAAGTGAATGAGTACTTGATTAACAGTAAAATGGTCACAAATGCAAGGCATTAAGGGGTTCAGGTCCAGGCTGGCCTTCAAGAGAAGACAAACGATAAGTCCTTGATCCATACTTGTGCGTTATGATATAAGGTCTGAGCCAATTAGGATCAAACTTGCCTCGTTTACTTATCTCTATATTGGTCACGTGTTGGTTTTCTTTAAGGATGAGATCCCCAATTTTGAAATCTCGTTCTTTCAAATTTTTGTTATATGCATGTTTGATGCGATTTTGGTAGATATGAAGATGATTAAGAGCGGCAAGACGACGTTCATCAAGTAACTCAAGCTGAGCTAATCGATCTTGACGAAAGTCATCATTAGAAAGTATGTCATGTAAAGAGATGCATAGAGAAGGTATTTTTACTTCAAGACGTAGGACAGCCTCTGTTCCATACACTAAAGAGAAAGGTGTAGCACTAATAGGGGTTTGAATGCTAGTGTGGTAGGCCCATAAAGCGAAGGGAATGTGAATGTGCCAATCCCTTCCAGTGTTGTTGACCACCTTCATTAGCATTTTGGTTAAGATTTTGTTGGAAGCCTCAGCTTTCCCATTTGCTTGTGGGTAGTAAGGTGAGGAGAAGCTGAGCTTGATGCCAAATGAGTCACAAAGTTTTTGGACAGTTTTGTTTTTGAATGATTTGCCGTTATCAGTGATGATTTTGTGAGGTACATCGAAATGATAGATGATGTGGTGGTTGATGAAGTCGACAATTTTGTCAACTCTAGTGGAGATGAGGGGAATACCTTCCACCCATTTAGTGAAGTATTCGGTCGTGGTGATAATAGATTGATGTTAGAGATGAATGAGGGTTAATCTCACTGATTAGATCTAAGCCCCATTGTGAAAAGGGCCAAAAATCCTTAGCAACTTGTAAAGCATGGCTAGGGACGTGAAGTAAGTTAGCATGTTACTGGCATTTGATACAATGCCAAACATAGTTGTTGTAGTCTTGGTGAAGAGTGGGCCAATAATAGCCCAGGTGAAGGATGCGTTTTGCAATCGAGTTACCATTGAAGTGTCCTCTACAAATCCCATCATGAACTTCTTTAATGGTGTGAGATGTTTCAGTGGAGGTTAGACATCGAAGAAAGAGGCCATCAAAACCTCTTTTGTAGAGAAGACCCCCTAGCATGGTATATCAAGCAGTACTCTTGATAAAAGCCCACTGTGCATTGCTAGAGAGATCAAGAGGAATGATAGAAAAAGTTAAGTAGTCAACAAGTTGTTTATACCAAACATCGTGTGGACTAGAGTCGATATTGCCGACAAAGTTGATGTCAGTGGAAATATATGAAGGCAATGCCAAATGATGTATCATGACATAAATTCTTGAAGAAGAAGATGAAGATGGTATGCGTGAGGTGAGAGAGGCCATAGTGTCGACAAACTTATTCATAGAGTGAGGAATAGTTTGCAAGAGATAATGGTCGAAAGACTCTAGCAATGTGTCGACACAATGTTTATACCTTTGCAAAACTTCATTTTTACAAAGATATGAACCATTGATTTGATTGACAACTAGTTGTGAGTTGCCAAAGATGCTGATGGTCTTGATGCCTAGGAAAAGGGTGGTTTGAAGTCCCAAAATTAAGGCTTCATAATCAGCCATGTTGTTGGTACATTCAAAGTCAAGTTTGAAGGATAGGGGCATGGGCTCACTCTCATGAGGGATGAGAATGACCCCCACACCCCCATCATGTTGACATTTAGATCCATCAAAGAACATTGTCATTTGATAGAATATGTCATCAGTGGAAAGTGTGGCGATAGATTCGTTAGGGAATTCACAGTGAGAGGGTTGGTTGTCAGGTAGAGGGGCATCCGCTAGTTGGTCAGTGATTGTTTGCCCCTTTATATATTTTTGTTGGATGAATTCTAAGTCAAACTCAGTAAGAAGCATGAGCCAACGAGCCATACGTTGATTTTGGTATGGCTTGGAATGTAGGTACTTGAGAGGATCGGTGTGGGTGATGACATAAGTTTTGTGATTGAGGAGATAATGATGAAGTTTGGTGGTGGAAAAGACTAATGCCAAGCAAAGTTTTTTGGTATGAGTATACCAAGTTTCATAGTCAATGAGTGTTCAGCTTATATAATAAACCACCTGCTCTCGATGTTGTTCGTCTCGGTGTGTAATCATGGCACCTAAGGAATGATTTATTGCTGAGATGTAAAGATAGAAAGGTTGGTTGTCTTTAGGTGGAATAAGGACTGGTGGAGAGACAAGATAATGTTTAAGAGCATCAAAAGCCTCTTGGAAATTCTTATCCCAATTAAAGGAGACGTCCTTCTTGAGGAGGTGATGAAAGGGTTGACATCGGTCAGAAAGTTGTGAGATGAAGCGGTGAATAGATTGAAGCTTCCCTTACAGGCTGCAAAGTTGTTTTAGATTGGTAGGTGGTGGCATCTTGAGTATAGCTCAAATTTTAGCGGGATCAATCTCAATGCCATGAAGAGAAATGATGAAACCCAAAATCTTCCCTGAGAGAACCCCAAAGACACATTTCTTGGGGTTAAGGTGAACATTGTATTGTAGAAGGCGAGTGAAGATTATTTTGAGGATGGTTAAATGGTCATGACGAAGTTTGGATTTTTATAATAGGTCATCCACATAGTCCTCCATGATTTTTTGGAGGAGATCATGAAATATGTAAGTCATGGCACATTGATATGTGGCGCCTGCATTCTTTAGGCCAAAAGGCATGACCCTATAGCAAAAAGTCCCCCATGGGGTGATGAAGGTAGTTTTGTGTTGATCTTCTAGCGCAATCAAGAGTTGGTTATATCCTAAAAACCCATCCATGAGTGATAGCATCTCATGACTGGACATAAGATCAACAAGTTGGTTGATGTTGGGTAGAGGAAAATTGTCCTTTGGGCAAGCTAGGTTAAGGTCATGATAGTCAGTACAGATTCAGATCCCCTCAGTTGCTTTGGTGATAGGGACAATGTTTTACACCCATTGTAGATAATCAATGGGTTAGATAAAGGAGACAGAGAGAAGACATTGAAGCTCCTCTTTGACAAGGAGGGCGATGCAAGGATGCATCTTGTGAAGCTTTTGCCTAACAGGCTTAGTTGCAAGGTTTGTGATGATGTTATGAATGACAATGTTAGGGTCGATGCCAGGCATATCGCTATAGGTCCAAGCAAAGGCTTTGCTATGATCTGCAAGGAATTTGGTATAGTCAATTTGTTCCTGGGCATCCAAAGATTAACCAATCTTTAAAACGTGAGGAACATCAAAAAATGGAAGGTTAATGTCAATGGTCGATTCATTTAACATAACCTGCATTTCTGAAGGAAGTGATCATTGAATGAAGGAGTCATCTACACCCATGTAGGTGAGAATGGCATCATCATCTATGCATTGGATAGTGTTGATGGTAGAAGAGTCATCATCTATCATGTCTAGATAAATGAGAGGAAGAGACCTTGATACCCCACCTAGTTGATAGGCCAGGGGTTCTAAGTGAATGGCGTTTATGCAAAAAAAACTAGGAGGGATGGAAACCACCGACTCCATAGGTGAAGATGGGGGAATATGTGAGTTTGGAGGTGATTTTTCTATGATAGGTTTGGGGTGAGGGTTTTTAGAAGTTTCAGTAGGTTCTTCAAAACCTAGGCCATGTCGTTTCTTGGCATTCTTTATGGCCTCATCATTTGGTGGTTCTACGGGCTAGTGGGAGCCTTGTTCGTAGCGCCCAAAGCCAAAGACCTTCCATGCACACCTATAAATATAGGTATGAGCAAAGTTTGGGTTGCTAAGAAAAAATAAGTTAGACGTAAATGGTTGGGGTGATGAGAGAGGATTCCCATCAGTGGGAGCTCGATCTAGCCCTCCATAGATGAGATTTGTTTAAAGATTGAGAGGACCATAAGGGATGACCATTCTGATATGATGGTCATAGCTAGGATTGTGATGAAGTTGTCCATACTCTTGAGGAGTTTAGAACATGTCCAAGGTGAGTAAACGATACTCCCCAAGTGAAAGATGTTGGAAGGTATCTTCCATAGGGTCTTTTGTTGTCACTTGAGGAGGTGGTGTAGGTGTAACCACCATTTGCATACTTGTTGAAGCTTTTGCAGGTGGAGGTGGTGTTTGGGTTGATGTTTTTAAAGGAATGAGAAAATCGTTGGGTTGATAAGTTGTGTTGCATGTCTTGAAAGGGGTGGGTTCTGCGGGAATGACATAGACTTGACCATCGTGTTCAAATTTGACACAATGGTGTAATGTAGAAGGGACACAGGCCATGGCACAGATCTAAGGTCATCCTAATTACATGTTGTATTGGAACTCCCCTTCGATGATGTAGAAGAGTTCTGGGATTGTTCATGGGCCAACATGAATATGTATGACGACGGTGCTAATGGTAGTGGCAGTCGAGTCATTAAAAGATCAAAGAATTGCGTTAGTCTTTGACACATAATTCTTTGGGAGAGCTAATTGGTCATAGGCATGGGTGGAAATGATATTGATGCTGGCACCCCCATCAATCATAACTCGCTTAATGTGAGTTCTATCAATGTAGGCTATGATGAAAAGGATAGCATCCTGATCTTCCAAGTTGGAGGTAAGAATTTTAGAATCACTAAAGGTAATAGAGGTGACAGTGGGTAATGATTGGACTAAGGTAGCTAGTGGTTGGGTGTCTTCGGGTTGGACCTCCACTGCCTATAAAGCTTTGATTAAAGCTTGACGATGTTATGGAGAGCTTTGAATGAGGTCATATAAATTCATCTTCATGGGAGTTTGGTGAAGTTGTTTCACCATAGAATCATGGATTGCCTCTGAAAAAGTTGGTTGGGATGTACCCAAGATAGAAATCTTGGGTTTTGGTGGTTGAGCAGGTTTGACAAATGGGTAGGTCCAAGGAATAACAACTTTCTCTTTTGCTTTATCCTTTAAAGTTTGTGACCTAGTGGCCACATTGATGGTAGTAATCTCGAATAAAGGGGACGAAGGAGGTAAAGGGACCATAGTCTGATGATGGGATCCCGATGAAGGTGAAGAGGTTTGAGAGACATGAGATGGTGTTGGAAATTTGTTGAAAGAATCCTTAATAATAAGGGTGTCTTTTTCCAATTGTTGGTGAATGACAACCTTAAGGGCACAATAGTTCTTGATATCATGCCTAGGTGTGTGATGATAGAGGCAAATTTGGGTGTCATCAAACTAAGATGGTTTTGATCTGATAGGTTGAAATGGTTTAATAGGTGGGAGAGTGATGCTAGAAGTTTGCAAAAGTCAGCGTAGTATCAAAGCATATGAACCCACTAATGGGTCCATGCTTGTTGATGCACTAGGTGTTGATGACTTTTGTTTGGGAGTTGTTGAGGGAGGTTTTCGTACCACCTTTTGGGTTGGTGGTGTGGCCACTAGTGTAGATGACACTTTTTTTGTGAGGGGTGCCAAATTTTTTAGAGGAGGTATGTTTTTGGTGGGTAAAGGGAGTAATGGAGGCAACTTGTTTTTGTTAGGTGTTGGAGTAGGGAGCACTCCTATTAAGGTAAAAGGATGTGAGCCCAAAATGGAGGGCAATGATGATGGTGGAGGAGGAGTTCTCCGACATGGTTTAGTAGCCTTCTTTAATACGGTGTGAGGACTACTATTATGGGGGGTGAGATTCAAATCTACCTTCACTTATAGGTGAGTGAGATTCAATACGGGGTGAACACCGAGAGATTTAACTTGTTTTGGTATGGTAGTCACTTGTGAGTGTTTAGGTTTAGATGTGGATGTTTGAGCTTCAAAATTTTTGGAAGTAAAAGCTTGATCCTTGTTAGAGACTTTGGGATAATTTGTTGTGGATGAGTTGACAGTATGAGATGAAGTAGGATGTGTAAGATAAGGAGTTTTAAGTCACTCCCATAATGCCTCATGCTCTAAGTTCTTCGAATGGAGAAATCCTAAGTTCTCAGCCAAACGAGAGAATGGCTTTGAAGATGTTAGACGAGGCTTTGGTTTTTTAAAAGATGTGGGTGGTTGTGAGACCGAAAATGTGTTAGATGCAGCGATCTCGGGCCAAAGGCATGAGAGAGCCATTACTAGATCATCTTCAGTTGAAGTAGGTGAAGAGACAAGTTCTTCTCTTGGTGGAGAAGGAATTGGAGAATGTGACTCCTTAAGAGGATAAAGGGCAGGGATGATCATGCCTTCTACTTGTGGTCGAAGAGAAGGAAAGGTATGATCCTCCATAGGTAATAAGAAGGATGAGGGTGGGGCTAGTAGCACTGGTATCGTCAAAGCGTCCTCCAATATAAGAGAGTTCGATGGAGAACTAATAGGAGAAGAAGGCTCTTCTACTTGTGGTGGACAAATAGGAGAAGAAGGCTCTTCTACCTGTGGTGGACAAATATGAGAAGAAGGCTCTTCTACTTGTGATGGACAAATAGGAGAAGAAGGCTCTTCTACCTGTGATGGACAAATAGGTTGACTAACCCTTTCAGACTATGGGAGAGGTTGGTTAGGCATAAAAGGAGAGACCGTGTTGACCGTGCATTTATTATGCTCTTGGGGGTCATCAGTCATAGTCTGTATGTTGTTTTGGCTAGGGGGTGGTTAGGGAATGGTTGCCTAAAGATGTCTATGTTTTGGTTAGGCAATGCATTTGGGTTATCCAAGACAAGACCCCCCTTGTCTAACATATCCTGAATAATGTTCTTGAGGGTTTTGTAATTGTCAGTGTCATGACCTTTAACACGATGATAATAACAAAACTCATTTTCCCTATACCATGCTGGGATGGCTCGCATGGGATCAAATTGAGGTGGTGGTCAAATTTGAGGGAGGTTAAGGACTCCCTGCTTTACTAGTTTATCCAACATAGAAGCGTATGATTCTCCTATTGGAGTATATTGATGTTGTATGTATCATTGTTGGAATTGTTTTGTGATGTATTCTGATGTGGAAGGTTGAGATTGGTTGGTTGTTGTTGAAGATGATGGCCTAAGGACCACAGTGTTTGTTGATCCCTTGGACTTGGAATTGGAAGAAGAAGATTTGGATGAAGGGTCATTTGATTTGGCATTAGTATTTTTACTACGTAGTTTGACTTTATTTTCTTTGACAGCACGGAGTTCAAGCTTCCTAGCCATGGTGAAAGCTTCATCAAATGTGTGGAATGTTTGGACCCATAAAGTAGATGAGATGTGTTTGGCACATGCTTGTGAAAAGAGCTCAATGAGCTCAAGTTGAGGTAAAGAAAAGGAGAGTTGGTTGATTAAACTTCTCCATCGAGCAACGAAATCAGCTATTGATTCATCATCGAATTGTCTAATAGAATATAGGTCTATGATAGAGACCTTTTTAGTGATGTTGATTGAAAAGTGGTCAAGAAATAGTTGAGCTAGTTGAGTGAAGGTAAAAATAGAATGACTGGTAATAGAACTATACCAATCAAGGGTGGCACCAGAAAGTGACATGGGAAATGTGTGTAGTAATAACACATCATCATGTGCTATAAGGTAACAAGCATGTCTAAATGCTCATAGATGTTGTTGTGGGTCTTCCTTACTCTAAAAGCGAGTAAACTTGGGAAGTTCCCACTGACTAGGATATGGTCAGATTGGGACCGAAGGATGAATAGGTTCATTACAGATTTGTTCATATGAAAGAACATTCTTTGAACCTGAAATAGATGTCTCAAGGTTGGACATCTTATCCATCAGCATCTTGATTAGATCGGCTGATGGATTGGTAGGAGGGGTACCCCCTAGATTGTAGGGTACCTGAAAGGCATTAGGAGGGGCGTATGACATAGTTGGTTGTGCTTGTATAGGCACAACATATTGGTAACTAGTCATAGGGACTGATGTTGAAGTAAAGGGTGGTTGTGTCATAAAGCTAGAAGGCACAACTTGACTTGATGTCACCAAAGGTGGTTGGATGGTGGCAACACTAACCAAAGGATAAGTAATCACTCTTGTATTTATGGGTGCAAGAGTAGGTGGGATGGAGACAATTAAGATCTGGAATGATGTAGAACTTTGTTGAATGGTTTGTGGTTGAGGGGGTACAGAAATCCTAATGGAGGTAGGTCCAGAAATAGAAGGAGAGGACACACTTTGAAGATTGGTCATGGTCGGGTTGTTAGTTGAGGCAATGGCCTAGGTGACCATGGGTTGGGTTACGGAGGCTATTGATATGATTGTTGTTTCAACTAAGGAAGTTGGCATCCCATAAACTGGGTTACCTGAAGGATCTCGCATTTGACTTCTCAAGAGATAGTGCTAAAGAGCCTTGACATTGAGGTCAAGAAACCTTTCAAAGTCTTGGTCCCCTTCAAGAACAATAGGGGGTTGAGTTGGGGTTGGTTGGATAAGAGTACGTTCAGTTTCTAAATTATATTCCATTTGGGGACTTGATATAGAAGGTGAAGGCGGGAGTGGTTGTTGCCTTGCGTGGTCAACAAGAGTTTTGGTTTGACTACGTGTCAAAACCATCCAAGGCAAAATTTGTTCAAGTTTTAAAAACTGTATATTCCAGTCTCAAAATTCTAGAATGTGTTTGAAAGCCAAAAAGTTAGGTTTTGAACTTGCTATTTTGAAAGAAATATTTTTGACAGTGACCAACGTCAGTTAAATAACTGATATCGGTTATGTATAATTGTCGATGTTGGTCAGATAATCGATGTCGGTGAAGATCAGTTGCCGATGTCAGTGGAAAAACTGATGTCGGTTACTATGTATTTCCAAAAATTTAGAAAACTAAAAGTTTTTTGAAGAAAGAAGAAAGTTCTGAGTTATTTTTGGAGCTCAGAATAATGCATCCTTACCAGCTCAAAAAACTAGATAAAAATAGAAAAGTAGATGAAGGCAAGCAGCCTCTAAACGTTAAATTCCTAACAATAAATTTTAGAGTCATGTTGGCTTATGCCTTAGAAGAGTGTTTTTGAGAATTGGGCTTTTGGAATAGGTACTAAAAGAAGTAGTCTAAGGTTGGTTTCGGGTTATGTTTTGGTGCACAAAATCTGTATTAGGTTTCGTACATGGCTTGGTGCTAGGAGCTTGCTCCCCTCACTTCATGAGCCTAGAGCCAAGCTGGGTTGCTTAGCCAATATATACTTCCCCTATAGTTTATACTCTGCCAGAGAATAGAGTGGGTTCTCCCCTTGGTAGTGAAGTCCAAGTAGGATTACCAGGAAGGGTAAGGTATCCACTAGGTGATGAAATCCTAGTCGGGCCTTGTCTCAGGTATGTTTAGATGTTTAGTTTGATGTGTTTGTGGTCTGGATGTGTAACATATGTGCACTATGATTTATTCATAATGCATTTTTAATTACTAGATGAGCTAAAAATAAATTCAAGTAGGAATGAGATGCAATATATTTTTAACCCAAATGAAAATGTTTCATTCAGATGCAAACAAGTGAGGAAAAGGTTGAGAGTATGAATTTCACTACTCTAAAATGCAAGGAAAAAGTGACAAGAAAAAAGAAAGAAGATTTTTTTAACTTGTGCTTATGATTTATTTTTGAAATAAAAAGATAGAAGAAGAGAAATTTTCCTAATGCACCTATATGAAAGTTTGCCTTTTAGAAGAAATGAACCCAAGGAAAACTCCAGGGTCCCACCGGGCATGCCAAAATGTTTCTACTCATTTTTTCTTGTTACATTCAGAAAAAGAAAGAAACTAAAGGTTAAGGGTAAGGGGTTTTTACGTTACCTAGATTAAGTTGTGCACTGTATCCAAATGTTGTAGGAGCTCCTCTTTGGATATGGAGGATGACACCTGTAGAAAAGAAAAACACAAAAAATGTTAGAGAGATATATGGTGGACTGCTAAGCGATATGCTCGGTCTTGGAAGCGTAAAAACTTCCTTGAGGGATGACAGTCCACTATTTATGAAAAAGGGTGTTGTATAAAAGAAATGGTGAAAGACTAAGAAAGAGAAATAAAGATAACGTGTACCTATTCTCTGCAATCAGTCTACCACAGTCACCGATGTCGGTAGTCCTGTCGGCATCGGTCGATAAATTTGTTGACATCGATTATATTATCGATGTTGGTAGGGGCAATGGGCCTTGATGCCAATGTCAGTAGGGGAAATGGGCCTTGGATGGGTCTCAAGGAATGTCTGTGGTCGACAGAGGAGTCTGGAAGGAGTCTGAGAGTTTAATGGTTTGTGTAGGGTTGTAGGGTAGTGAATATGGTCTAGAAAATGGGCAAGGTAGAGGACATGGGTGGAAAGAGAATAAGAATGAGAGGAAGGCTTTTCAACCTTTTTGGGAAGAAAGTTGGGTTGTCTCTCAACAGTACTCAGGCATATTAAATGGAAACTAATTACCAATGCCTCCTAAAATACTGAAATGAAATAGAAGAATACTTAGCTCTATTTGGATGAAGAACCAAGAGTGTCAAGATGCTTGTTCTTGATGCAGATGATGTAGAAGACTTCGTATAACCTTCCAATCCAATGCCTGGAGAGAATTCTATAGAGCTTTTGTAGCTGGAGAGTGATGATAGAATGTTCCTGCCTCATCCCAAATCTTGCCTTTGATATGCAAAGAGTCAAGGAGTAAGAGAATTTAGATTCCAAGGGCAAGAGAGTTAGCAATCGGGGGTGTAGCCGAGGTTAGAATTTAGTTTTAAACAATCGACGTTGGCAATATCGTTGGTGTCGGTCAACTATTGATCAACGTCGGCGGATAGAGAATGGGTAAAAAGGCTATTTTTAGCCTTTTGCCCATTCTTCCATTTGCCAAGTTTAGTTGTCGTTGTTGAACAGTCCAAAGGTGGGTTTAATAGGCACGAGAATTATTGGGGGAGTTGAAATAGGTTTTAGGTAATTATGATTAGTCATAGGGTGATGAATGGTCTAAGGGTGAGGAATCCAAGGTGAGGTGTCTAAATGGGATGATTAATTTAAAATAAGAATTTTAAATTAATAAATTATAGGTTAGGCATTTGAAAGTTAGAAAGGGACCAAGGGGGGTTTGACACTATTTTGGTGTCTACACCATGATTCTCTACTACTCAAACTCAGGGATATCAAACTCTTTCAAAATCTTCCTTTAGCAAATTATAGTCAACCATACCCTAATTCAGATCAAATTTTTGATACCAAATATGGGCACAATACAGTAAGGTGGTCATGAATTAAGTTACCTTGTGCTTGGATTGAGTAATGCCTTAAGCACACCATTTTATCTCACACTTAAGCACATGATCCATGACATTCTCTACATCATGATACTCAAACAAGTGCATCAGCATCTCATAATAGATCTGTTAAGGGGGTGGTGTCAATTTCTAGGGCACTTGTTCCCCTTGCATCTAGGTTAGGTATGGCCCTTTATCACGTCCAATTTTAGGGTGGATCATTAACCCTATCATTGTTGGCTATGTTATTGAACTTGTCAGTGTAGTACCACTCACTTGTGGCACCATGCCACTTCTTATGGGATATTACCCCATTAGCACAATTCATATCCTCTATATATAAATTCTTGTGCCCATGTTTAGGGTTCCTAAGTTGGTGTTTTTTGGATTCACCATGTCTTACTCAATTCCTCATAAGGAATCACTTGCTCAATCATAAAATCTTGATCCAAATCATGAATCCTATCAAATTTAATATCGATAATAGGTTCAATTACGATTCTTCTATCTTATAATGGGGAATCTAGTGCATGATATTACACTTTAGGTTTAAAGGGGGTAGGTGCTTCTAGTGCATCTTTAATTTCCATATATTTTAAGAACCCACTATATCCTACACCCAATTACTATGTCTAGTCTCTTACTTCTTCCTCTCTCTCTTCACACTACTACAATTTAATAGATCCTTCCTCATGCCCTTCCCACTCACTATGGGTCCTCTCAATAATTCCAAGTTCTATATCTACTATCAGCCTATGCCTTCACTTATTATATTTTAGCCTCTGAAACTCTTGGGTGTTAGGTCTATTCTCCCCTTCTATTACACCTCACCTACACTTCCCCATCTCACCTTCTATGCTTTCTCAAACATGCAAGGATTTTAGCCTTCCATTCTTATGGTCTCTATACCATAATCCACTAGAAGTTTCTTTAGTTTGGTGTCAATTCTTCTTATGAATATGACCTTTATTTCATGAATAAACTCATGCTCTAATTATTTTGAGTATGAGAAGGTTGACACTATGAACTCCAACACATAGTTATTCAACATGCCACTCCACCATTTATCTACAACATGCATCCAAACTTCATCCAAGCTCTTAAGCCTATCTATATACTCTATTATCCACTCGATGCACTTGTCATAGCTTTGCCTTCTATAGGTAGTATAGGCAACCAACCACCAATACACATGATTATGTGTGTCACAAGAGAACACCTCATACAAAGCATCATACGGGTTGGATTACACCCATTTCCTTAGTCTTACACTTTATATGTAGGATGTTTTTACATGAGACTATCTTCCACTTGCTCTAGCTAGTGCTCAGTATTCTCAAGTGATAGTCAAATCATCACTCTATTACACTATTTTAATAATGAAATTCAACATAGGTCCCAATAATAAAACCAAAATGTTATAGAAAAGTTTTCTAATTTAGCTTTTGTGCTTAGTCATGTACCTAGTAGTCAAACTAAGTCAGTTCTAGACTTGATGTAGCTAGGCATGAGCATAGTAAGGTCTAGTGCACAATATTTAACACACTATTATACTATCATCAATTTCACACAAGGCACAAACCTTGTGTGCTCACTTGAAGCACAACAACAAAAGGACTAGGGCCTTATTAGGCTAGTTGAAATAGGTATAACTTAAGTTTCAATGGGGTTTAGTTATTGACAAGATGGGTTCAGGTGGCCTATTAGCACTAGGCTATTTTATGGAAACTCAATAGGCATAATTATTCTCAAGGGTACAAGTCCTAAAGTGTAATTTCATAACTAGATAGACCAATATCTTAATGGCATAAGTTGTGGGAATAGATAGTATAGGGTTTTTTGGTCACTTAGATGAGTCATGGGGATGACTTGGGTTCAAGCACTCATTATTAGGGTAGCACTCCAAATTTGGGTCACAAAGGCTCAGTGTAGTCATATCTAAATACTTAGCCTATTTATAAGTAGGATAAAGTCATATGGAATAAATATGCCATTAGCTACCAAGGATAAACCTTTATAGAATAATACATTTAAGGTAATAAACTATAGCATTGCATATATAAAACTAAGTTATAAACATAACACTACACAAACTATAATGTAAGAATCAACATTTCATTTCTTCAAAAACATTTTCATTGATTCATATCTTAACATATAAATTTAAAGGAATAAAAATAGAGCATATGCTCTTCCTTAACGCTACTCATGCCCAATGGCTCATAAGTGAGTTTGTTTGATACATTCAAATACTTAACCTATCTATGTAGATTAAAAAGTGACATTAATGGTTCTATTTCTCTAGAGCTTCATTGCCTTAATTTCATCCCCTTCTCTTTAAAAAGCAAACCTTTTTTTATAGGCAATTTGGTCATCTCCTTCCCAAGTTGGATCAATGTATGCCAAGTGATGAGCTATTTATAAGGGTTGTTAGTTTATTGGCTCCACTACACTACCCAGGTTGGACAAGTACATGTCATAGGCTGATCTATCATTGGGGGTCACTATCTCACTTTCTCTACTCTTTTGATACCTTTGTTTCTTGAGCTACCACATGTAAGTTATTATAGGGATGTCCTTTGAAGGATGGTGCCATGTAACCTCTTGCCATTTGGCATAGGATTCTTAGGGATTCCTCTAGCTGGTGCAAAATTACAAAAGGGGAGTAACCATTTCATAAGATTGCCTCACACCAAGGTAGGCCTAGTTGGCATGGTCCATGTAGTTGGTAAAAAAGGGGGTCCAACATGAGACCTCATATAGACTGCTCCTCTCTACTCAAGAATACCTATTGATACCTAAGCATCCTCTACCTAGGTACACATCAAGGTACTACATTTTACTAGGTGAATAAATCATCTTAATGGATAAAATGAAACCTAAGAATCTCAAAAACCTTAAATAATGCAAATAAACCTTAAACTATGCAAAATAGCTAATGGATTCATTTGGATTTGGTTTATGGCTATTGTTATTGAGGACTATGTGGAAGTTTGTTTCCTTTGAAAGAGGAAATCCTCCATATTCTTAAATTTCCCTTACAACTTAAATAAAGCATTATCCATAGACTTACAAACTAGAGATTAGTTGCCATGAGAGTAAGTTGAGTTATGCTTGAAGCTCTTCTCCTTATTTTACATGTTAGGTGTTGAGAAAACTTGAAAGAGATCTCATATGACCCATGGGTATCTATGTTGAGTATGTGAGTAGCATGTATTTAGCATATAAACTCTTCACTAATCATCCTTGTGCTTTGTTTCTTCATGAAATACATAAATTCTAACACATAAACTTGAAACCTACTAACCATGGAAGATTGGATGTTGTTTTGTCCCTATAAGTGCCATGAGAGCTTTCTTAGAGTATTTTAGTACACTCATTAGACCTATGGATATATTATTCCACGATCGAGTTGTCACAAAAATCTTGAACTTATCATAAATTTTCTTGTAACCGAGCTCATGGTATTTTCCAAGGGTTTAATACCACCTGGGGTCTTAATGATTGTTCATAAAACCTAGGGTTTTGATTTACAAAAAAAATCCACTAATTATAAGCCCACTAAGTAATCTACCTCTGACCAAGATCTTGGTCTCTTACTCTCCCTATATGGACTATACCATTCACCTCAAACTCGCCCTTATGAGCTTTTTACCTGCATGATGGAGATTCTATTATGTTTTTTTCCTTTGTACTGGCTTTGTGAACATGTATTATTCTCTTTGATGCCTACAATGGATACCCTATGAGATGTCTAACCTTCACTAACCCTAACCTGACCATACAAGTTTGTACAAGTCTCAAAAGCACCTAAAAAACATCTTTTCTCTACATTTTCTCATGTTTGAGATCTTGGGAACCCATTGGAGGCTCAAAGGAGGGAAATAAGAGGTCAAATACATTTTTAAATTAGAGGGTACATATGGGGGGAAGTTAAAAAGTCACTTTTCAAGTGTGTGAGGACATTTTATGGTGAATGAAGGATGTTTGACCCCTAAAAATACCCCTTTTACATATAAGACCACTTTGTTATGAATTTTCAATGACTATGAGACATTTTGGGAACATTTTACCTTTGATGATGACTTAATTATGTCCTATGGGCATATTAACACTATTTACATGGTTTGAATACCTTTTGAAGGACATACATGCTTGATATCAAATGTAATAACACTAAATTATTTACTTTAACATTTAATAAAAACCTTAAAATATGCTAAAGGCTTCAAACAAAGTTACCATTCTCTCATTAAACTAGCTCCAATCCCTCTGATTTTTCCATATTCTATAGGTTCTTGGCATGCTTAAATAGACACATAAATTATCATGAGTGGAAACATCATAGGTCATCCATTATGTGTGATTTTAGACAAAGGAGGTCACACTATGACTTTGTGAAAACTCTTAGACCTAATAAATATAAGATGAAAGCTTGACACAAGTTCAAATAGGGTGAAATGGTGACTACCATAAAACCTCATGGCATTAGTATACCACATGAACATGTTTCATATGAACCTGTTGATAATTGACACTCTCCTAGACTATCATGACATCCCAAGAATGATGAGAAAGACAAGGACTTGTTCAAGTGATTTGAGAAAAAGTTGATACTTTTTGTGTCTAAGGGCAGAAAGATATCAACACTTATCAAATTATAAGAATCAATTGTAAATCATGTACATTCAAATGTATGCTTGAATATCATATCTATAATTTGAATTCTATTTCAACTTTCTATCTTAGTTAGATTAATCTTCACCATTAATCCAAATTAGTTTAAAACATATTGGTGAACTCATACACATAAAATATTGTAAAACCATAGGTTTTCCCTTAGGGTTTTAAATCAGATTTCTTATTTTTCCCATACATAAGACATTTAGTCATTTACATCCTTACATGATCCTTTCATATGCCATATAAATAGGATAGGTCCCTTTTACCTCTAATATGAAGTTCTAGATTAAATGTGACCCATATATAGCACAATCATATTCCTATTAATATAACTAAAATGGATACAATGAATTTCTCTTCTTCTTTTGATAATACAACATGAAAATCTATACATAAATGACTATGTTAATATGCCTACATTGTAACATGGTATTCAAGATAATTAAAATTAACATAATGATCAAGATACTTATAAAGGCTTAGATATAATTTATCCCAATGAACTTGATTTGAGGTCTAAGAGGAGACTCGGTGGTCAAACTACTTAAATAGATTTAAGAGTTAAAAATAGAAGTAAATTTATGAATGACATAAAAAATATGAAAGTACAATAGGTTCCAAAAATAAGGAAAGGAGGAAAGAGATGACAGCCAATGTATAACTATAATATCAAAGTTATATAATGCTAAGTTATATATAATATACATGAGAACAATTTTTTGGTGTCTATGTACTTCCTAGCTTCATTTTAGATATGTCTATATCCTCTAAGGAATGGAAGTGTAATTTATTATATAATTAAGGAATATGAAGCATCAATTGACATATTATAATATTTGGTAATAAATGCTTCATAATTTAAGAGTGTGGTGACATCATTAGCCATCATTATTAATGAGTTGAGTCTTGTAGTACTAAAACTAGATGAATAATAAGTTAATGCAAGAGTGTAATAAAATAAACAATATATAACATTGGTTAATCACCTACTACTAGAGTTTTTTAATTTTAGGGTAAGGTTGGATGTGAAATAATGGTAATATTTAGTAATATCTAATGACCCATATCCTCTTGGATTAGTCACCCCTCATTGAATAGAAATGGTCCCTATTACATGCAGTTGTGAAAGAATATGTGGAAAAAAATTGAAAACCTACAGTTTTCTAAACCATTTTCCTTGAGAAGGCACTTGATTTACTTTAATGATCTAAAAGAGAGGGATCTCTTGTCAATGTGTATTTTTAAATTGAGTATCAATTACTTGATCTAATTATACTTGGATGTTGTAATCTAGATTTATTTTTTCTATTAAAGAGCCTTTGTAGTATCTAAAATATCCTACAAGAGTGAAAAGTAATGGCACAATAATTTTACATTGAAGAATAGAAGAAACCCAAGGTAAAATTTAATATTAAGCTCAAAATTATTCTCTCCCAATTTATTTTGTGATGGTGTAGGTTCATTAACAAGTATATGAAGCTTATAGTTATGTCCTATCAATTTTTCCTTTTGTAGGTGTAGCTAGACTCAATCACCAACCTAGAAGGTGTGAGGTGTCTAATGTTTTTCATGACATTTCTTGTATTTCACATTAGCTTATTATAAAATAGTTTTCACTTGTTGAATGTGTTAAATTTTCTCAATTAATTATATATATTTTTTAACTTCTTTTTGAGATGAAGGATTTTCTAGTTTTGATGGTGTAATAGGATAAGCTACATCAATGGGTGTTAAAGGTTGGAAACCCAAACAAACCTAAAAAGGGTTATGTGTGGTAAATTTTTGCAGAGCTATATTGTAGTTTTGTTGAATGAAAGGTATAATTTTATGCCCAAGTGTGTTTCTTCTTATAATTATACACTCTTATAAGGTGCACTAACATCATATTTACCACTTCCATTTATCCATCAGTTTGTGGATGAAAGGTGGTCAATTTATTTAACTTTGTGTCTAACATAGACCAAATAGATTTGAAAAAATGGGACAAAAATATTCTATCCCTATCAAATAGGATAGTTAATGGGATTTTAAATTGGATCTAGACATGTTAAAATTTCAAATGAGTTGTTTATTGAGCTAATATTACTTTCTTATAGGGTATGAGAATTGCCATCTTTGACAATTTATCAACTACTACATAAACATAATCATTACCATTCTTGCTAGTAAGGTAGATTGAGATAAAACCCATATAAGTGGATTCACATGGTAATTTTGGGTATGGAATAAGTATGTATAACTATTTCTTCTTATTCATTGGCTTGGTAATTGCACATGCAGTACAAGAGTTATTATATTTAGATGCATCAAACCTAAGATGTGGTCAAAATAAATACTTTTGAAATACGAAAAGAGTAATTTCAACTCAAATATTTCTTTCAACCTTGATAAACTTATCCTCTCAAATTATTTTATGTCTATCTACTTCATGATAAATTCACAAGTGCCCAAAATGATATGATAATCCATCCTACAAGTAAAAATATGTAAATGAATTATCATAGAGTAAATTATTATAGATATTTGTAAAATTCATGTCATGTGGATTAAATTTTAACCATGTGATAACTTCATGTCCATATGCACCAAGTAAAAAGGGAGATCTTGAACTGGTGGATGGCTTAGCCAATTTTGATTAGATTATAAATTCCCTTCTTATGCTTGACATGTAGATGGAACTGTTAAATATAAGAAGACCATTCTATATTTCACTCTTTTTGTAACTTATTTTGAGTTTGAAATAACTAAAATGACTTGTGATATTTTTGGATCATATCCTCCTTGCCCAAGATATAATCCTTTCAATGCTTACTATAGACACCTAAAATTGGCCAAAACTACCTTTCGATTGGAATTCAGACCGATTCCTACCAACAATTACAAAATAATCCTAGGAATCACTAAACATCCTAAATTTTCTTGCACTTCATTCATCAAAGGTCATAATCATGTTGAGACATCCCTAATTGGGGTATTCTATCATATTCAACGATAACCTCTCACAGATTCATACCTAATCACCTTACAACATATCAATTATCAATTTGGCCTATGGACCTATTAAGTGGAGCACTTACACACTTGAATAAACCTTGAAAGAGCCAAAAGGTTAATCAAAATCAATTAACAAACTAAACAGGATTAAATGCCTAGTTTAATTATCCATTTGAAATTAATGAATATATAAAAAAATAAATTTAGAAATCCAAAATATCAAAGCCTTTCATCATTTCCTTTATGAGTTGTCAATCTCTTTTAAAATATCCTAAAATATCTAATTTGAGAGACATGCATATTAATTGTAAATCATTATTACTTGACAACTATTAACTCAAATGGAGTTAGTTTTGGCTCACCTAGGTTTAGTTTGAACCCATTCCAAGCATAAACTCAACCTTGACTCACCTTTGGTAAGATTTAATTTCTAAGCCTATAAATAAAATGCCTTACCTATTGAATTCATAAGTTTTTTTGGTGAAAAGTTATTATGCTCAAATTTCTTCAATAAATTCTTTTGATGTAGTGTTATAATGTCCAAATGCCTTGCAAGTAGTGTTACCATACTCAAATATTAAGTCAAGCAACATCAAAGCTAAGGTGTCAAGGAGAGAAGGAGCCAAGAAAACTTCATTATCAAAGACTTCTTGATGCACAAGATGAGAAATCCATTAAATAAGACATTTGAATCTCTAAATAAGCTAAAAGACTTGTTTATTTTATGTTTTTGTTGTTCTTTCATTTAGTTTTTATTACCTAAGCTACCCCTAGTGTCTAGGCTAGAGGTGTTAAGATTTTAGTGTCTTTATTTCATTGGTTTTATGAGACAAACACAAGACTAACCTCCCCTCTATGTCAAATTCTTAGTTCACATGTTGGCATGCTCGGTGGGACCTGCACCCCATGAATTTGTTCCTAAGGCCTTTAAGAGCATTATACTAATGATTTTCATGTAAAAATTTAAGATTGTTAATCAAAATAGGTGAAAATTAAAGGATAAGGGGTTTCTCTATGCAATCATAGTTTTACTTGTTGGAATCATGATATTATGCAATATCACAACTCACATAGTCATGGTTTTATTTTATTTATTATAATTTTATGTCTAACTTTTGAAGATTGTACTAACCATTTCAGGCTTGTAACAAAAATTGTGATATCACAATATCACTACTATCAAAATTGTAGTATTGTGTCAAAAGTGATGATATTGTAATATCATTAGTTCAAGAGTTGTGATATTTTCAAAAGCTTAGCGATATTGAATTTAACCACTAGTAGTCTATGTACTAATTATATTATGCCAATTTAAAATATCATGACTCTCATAGTAGTGATATTGCCCTTATTTTAGCATTTTTTTCATTACAATAGTGATATTACATTTAGTAATCTATTTTTATGCAAGTTGAGGTATTATTCTATGTTATGTGGTTTTGCATTGTGTGTAAAAAAACATAAACTTGAAAGCAAGATTTGGGAATTCATTTGCCCATCCATGATATGCTTCTAAGTACAAGGACCCTCTAACATGTTTTTCATGATCCAAAGACCATAAGGAGACATTTAAAACACTTATAACTTGAAATTTTCACATTTCAAATTGGTGTTTTAATAATATTTTTGCTTAAATATTTTTTATTTTGTTTCAAACTTTCAACCAAAACATGACAAGGGGTAAAAATTTCACAACACATTTCATTTTGGTGCAATAAAATGAACTTTAATATTTAGTTACATACTCCTAAAAGTTATTTGTTTTATGATTGTTTGTTTAAGCAAGATGAGTGATGCATGTATGATCTCCCCCATCCCCTTTAGGGAATTTGGGTGACCAAAAGTGTTAATTCGTTGCTTTTGTCACTTTAGTCCAAAATCATGAAAATAAATTCACTAAGGCCCTCCCCAAATCTGTATGGTTTGGATGATCCCAAAATGACCATGAAGTATTTTCAATTGTCTTTATTTTCATGTGCTTTGGCTTGTAAACAAGAGATCATTACCTTCTCATAGTTTCTTTAAAGAAGCTTTGACCTAGGAATTCATCTCCCAGCATTATTTCAACCCCATTCCATAGTGGGGTATATAAATTAAGTTGGTGAATTTATGGTATAGTATCTTGAATGGTTAGATTACCTCTATTCATTACTGCTTCCCTCAAAACATATGATCAACTTGGACATCACACTATACTGAGCAAGCGATGGATGTAGTCATTGTGAAAAGGACAAGACATTTTCACAAGAAACTAGTTGACTTGGAACCAATTGATGTGATTGTATCTCTAGTGATATCCACACTTGGTACCATCTATAAATGAGTAAAAATTGATAGTTTAGAATAACCACACTTGTCATGGACATATAGTTGATGTAGGGTATCTTAAAGTCCCATGTCATAGTATAAACACTTGAGAGAAGAGGGGGTATGAAACCTTACTTTTCATGTGCTTTTACTTTTTGGATTAATAATTAAAATCCTCTCAAGAGTGAGTATATTGATAGAATTTGATAGTACTATGCAACCTTATTAGTCACCTATTTTTGATGATTCAACCTATGATGAATCACCTTTTTATACTATCTTTATTATTGAGGAGTCTCACTCTAACAAGCCATTTTTATTGATTTACTTCTTAATGATTATAACCACCTTTGGGAAAATCATTATCTCGACCATTATACTATTTTTAAAGAGCCTCCCTTTGATAAGCTAGTCTTTATGGAGTTATCTCTTAACCTTTTTCCCCTCATTGAGGAATCTCACTTTGACAAACCAACATCTATGGATCCCATTATGCCATCATAGGTCATTACTTATTTAATACAAAACATTCAATAAGACATCATTGAAGAATCATCCACACCATATGAAGAATAAACATTTAAGTTAGGATTTATTCTTGAACTAACATCAAATTTAGCATCAAAAGTAGAATCAACATTCATCTCAACATTGGATTTAGAGTCCCACTAGGCATTCCAACATTTGAACTAGGAATTTGGATTCCAAGCTTTGATTGGACATCTAGCCCTAGGCCAATAGTTAACCTTTGACCAAAGTGATATATCATCCCTTGACCCTCTTTATAATAATATGTTATACATCAAAGTTATCATTATACGACATAAAGTGAATCATGTCCTCATAGACAATGTATTAGGCCTAAATATTATGTCTCTAAAGCTCATCAAGCATTTCAGATACACAATAGTTGATCTCTAGAAAAAAATGATCATGATCAAGGCCTATGATAATGAAGAGCAAGAATTACAAGGTATAATCATCTTGCTAGTAATCATTGGTCACTTGACCCATGATACACTATATCATTTGTTAGACCTTGATTTTTCATATAATTTACTTTAGGGTATGCCTTGGATACATTAAATTCATGCAATTCCATCAATTTTACATCAGTGTCTCAAGTTCTCTCATTCAGGCATGGAGGTCACCATCCATGGAGATTTACATCCCTATGAACATTGTAAATATTTATAGGTCAAGTAAGAAAGTTATAACTACTAATTTGGCCTAGATATAGTTCCTAAAAAGGACAAGGGAAATAAATTATTATTGATTTATTAGAGGCCAATTGCATTGACCCAGATACCCTTGATTCATCTTTGCATATAGGACATCCGAAAATGTCCAATCATTTTACCATCATATCTAATAGACCAAGAAAGTACTTGATCCATAATACATTTTAGTTTCCAAGTTTATACAAAACCCCAAGTCCTATGGAAGATGTAAATCCAATCCACCTTGAATAGAATGGTAATAAAAAGGAAAAGGAAAACTAAATAGTCCAGCTCTTATCATTTTCACACTAGTCATTAGCTAAGAACAAGACCTACTTTTAAATGATGAATCCTAGCTATACAATGACAACCTGGTTGATTGTTAAAAAAATTCCAAATACCCCATTCCTAATAGGATCATGGGGAAGCATGCCTATGAAGAAGGAGGCCTTAGGCCAAATCAATAGGGTACACTTCAGCCAATCTCCATCACTTGATACAAAGTAACCTATGGTCTCAAATTTAAACTACTTGGGGGTGACCCCACGTATCTTATTTATGTTCCAATGCTAATGACTAGTGACGATGATGCTGATAGTGAAATGAAGTCCAATCACAACCCTTATGAATACTTGGCTAATACAAATCTATTTCACACACATGCCATTTATACCCTTAATCTAATTAACCAACACAATCCACTTCCTCTATATCACCCTCAACTAATAACCTAGGACCAACAAGAATCCAAAGTGCCTATAGATGAGTTTTAGAATGATGAGGTATTTTTATATTTTTTAGGACTAAGAGACAATTTTCCATTGGGAAATCAAAAATAAGGGTTCTCAATCAAACTAGATCCTACATCCTATTTTAGAGAACAAGTGAACATCCTTAGCCATAAACAAATAAATAAAACATTGAGGTCCCAAAGTGAAAACCTCTTTGAGGTGATTTTCGACTAAGGTAAAAATAAAGAGAAATTCCAATCTTATAGTGAAAACCTATTTTAGGCACCATTAGATGGGGGTGTTCACCTTTCCTCAAACATATCTTAGGAGATGACCAACAATGAACTTGCCTGTAGGTTTGAGTTCAGTTCTAAAGAATAACATGCCTTTGACCGAATCATCAAAGAGTTTCTAATAGTATTTGTAATATGGCCATCCCTACCATTAGGGAATTATAATTCATCCTACCTAGAATAAATTGAAGATCCAGTCCAAACAAATAAATTTGTCATTACAAGCCAATTCAAATCATTACCAACTATTTTTGAGGATGAATCTACTCTCCTTATAGAAGACACTATTGAGGTTAACATCAATAATTCAGATGACTCAAAATGGATCAAATTATGTGCATCCCTCATTAAGGAGTAATGTGAAATATTTATATCCCTTTTGATGGAATTTTTTGATATCTTTACTTGGCTTATTCAGACATGCCATGTTTGGACCCCACCTTGGTTGTACACCACCTTGTTTTACATCCTAATGTTGAACCTGTGAAGTAAAAATTGTGCAAGATGCATCTTCACATTTCTATATTTTTAAATAAAGATTTATAAAATATCTTAGAAGTAAGATGTATTTGAATAATCAACTAATCAATGTGGATCTCAAATGTTGGGCCAGTAATTAAGAAATAGGAAGCAATTAGAATCTACACTAATTTTAGAGATATAAATAATGCCTACCATAAGGATGAATTTCCTCTACCAAAAATTGACATGATAGTTGAATCCATAATTGCATACAAAATTATTTAACTGATGGATGGATTTTTAGGATACAACTAGATCCAGATTGCACCAGAAGATCAACACAAAAAAATGTTCACCACTCCATGGGGAACATTTTCTTATCAAGTTATGCCATTTTGTCTCAAGAATGTTGGGGTCACATACAAAAGAGCCATGACCATCATATTTCATGATATTATGCATGACATTATTAAATACTACATTAATGGCATATTAGGTAAATTAAAGACTAGGGTCGATCATTTAATCACACTGAGAAAGATGTTTAAAAGGCTTCATAAATATTAGGTCAGACTCAATCCTAATAAGTGTGTTTTTGGAGTTACTTGAGTCAAATTAATAGTCTTCATTATGTCTTTCCAGGGCATTAAAGTTTATCTACCCAAAATCCAAGCCATTACGCACATGCCACCACCTTCTAATTTGAAGTAGCTTTATAATTTATAGGGCAAGATTCTATCAGACATTTCATTTTTCATTTGGCTAATAAATTCCTTTTATTTACACACTTATTGATTAAAGGTGTCATGTTTTATTGGGATGATGAATGCTAGGGTGACATGTTTTATTGGGATGATGAACTATATAAATATTTTTAGCATTTAAAGGACTATCTTTTGAATCCACTTGTTTTGTTACCACATATGCCAGTAAAGTCATTCCTACTATACTTATCAACTATACACAAAGCCTTGGGGGAACTTCTAGCTCAGCATGATGATAATGGAAAAGAACATGTTGTGTACTATCTAATTTTTACATTTGTCATGTATGAGCATTATTATACACCCATAAAAAAAACTTGTTTAGCTATGGTCTTTGTAGCTAAAAAATTATGACATTACATGTTAAACAACAAGACCCTAGTTACTTCCAAAGTAGATCCACTCAAGTATCTAATATCTAGAATAGATTTACAAGCCCACATGGCTAAATGGATCATGATATTGAGTGAGCTAGAGATAGAATAAATTAATCAAAAGGCCATTAAGGGATAAGTACTTACAGATCAACTTATTGAAGCCCCCCTTACAGATATAAAACCTCTAAATTTTTAGTTACCAAATGATTCCATTATGACCATCATTGAAACACCTCTTGTGTAAAAGCATTGAAGTCTATATTTTTATGGATCACTCATAAGACATGGATCAGGGGTAGGCTTATTATTTATTACACCATAGGGGGATCTCATCCCTAAATCATTATGTATTAGCTTTTTTATACTAACAACATGGTTGAATACGAAGAACTCATCATAGGGTTTTGATAGATAGTAAAATTAAATATTCATCATCTCAATGTTTATGGTGATTCTCATTTAATGATTAATTATGTTATATACCACTTTCAAACCAAGGATGACAAGTTGGTGCCATATAAGGCCATGATTAACACTCTCAAATAATAGATTTATAATGTACAATTTGAACCATACCAAGGTCTAGTAATAGAATAATAGATGCCAAGACCACTATTGGATCTTTGATCCTTCAGCCAAACAAGGAAAAAGAATGGCAATTCCTTGTTGAAAATCTTCTAGTGCCTACTCATTAATCTTCAACTATTGCAATGATATGATATATTGTTGGTCCTAGTTTTATATGGTATTCAAACCTTTTTTCCTACCTTTATGATCAAATTATGCCACAAGACCTATCCTAAAAATAAATCAAGGCCTTTACCCACCAAGATGCACATTATACCTTACATGGACCAACCCTTTACCACCACAACTTTGATAAAACTTTGCTTCATTGTTTAAATTTAGAAAAATAAAAATTAATGTTATGGGAGTTCATGAAGGAGTATGTGGATGCCAAAAAATTAGGATCATCCTTGTAGACTAGGAATTTGACTCAACAGAGGTGGTTAGTATTGTGTTAGTTTCATAGTGAAATCAAATTGAAAAAAACTCACTAACAATCATACATCTTTAGGCCTAAACACTCAGGAGGAGCATAATAACAAACATAAATATAAAAATAACAAATAAAACATGAAATAAAACCTCCTTCACCTTCCTTAGATGCTGCAAATATCTTGTGGAAGTGTCTTACTTGGCTTGTGCTCAATTAATCTTCATCAAAAGAGGCTTGCCTATCTCCTCTTCTCCTTGGCAACTTTGTGATGGCTTTGGCTTTAGCTTGGCTCAATAATTTAGCATTATAACACTAATTAAAATGGATTTTGGAATTATTTATGCATTATAAATTTGCATCATCCAAGCTTAAAATTCATGTTCATGGCTCTTCTATTTATAGATTTTTAAAATGGTTCAGGATCAACCATGACCATCCATCTCAAGATTGAGATGTTTGGCCATGAATAAATCAAACTATGTAATTAAATTCCATAAATATTTGGGATAGAGTGTCATTTATGAGGCATGGGAGGAATTTATAAGGCATGGGAGGCATTTATAAGGCATGGGAGGGTCTTAATGAGGCATGGGGTGGCTTAATCTTGATGTTTTATGCATTTATGGCTTGTGGATGCCACCCCATAGAAATGATGTCATTTAATGATGTATATATTCAATATTCATTTCCAAAAAGAAATATTCAAAAATATCTATGGAATTCTTAATTAGGCTCATGATTTGGATTAATTATCTTTTAAACATGGCTAGGCAATTTTGATGTAAATTTTAGCCCTTGGTGCACAAATTAATAAACTTGGTCAAAATGTCTTATTATTGGCTCAAAATTTGACTAGATTATATTTGGAAGTCAATGTTAGATGTGTTAGAACTGTATTCCCGTTTAGGATGTTTCCAATAGAAAATAATAAAGGCATGTGTTTCATGTAAAAAATTTGGTAGAAATGAGCAATCCATAGTACCCAAGTGTGAAAATGCCATTTTGACTCAAAATGATTTGATCAAAGTTAGTTGCTTCATAAATTACATTACCCTATTTAGTGACACTTTAGCCAAAATTGGTACTTGAATATAATAGGTTCATATTATTTAGTGTGTTTTAGTGTTTTTAAGCCAAATTGTGCATTTTGGTATAAATTGGTCAAAGGCCTAGTTAAAGGTTATCGATGGCCAGTTTTAGGTGTCTATAGTTTATTCTTGTTTGGGAAGATGTTGTAAATTTTAGGCACAACAATGTATTCTCAAATAATTAGTAAATGCTTGTATGACAAAAAGAATATGATGATTAAATAAAAAACTTTGAATGGTGTTTGAAAATTTTAGGATGCCCCCTCAAAGGAGTGGCCATCACATATGTGGATGGACGGTGCCTCAAAAAGAAGAAATAAGAAAGGTGGAACTAACCCATGGTTGAGATTAATCCAAATGATAAAATGCTTGCATTTATTGATTTAAAAATTAGTTATTTTCCAAAAGGTGGTTATAATCATGATAAAAGTCAAAAATAATGATTTACCCATAAGCCATTATAATCATTAAGAAGACCCATATTGGATAAAGATGATGTTTGAGATGGTTATTCCCCAATTAGGATTGATTAGAAAGCATAACTTAAAGATATAAATTGGAATATAAATTAAAAATGAGTGGGCATAAACATAGATGGGATGGTATAATGACTAGAGAAGCCATAAATAACTAGGCATATGAAGATGCAAAAAGTGATGAAAGTAATAGATAGAAGAATAAGATATGATCATTGTAAAATATTCATTTATATCTACCAATGAGGAGATGTTTGTCCTTATTAGCAATAATACAAATATAATGGTCAATGGGTTGATTGGATCAAGATGGGATGGGAGGATTTGCCAAGGTACCAAGGATAAACTTATGCATCTCTATTGCTTTTAGACTTTGTTGAAGCTAATTTTTGCTATAGCATGTGATGGTATGCATCAAGATAGAACACCATGAAGACTATTCTAAAATATTGTTAGAAATATTGTCATTGATTTCAAAGGTCTATCATTATTTATGATAAAGACCCCATAGCATTTAATTGTATTTTTAATTTTCATATCTTGGCTAATGTGTGTTAATATTTATTTAATATTAACAAATATATTTTTGGTTGCATAGAGTCAAACGAGGGCCCATGGAGAATTAAAAGAGTCATGAGGTAAAGACAAAAGAGGAATGGTATGTATTTTTCCATGAAGAGTCGTCTTGAGGAATTTTAAGAGTTACCAAGTGAAGATAAAAGAGGAAGGGTGTAATTAATTATGAAGGGACACTCTGAGGAATATGAAAAGTCACCAAGATAAAGACAAAAGGGAAAAGGATGCATTTGTTTATGAAGGGTCACCATGTGACTTTTCAAATGAAAGAATTTGAAGGGTCATGCAAGTTTGGCACCATTTTTCATGAGGATTGAAGGGTCACAAAGTGTGAATGCCAAAGGTCATTTGGTAAGCTATAAATAAAGGCTTAAGAAGCCATTTGTAATATGAAAAAGAGAGCATGGTTTTTAATTGTTATATCTAGTTTAGAAGAGTAGAGGAGAGAAAACAAATAGTTATAGTAATGCATTATCATTTGTTGAGAAATAAACATTGAGAGATAGTTGTGTGGTATACACAATAGGGGTTGGTGCTCGTGTGGGTTGGTGCTCATGAATAGTTGTTGTGTTGGTGCTCAACAAAGTGGTTGGTGTTCCTACAAGTTGGTGCTTTCAAATATTTTAGTTTGAGCTGGTGCTCATTCATATACTTGAGATTATTCTCCATAGTTTTTCCCACAATAGGTTTCCACGTTAAAATATGGTGTGTCTCTCTCTCTTGTGTGGTGTTTATTATTTCAATTTTATTGCATATCTTGAATGTATGGTTAAGTGGAAATTTATTAAGTAAAATTTTATAAGATATATGATATATTGATTCACCCCCCTCTCAGTATATCACATGCTTAACAATTGGTATTAGAGTAGGTTCCTTTGGAAAGAATTTTACTGCTTGAAGGTAGATCAGGGAAAGCATGATAGTTGGTTCACATGGAGGTTTTTATACAAATAAGGCACCTTTGTTTGATGGGAAAAATTATTCTTTTTGGAGCATAAGAATGAGGACTTACTTTATGGATCTTGGATTTGATATTTGGCAAGCAGTGTTGGAGGAATTGAAGAGCCATAGGCACTTGTAGCTACTCTAACGAAAAAGAAGGCAAGTGAAAATAATCTTAAAGCTTTAAATTCTATTTTATTTGGTTTATGTGAATCAAAATTTTTTAAATTTATGAAATCCAAATTTTCTCATGATACTTGGGTAAAGCTTAAGAATATTTACAAAAGTGATGGAAAGGTTTATCGGGCTAAGCTTCAAACTTTCAGAAGATAGTTTGAAAGTTTGAAGATGGAAGAGGAAGAAAATATAGCGAGTTATATTTTATAGGTTGATGAAATATTAAATTATATTCAAGGTCTTGGAGAAAATTTAGAATAGTCAACAGTGGTACAAAAGGTTTTGAGATCTCTACTGATGAGATATGATGCAAAGGTTTTGGCAATCAAGGAGATGAAAGATCTTGCCAAACTAAAGATGGATGAACTACATGGTATTTTTATAGTATATGAGATGCAAACTAAATAAGAGAAAAACTTAAAGAGGGAAGCTAATTTCAAGATATCAAATAAAGAGAAAGCTAAGATTCAAGAATTAAGTGATAGCTCTATCGGTGAAGAAGATGACAATTAATCTCTATTCATTTGCAAGCCTAAAAAAGGCACAAGTAAATATCAAGGAAAATTACCATTTAAATGTTTTAAATGTGGTAAGATTGGACACTTTGAAAATAGATGCCCAGATAAGAATAATGGTGACAATAAAGAAGGAAATCCTACATATAATAAAAACTTCAAAGGAAAATACAAGAAGAGATTTAAGAAGAAGATTTTATATTCTAAAGATCTTAACTCAATTGAAGACAGTGGAGTCAGTGACTCAAATGAAGAAGAAAATATATTCATGACCATACATGAAGATGTCACCACAAGAAAAAGTATAGATTATAAAGAATAATAACATGATTAAAGTGAGGATAAAGCTGAGGTGAATCTAGAAGGAGAGCTCATTTGTGCCTTAGAAGAATTAGAAGCTCTTGAGAAGAAGAATAAAAGATTGAAGCGCCAGATCAAGAAAAATGCAAAGGAGTCAAAATAAATTATTGAATATCTAAAATCACTCTTTGAATAAGCCAAAAATAATAAGAAATATATAACAACACAATTGTAAAAAGTAAGTGAAAAATGTGAAAGGTATGTTATTGAAATTGCCTCTTTAAAAGAAGATATTGATAAAATAGTTAATGATAAAGCAGTCAATTATTCAAAATTTGAGGATAGCACTAACATGTTGAATAAGATATTAGAAAATCAAAATTAAATATTATATTTGAAAATAAAAAGAGCTATGATGAAGCTCTTACAAAAGAGGAAACAAAAAGGGAAGAAGTGAATAATATAGAAGGTTGGAAGGAACAAAACTACAAAAGACAATTAGGATAAAGATACACAAATCAGAATAGGTTCTATTTTCATGGTTATTATTTTTATTGTAATGGATATGGTCATAATAAAATAGAATGTTGGAAAAGAGCTAATTATTTCAAAAATAAGGAGAAGAAAACTCATTTAGGGTCAAGAAAAAGCCACAACTCTTTTGCTCCTCTATCAGGCTTTGATGAAGAGGCCATAATATGTTACAAGTGTAATAATTTTGGACACATAGCTTGGTATTATAGAAGTGTGTTTGAGTCAATCAAGAAGGATCAAAATTTCAAAGATTGATTCATCAAGAATAAAGGTTAGACAAATTCATGGTAGAAAAAACAACTTAAATATTCTATATTAGTCTAGACATCTTTGCATGTAAGAAATGAAGAATAGCCATGGTTAATTGGTAATGGATGTTAGAGGCACATGATAATAGACAAGAGAAATTTCATAACTATAAATAATATCAATGGTGGTACAATAAAACTTGGAGATAATACCACTGCTAGGATTGCCAGAAAAGTTACATTAAGTTTGGATAATGGTAGAACCAAGACTAAGAATGTTCTATGTGTAAAAGGTCTTATGCATAATCTCTTAAGTGTAAGTTGTAGAGAGGATTATAAATCAAGTTAGTCAAGCATTTGTCCATAAATAATGAAACATTCATAAATAACTAACTAACCAAGCCTATCTATTCCTATGGGAATTACAAAGGATAACAAGAAATAAATGAAATAAAGAAACACCATATTACCTTCCCAAATGGATTCACCATACCCATGTGGCTTAAAAACATTTTCTCCCTTGATCAATCATCCTTTTCTTTGTCAACAATGGTGGTAATCTCCTCCAATGCCTCAAGAACACTCCATAAAACCTAAGCTCTTGATTCCAAATCACTAAATTAGCCTATCAATGAATCTTGCAAACAAAATATATGATCAAATGCAAAGCCTTGTGGAAATAATTTATCATTATAACTTTGTAATATTCAAGCTTAAAAATGATGTTCATGGACTCTCTATTTATAGATTTTTGAGATTGGTCAGAATCAACCATGACCATCCATCTCAAGATTGAGATTTATGGCCATGGATAATCCTAATATTTAGAATTAAATCCAAAATTATCTTCATCATAACCTTGGAAGAAGTGTAATTGAAGAGGCATGGGAGGCATTAACTAGGCATGGGTGACCCATAATCCTGATATTTATGGCATTTATGGCCTAAGGATATTTTTCTTAGAAATGATGTCACCTGATGATGCAGATAATAAGAATCAATTTTCAAAAAGAAATATTCAACAACTCTCGTGGAAAATCCACTTAAGATCTTGATTTGGATTAATTAGCCTTAAACAAGGTTAATAAACATTTGTGCAATTATTTGAAAATTGGTCCTCAATAAATCAAAATGGTCAGAAAGTCATATTACTGAGTTGTAATTTGACTCAAGAAGAATTAGAAAGTGACATTAGATGTGCTAGAACCATATTTTCATTTAGGATGTTTCCAACATAAAATAACAAATCTACGTGGCATGTACCAATGAATTTAGGAGAAAAGAGTGATCCAGAGCATAAAAGGTGAAATCATCATTTTGACTCAAAATGAATTAATCAAAGTTAGCTGGCCTATAAATTGCATTGCCCTATTTAGGGATACTTTGACCTAAATTGTCACTTGTAAAGGAAAACCATTTAATGTGTTTTATGGATTTTGACCTAATCATTACATTTGAGTGAAATTTGAGTAAGATTGAGAATTTCAACATAAGTGGTGTTAGGAATTAGATGTCTACATTTTTCCCCTATTTGAGAAGGCATATCAAGATATATATGTGAAGAAACATCTTTTTAAATAAAAGAGTTATCAAGAAGAAATTGGAACAAACCCATGATGCCCCCTTAAGAGGACATACTAGGATGAAAGAGAAGGTTGAACTCTTGAAAAGAGAGAGAAAGTGAGAGATTAACACATGGAATAGATCACATCCAGAAGAGATAATGCTTGCATACATGATTACCATCAATGATCAAAATATAATTAGAGGTATAAAAGGCCCTAGATAAAGGGAGAATGAGAAAAATAAAATCCATAAATGTAAGGGACACACTGTAAATGTACCCAATTTGAGAGTACAAGTTGTTAACTTACAACATTAATCAATATCAAGACAAGTTGCACACTAAATATTAACATCATGGGATTTAA
The DNA here is from genome assembly GCA_037957365.1 of Torreya grandis. Classification (NCBI taxonomy): domain Eukaryota; kingdom Viridiplantae; phylum Streptophyta; class Pinopsida; order Cupressales; family Taxaceae; genus Torreya; species Torreya grandis. The sequence continues at coordinate 1,036,927 of JARHVA010001927.1, read as the reverse complement.
TGTGGAAAGCTTGGAATTAGAGGAATAGGGAGAACATTTTACTTTAGGAAGGGAAGCACCACTAGAATGGGGTCTCCAAAGAGAAGATAATAAGAAGTGCCCTAATAGAGTAAATATGATCATGATAAAATAGTTTTGCCCCAGTAAGGTGAATCTTGATCATTGATAAAGAATAAATAATGATTCTACCCCTTTAGGGTTGATTTGATCCAAACATGGTTCAGATGTTATGCCCCAGCATGGGCAATTGGAAATAAAAAATAGCTCAAGGATATAATCGAAAGGATAGGTTAAAGTTGGTGGGTGAAAATGTACATGTGATGGTATAATAGCTTAGAAATCCATATTAAACCAAGCATATGAAAATGCACAAAGTGATGAGAGAGATGAAAATAAGAATGGAGATAGCCGAGCTGACCTCAATATAAATTGAGCACTACCTACATATTTCCATCAACTCATGTTCCAACATGAACTTCAAGCCAATGTAGTTCACTCAAGTTTGGGAGAGAATGGAATGAGGAATGATGAAAAATGACCAAAAATTGATTAGAATCATAATGTATGTGAAGAGATGCATGTCTAAACATAGAAATGAGTGCTAAAATGCATGCTACCTAGAAGCCTAATTTCATATCATGAGCCTAGGTTCTGTAAAGTGTTCTTGAAAATCGTTCATCAAAGTTGATATTGACATTAAGATGTTGAGACCTGAGCACAAAGTGATTGTTATAGTAAAATAAATTAGGCATCATAAGTATGAATAACTTAGAATGACATAAGATTCCAATTTCACTAAGCCATTTTAAATGTGAATATCTATAACTAAGAATAATGGTAAAACAATGACCAAAACCAGAGTTACAATGATTTACATTTAAACAAAAAAGCAAAAACAAAGAAAAAGATCAACATAAATGAACCTAACTTGAAATCAAGATATGATCTATCAAGAATTAATTAGGAACAAAAATATTTAAAAAACAAAAGGCAAGAACATCTTAATGACATGAGACCAAGATATGAATAATCAAGATCCATGTGGACCATCAAGACATTCTTGAACACAAAAGAGAAAAGCAAAATCAAATATAAAAACACAAGACCAAGAAGAGACAAGAATTAATAGAAAGAGAAAAGAAGAATAAATAAAAGGAAAGGTGTGAAAGCACAACAAAACACCAATAAAACACAACACACCAAGAAAACTCAAATAAACACACACAAACAAAAACCAAGTTAGTATGGTTTAAAGATAACTATTCATGAATATGTGGTAAAGGCATTACTTTCCACCACATCATAACAAAGAATAATGACAATTGTTCCCAATTAAAGAGGAATAATGATAGAAGAAATGAGGGAAGAGAAGAAAAGGAAGGGGTTAGTTGAGCTGACACCAGATGTATCAGACAAGTGGATGCTACCTACACAGTTCCATGGATGCATGTTCCAACATGAACTTTAAGACAAATTTAGTTCTCCCAAGAAATGGGATAGAAGAAAAATGATGATCAAACTAGCATGATTAATATTATAGAAGAAATGGAAGATATGACAAACAAATGAGAACGGTCTAGCAAACAAGAAGCTGATGAGATGAGAAAGAATGATCCTGCGAAATGGCAAGTGCATGGGATAATATGAAATTAACTAGTATTTCTATGCTCACAAAATGGCGAGAGCATTCAAACTTAACCATTGCTCACAAAATGATGAAAGAATGGGATGGTGTAATGGGAATGTACAAATGTACATAAGTGTGAGGCAATGTTTTTGTTATTTTATAGATCATGTTATGATGTTTTTTGGTATTTTCAAAGTGTTTCTAATGTTTTTGGTGTTTTTGGGATAAAATATGCATAAGGTGGGACCATATAGTCGAGAAGATGCACGTCTTGAGAGTAGAGGTTCTAATAAGATAGCTAAGCTGACTACAACAGCCCATGCTCATAAATCAGTGAGAGCGAGGTTCTTGATAAAACAAGAAAGAGAAACAAATCCTTGTACTAAGAAGATATAATTTTTCACTTGTCTAAAATTGCATAAGACTATCCTAGTTGAACTACTTTGTAGAACTATTATTGAATATGTTCATAATGTTCATGGGACATAATCAAGATCATAATTGGTCAAGGGATAAAAAGTGTTTAAGCTTATAACATATCCTAGAAAAAATAAAGAATATACTTCTCAAAGAGAGAAATCCATAATGGGATGAAGAATGTGTTTAGAGTGCCAAGGTTCCAAAGCTTTTACTATTGGTAATCATGAAAAGTGGACTAGGGTAGTATAACATGTGTTCAAGGTAAGATAAAACGATGGGATAAAATTATGACAGCACAAGTTGCCCCTAAGTTAGGGGTCTTATAGACAATATTTCAAAGTTATTCATGAATATAACCTCTTAAGATGTATGATATTCATGGGATCTGAAATTTCTTCACCATTAGGTTTAGCCAGTCGATATGATCTTGATCCATAGTTTATTGTGACAATATATGGTCCTAACTAATTAGGCTGAAACTTGCCTTTCTTTTTAAGTTTAGCATTCATGTTCTTCTAGTTCTCTTTCAAAACTAAGTTACCAATCTCAAATTCTTTAGGGAAAATGTGTTTTTTGTATCTTCTCTATAATCTATTTTGATAGGCTTGCAAGTTTTATAGGGCAGCCAAATGCTTACCATCAAGAAGTTCTAGTTTTTTTAGTCGTGAGGCTCTATAGTCTTCATCATCTTCAATATGATCCAATTATATTCTTAATGATGGGATATCAATCTTAATCAGGATGATATCTTCAGTGCCAAAAACAAGGGAGTATGAAATAGCTCCATTTGGGGTGCGATGATTGGTTCTATAAGCCTAAAGGGCAAGAAAAAGTTGCAAGTGCTAATTATGGCCAACATCATTGACAATATTTTTTAAGATGGCTAGAATGGTTTTATTTGACACCTCAACTTGTCCATTGCCTTACAGGTTATATGGAGTGGATTTCTTATGCTTGATCTTGAATTTTGTATAAAGAGATTTCACATCTTGGTTTACAAAGGATCCTCCATTATCAGATATAATATGGGTTGGGATGACATATCGATTGATGATATGGTAATGAATGAATTTTGTGATTTGTTTCCCAGTAACATAAGTGAGAGGAATGGCCTCAATCCACCTAGTAAAGTACTTGATTATAGTCAAAATGTGTTTATGGCCATCTAAAGATGTTGGGTTAATTTTGCCAATGAGATTGAGACCCCATGTTAAGAATGGCCATGGTGTTGTAATCACATGCAATGGTAAGGAAGGTACATGTATCAAGTTTCCATGCTAATAATAAGGAACACACATTTTTTTACATAATTACAAGTATCGGTCTCTATTTTGGGCTAATAATAGCCTATTCTGAGAAGTTTCTTTGCTAGGACTACACCATTGGTATGGGTTCCACACATTCCTTCATGAACCTCTTTTAGTGTCAGCTTGGATTCTCCTAAAGATAAACAATGAAGAAGAATTCCATCATATATTTTATTATAAAGTGTGTTCTCAAGGAGGATATAACATGTTAAGTGATGAAGAAATAGTTTTTTTTGGGTTGTTGGAAAGATTGGTGAGAAATATATGGTTATGGAAATAGTTATAAAAATCTTGGTACCATGGTAACTTAGGGGAGGGATTAGGATGAGAAATGGTGCATATCCTCTCTAAATATGATAGAATATGTGTTGAGTGAAGAATATTTTCAATCAAGAACTAATACTCTTTATCACTGTCATGCATTTGAATCATAGAACTAATTGTTTCCATGGTGTTAGTAGATCTATTGTTGACTCATGAAACTTGCTCAAACTACAAGGATTTAAAATGTGTTTTAAGGTTATCAACAATTTGCTTGTACGAAACAAGCTTATCATCTCTTATTTGATACTAATCATTTTTATGATTTATGATTAGTTGTGAATTTCCATAGACCTTTAAGCTTTGAATATCCCATTGTATGGCAAGATGGAGCCCTGCAACCAATGCCTCATATTAGGCCATATTGTTTGTATACTAAAATTGTATAGGGAATACTTTGGGGATCAAATCTCCCTATGGCATGATCAATAATATACCAGCTTTAGACCCTTAAGATGTGAAGGATCCATTAAAATAGAGTGTCCACTATTCATGTTCTTATGATGTTTGTTCTATCATCATGATAGAATCATCTAGAAGCTCAAAGTTGAGAGGTTGAGTGGCCGTAATAGGAGCTTCTGCAAGTTGGTCTGCAAGAACTTATCATTTGATTCCCTTCTAATTCTAGTACTCAACATCAAACTCATTGAGGAGCATAATATATTTAGCCATACATCCTTGAATATTTTATTTATATAAGAGGAACTTGAGAGGATCTACCTTGGTGATAACACTAGTTTTGTTATTTAGCATATAATGTTGTAATTTTTGAGTGGCAAACACCATAGCTAACACATGCCTTCTCAATAGGCATATAATTATGTTCATAGGCTACCATTGTGTGGCTTAAATAATAAATTTTGTGTTCATTACCATGATCATCATGTTATGCCAAAAGTGCCCCCAGTGCATGTTCTATGGCTGATATATAAAGAAGTAGTGGTTTTCCTTGTGTTAGAGGTCATAAAACTAGTGGATTAGCCAAGTATGTTTTAAGCTTTGTAAATGTTATTTTATAATCTTCATCCCACTAAAATTTTACCCCTTTCCTTAAGAGGTGGGTAAATGGGTGGTACTTATCTGCCAATTGAGAAATGAACCTGTGTATAGACTAGATCTTTCCTTGTAGACCTCATAATTGTTTAATATTGTTTGGTGGAGGCATTTCCATAATAGTATTGACCTTTGTAGGGTTGACCTAAATCCATTTTTGTGATACAATGAACACTAAAAATTTTCTTGATGTAACTCCAAAGACACATTTCTTAGAATTCAAGTGGACTTTATATGCACGAAGCCTCTCAAATATTCTTCATAGACTATTAGGTTATCTAACTCTTGTTCTTGATTTTGCTAGTATATCATCAACATAGTCCTCAATAATGTCATTCATCATGTCATGGAAAATGATAGTCATTACACACTGATATGTGGCTTCATCATTCTTCAATATAAATGGCATGACTTGGTAATAGAATGTCCTCCATGGAGTGGTGAATGTGGTCTTATGCTGATCTTTAAGGGCTATCTTGATTTGATTGTAACCAAAAAATCCATCCATTAATGATAGCATTTCATACTAAGCAATTGAGTCAACAATCATGTTGATGTTGGGCAGAGAAAAATCATCTTTGGGGAATGCTTTGTTGATATCACAAAAATTATTAAAAACATGTGTGCCTAGGGTCTTTTTACTCACTATTACTATGTTAAAAATCCATTCAGAGTAGTCTATTGGGCTGATAAAATTGGCTCCTAACAAATTTTATAACTCAGCCTTAACTAAAAGGGAAATATGTGGATGCATCTTTCTCAATTTTTTCTTGACTAGTTTAGCATCAGGGTGAACAACAAGATGATGCATCACCAAATCTAGGTCCAAGCCTGGCATGCCAAATTATGCCCATGCAAAGATGTCTATATAATCCTTAAGAATGGATATAATATTTTCATGTTCTACTTCAGTAAGGGAAGCTCTAAGAAAAACAATTTTGGGATCCTCATGGGTTTCTAAATTCACTTTTTTTATACCCTACATAAGGAGTGTGGATCCATCTTCTAGAATTGTAGGCAATATATGGTCATGATTATCTCCCTTTGCTATATCTTCTTGTTATTCCTCCCAAAGATCTAGATAATATGAAGAATCAAAATCTATCTTCTTAGGTAAAGGCCAGTTAGCAAAAACCTCTAGAAACTCAAGAGTAAGATGCTCAAATATCTGATGTTGTTCTAAAGAGATGCTTATACTAGCTATGGAACTTGGGCTAAATGGACTTTCTATGTTCTGAGGGGATGAGCAAAATTTCCCACCTGGGAGTGCTTGAAATAAATTTTCACTCAAAGGCTTGTCTTTTCTTTACTTTTTCCCCAATCGACAAGTGCCTCAAATAGGTTTTCACCTGAAGATCTCAATGTTTGTTATTTATTATGACCAAGAAAGTTTTCCTACTCTCTAAAGTAGGTAGAAGAATTTAATGAAAAATAAAAACCCTACTTATGATCACCAATGGGGAATGCATATTATAGTCCCATGTATTCTACAATTGATTCTTCATTTTGAAACTCATTGAGGCATATGACTTAATTTTGCTGATCCCAGTCTATGAGTTTAGGATGGCAAAGGCATAGGTTATAGTGAGGGTTTACTTTAGAATGGGAAGCACCAATGGTAAATATTTAATGTCTTACTTTAGAAAGGGAATCACTACTAGGATGGGTTTTTACTTTAGTATGGGAAGCTCCAATAGGTGTTATGGTCAATATGGCATTCGAATCAAACAAATCTAAGTCAGCAAGCTCATCAAAAAGGCTATAATGGGACATTGTGTTATTGTTAGGAGTCTCATTACTAGTCACTTTGAAAGAGTCACTATCAAATGTCATGAGGTCATCCTCTAGTGGTTTAAATCTGAGACCATGATCCCAATTGATAACTCCAACTGATAAGGGCTCTAAAATTTCTTGCACCTATGAGCCAAGACCTTTCCTTGTATAGTCAAGATGATCCATTATCTTGTTAGGGATAGGATATGTTGGATTCTAAAAACAATCTACAAGGCCTTCAGAATATAACCAATTTCCCTCAGTAAAATCCTCTCGATCTTTCTTTGGTGTAATTATAGGTACAAAAACCACATGAGGTTTTGGTTACTTCTTCTTTGGTTGCCAAATCTAATCAAGTCTGTTAGGAGATTGAGAAATTTTAGGCTTACCAAATTTTTTAGGGGATTTTGGTAATTTTGCAATATGGAGGATGTCCTTTATATGGTACATGGAAATGCCTACATATTTAATGATAACCTTTTTGGCCAAAGCTGAAATAAATGGATCAGTCAAAGTGGAGGCTAAATCACCAAGGTCTATATAATTAGATGGATATGGATGAGAAATATTAGTTTTGTTCTTCTATGTAATGAATTCTGAACCTGGGAAATAATTAGAATTATGAAACTCTACTTCAAGATGTTTGTAGTAATAGTAGGGTTGTTGATCAGTGTGAATAGTAACCTTGATCCCATCATGGGGAAACTTAAGGCATTGGTGAAGAGTAGATGGAACTACCTATACTTCATGGATCCAAGGATGACCAAGAAGTATGTTATAAATAAGCTCAATATCCATAATATGGAATAATGTGTGATGAGAAATAGACCCAACCATGACTGAAAACTAAATTATACCAGATGACTCCCTCTTAGCATTGTCATAAGCCTTGATTTTAATAGTTTTTAGCTTAATGTCTTTATCCATATAACCCAATCATCATACCAATTTAAGAGATATGATGTTCAACCTTGAACCATTATCTATAAGAACCCACTTGATCTTGTGATTCATAATGATTATCTCAATGTATAGTGGGTTATTGTGGTTTGGGCTAAGGGTGGACATGTCCTTTTGATCAAATGTTATTTGTTGAAATAAAGAAAAATGTCTAACTAGGTTCTGGAATTGATCAAGGTTTATATCATTACGTATAATAGACTCTTGCAAAATTTTGTTGAAGATGGTTCTATGAACATTAGATGTTTGCAAGAGTTCTAATATGGAAATTTATGTGGGGGTTTTATCTAATTGATCCATTAGACTATAAGGCCTTTGAACTATGGATTGAACTAGTTTAGTATTTGTTAGGATAGTATTTAGCTTTAAAACCATTGGCACAATGTTCTCATTGGGTTTATGGAAAGAAGTGGGTGAAGGGACCTGGATGGTAAATCATGGGAATCTAGTTATAAATTCACAACTTAGAGGTGGCAAGGAGTCATTATAATTAAAATATCAAGGTGAAGGGCTTTGGATGGTGACTTATGGGTGACTAACTGTATTGCTATAATTTTGGGTCTGCAAGGAGCCCTTATAATTAGAAGAATGATATTATTGTTTAAGATTAGTAACCCATGCAGATGGAGTAGCAACATGATGATTTGAAATCAACATGGTATTACTAGGGGGAGAGGGTATTGACCCTATAATGATGAGTCATGTGTTGTGAGGAACATGAGATTGGCTATGCAGCTTCACAGTAATAGTGGCAATGTGGATTATAGAAATGTATCCCATAGTGTTATTATAGTCATAAGGTAAATTGTTATAAGCCACATTATTAGTGTGGGCATTATGATCTTGATTATATTCATTACAATTCTAACCTTGTTATTGGTTTTGATTCTACCTCTATCCTTGATTGTGACCATTTTGATTATTTCTTGGTGGTGGTGGATTAGTCCCATATCCTAATTTGTGTCTTGATTAGGGGCCAAATTAATTTCTAATTCACCACTTTCAATAAAGTCCTCAATAATATGTCAGAATTAAATGCAATGATATGCACCATAACCAACAACATAATGAAAGTTACACCATTCATTCTCTTTATACCAATCTGGTTTTAGTTGATCTTGAGGAAATGGCCTTGATACTGGCCATATAATTTAATTAGCTACAATGAGATTTTTTAATACTATTTTGACCAATTATCCTAACTTGCTAAAGTCTCTAAACTTGTTTTGAAATATCCTTCATGTAGGTTTTCACTATAAATTAGGTAGTGGATTTGGGGGAGTTAATTGTAAATTTGAAGGAGGCATAGCCTGTACCATTTATACATGTCTTGTTTCTATCATCCCATTTCTAACCATGTTCCTATTTTTTTCCAAATCCTTTAGGCTTATCCTTCATAACTATTTGAGCTGGTGATTTATTCTGATTAAATGCTTAACCTTGTACAAAAATCTTAACAAGGCCTCTAACATAAAGAGCCTTCTCAATCTACACTCCTTTGTTAATAATTTCTTTAAATGAGTTAGCACAAGCTAACTCTAGATTATGTGCAACTTCAAGATGTAAATTTTGTACAAAGATATCAACCAACTATTTGTTTGTTAAATTGTGTTGAAAGTGGCATGCCAATGCTCTCCACCTTTGTAGATATGTATCAAAACTTTCACCATCATGCTACTTGGCTTTGCATAAGTAAATGATGGTCAATTCATGTTCTATGTTGTATGATAAATGGTTAACAAACTTTCTTGATAAGTTTTTCCAATCAATAACTGATCCTTGGGTAGTTTAAGTGGCCAATCAAGAGCTTATCCCACTAAACTTCATAAAAATAGTCAAAGTAAGTACTTGTTACTATAAGCAACCTCTTAACATAAGATGAATAATGCTTGTATGTGTTTGTGTAGATCTCCTTTTCCTTTATACTTGTCAAACTTGGGTGCCTCAAAATGAGGTGGAAAGGGGTTTTGGAGAATAGATAAGTCAAATGGATATGGGCATATCTCATTGAATTTGTACTTTTTGACTCTATTATTCATCTCTAATCTTTAAACAATTTCCTTCATAGAATTCCATTCTTGCATGTTTGGTACATTTGTGTATTGGATAAGATGTTGTTGGGGTGGAATGTGCCTTTGGTTTTGTTATTTTTGGGGTGGAATGTGCCCTTGGTTTTGTTACTGTTAGGGTAGAATGTGCCCCTAGTTTTATTGTTGTTGGGGTGGAATGTACCCCTAGTTTTGTTATTGGGGTAGAATGTGCCCCTAGTTTTGTTGTTATTGGGGTGAAATATGCCCCTAGTTTTGTGTGAATCTATAAGAAGCGTATACCTTTTAATCCATGACTTAGTTTTGATTTACCCCTTGAGTTGAGAACATAGGTCGTTGATTCTTGGATTGTAAAACATTCCCTGAATTTGTCTATTTTGCACTTTGCTAATTTTGAAAATTTCTATGTTTATTTACCAATCTTTAGTTTGGGTGAAAAGAACTGGCCAAATTATCTTGAAGGATTTCTTCAATTCAGACTAAATCTTTGGGTTTCTGAGTTTGTAAAGTAATAAGAGGTTCTTGATGATTGAATAATGTATGTTTTGTGTCAAATGAAACATCTTGTAAGGTTTCTTATGATTTTAACTATTTGTTTAGATTACCTTGATCCACTATGGTAATGTTATAATCCAATACTTGTGTTTTTTCAACCATATCTCCATGTTATTTTAAAGCATTATTGTGAATTGAAGTGGTAACTAGGGAGTCAGTTAAGTCTGTGACAAGTTGATATGCATACAATTGACTTATTATCTTTATCTTAGCTAAAAGATATAGATTTATGGGTTTTGACTCTATTTGTATTTCCTTTCTTTTGTTATAGGAAGAAGGTATGTCTATTTTTTCATAATCTTTCTCTTTTCATCGTTGTTCTCCTTCTCTAACTAAGGTATGCAATTGTTCTATAAGAAAGTCAAAAGGTAGTCTAGAACCGGTTCTATCAATCTAAGAAGGACTTTATCTTGATCTTCTTAGGGTTGATATCCTTTATAATCATATTAAAATCTTACTACTATGGGGATGTCATCAAAAATAACGAGGTTATCTTGACCATCATAAAATTTCTCATCCTCATAATTAAGGCCATAAGAGGCCCACTATGAGTAAACCTTTGAGTCATGTTTCAAAAGAGCTATTCTATGTATTGACTAACTTTGGACCAATGTTTGGTAACTAATCAAAGTATACTTTGGCTCTCTTTAAAAAAAATAACCAAGGTACCAATGAGAATATAAGGGAGGGTGGTTTGAGACCATGCATAATTTATAATATTTGGTTCATGATTTTACTCAACTTCTGGTAAAGTTGAAATCGTATAGATCAGAAGAGAATAAGGTAATTCAAAGACCCAATGTGAAAACTACTAAACCAAAGCCTAGATCTTTGTGATACACTCAAACTATAAAATTTAGCTTCAACTTTGACAAGTTAACCCTAGAAGTTTAGATTAAATCTCTCTAGATTACAAAGAAGACAAAATTAACTAAGCAACTCAAGATGCAAAAACATACACGAATCACTAAGTATAAAGCTAGGACCAAATGGGTAACATGACATTGCCACATGATTCTAGTAGGATAAAATATGTTCTAGGACCCAAATCATGAGCGATACAAAAGATGACTTGAGTCTACCAAGATGATAATGTGATTTTGAGTCTTAATAAATGACCTTCAATCCAAATGGAAAATTAAACCCAAGTTAAAACAAGCTTAGTGCACAAATGGTGAACCCACTTTGACACACCAACCTTTAGAACTCAGAAAGGTTCAATTTCAAATGTGGATTATAAATGAAGGATTTAAACACATTGGGTAAAATATCTAGACTCAATTTGGAAGCATGACTACGCCAAAGTGGATGACATGACACAAAGCTTTTGATAATAATTTGAATAAGGAAAAGATGAATTTTCCATTTGGACAGTGTAACACCTCCCTTGCTCAAGAAAATTGAGGACAATGTGTTTTGGTTAAGTTTATTGAGTTAAAAAGTAGTTTTAGACACAAATCAAGACCAAGTAAGATAATGATAAAAAAAAACATCTTAAGTCTAAACTGACAAGGTATGGCAAAGTGGGGTCTACTAAATTAACAAGGTTTTGATCATTCTAGGGGAATGAATTGCATAACGACTTTCACATCAAATGATGTAAAATACAAGCACAAAAATTGGGTGACCATAGCATTGGATAGTTATAAAAAAGTCTATTCTTTTTTACAACCAATACATCCTACTATTTTCTCAGTGTAGTGCAATGTCCAAAGGCAGATACATCCATGTGCAACTCGAAAGGAGTCAAATGAAGTCAATGTTAGGAGGTGAAACACCAAGTCAAATATTCCCTAAAGAACTCGTGGGAGGTAATGATGTCCCCCTCACAAGCCAAGTTCGCATGAAAATAAAGAAAGCATAAAATAGAAAGACTTTAGGGTCATTTTCAAGATCACCCAAACTTTGGTGAGTTTTTGGGGAGTGCTTTAGGCGACATTCTTTCTAAGCCTTAGACTAGGCTATTTGCAATATGAATGACACTTTTTATTCCAAGGGTTCCCTAAAGGGGCAAATGGAAGATCATACATGCAACATTCCTCTTTTTTCCAAATAAAATCTAATTAAACAACTATTGTAAAAATAAATTGATAAGTGTGTTCAATTTTAAAAACTCAAATGAAATGTTTGGTGGTGTTCATTTGACCCCTTGGTCTTAGTTGTAAATTTTGAAAACATTCACCAAAACATCTAAATTCTTTGTTAAACACCAAAACAAAGTTTCTAGTTGATTTTATTAAGCATGCAAGAGGTGATTTAAACATGTTTTTATCAAAGCAAAAGCTTGGTCCTACAGTAAAAATGTCAGCATGTTCTTTAGGTTTTAAGCTCTTTTTAGCTTGAAATAATAAACTTTGGAAAAGTAGCTCTCGAGTTTGTGTTTTTGGAAAAAACACAATGATTGATGTCGGTTATTTCCACTGACATCATTTAGTCTAGCTAACCAAGATCTAACTGATGTCATTTTTGTTGATCAATGTCAGTTAAGTTAGGTAACCAATGTTAGTGTTTCTTGTCAATGTCGGTTACTGTGTAAAATTGTGATAAGCAAAAACTATAAAATAAAGTTAGAAAATCATTTTGTAAGATTTTTAAGGGATCAAATAAATATATTAGAGTTGTAAAATGATCTCCTTCAGGTGTGAGATACATCTAGTCCCACCGGGCGTGCTAATATGTAGAGAGGATTATAAATTAAGTTAGTCAAGCATTAGTCCATAAACAATGAAACATGCATAAAGAACTAACTAACCAAGCCTATCTATTCCTATGGGAATTACAAAGGATAAAAAGAAAAATATGAAATAAAGCAACACCATATTACCTTCCTAAATGGATTCACCATACCCATGTGTCTGAAAAACATGTTCTCCCTTGATCAAGCATCTTTGTCTTTATCAACAATGGTGGTAAGCTCCTCCAATGCCTCAAAAAAACTCCATAAAACCTAGGCTCTTGATTCCAAATCAATAAACTAGCCTATCAATGAATATTGAAAACAAAATATATGATCAAATGCAAATCCTTGTAGAAATAATTTAGCATTATAACTTTGTAATATTTAAGCTTAAAAATGATGTTCATGGCCTCTCTATTTATAAATTTTTGAGATTAGTCAGGATCAACCATGACCATCCATCTCAAGATTGAGATGTGTAACCATGGATAATCCTAATATTTAGAATTAAATCCATAATTATCTTCATCATGACCTTGGAAGAAGGGGCATTGAAGAGGCATGGAAGGCATTAACTAGGCATGGGTGACCCATAATCTTAATATTTATGGCATTTATGGCTTAGGGATGTCTTCGTAAGAAATGATGCCACCTAATGATGCAAATAATAAGAATCAATTTTCAAAAAGAAATATTCAACAAATCTCATGGAAAATCCACTCAATCTCTTGATTTAAATTAATTATCTTTAAACAAGGTTAATCAATATTTGTGCAATTATTTGAAAATTAATCCTCAATTAATCAAAATAGTTATAAAGTCATATTACTGAGTTGTAATTTGACTTGGGAAGAATTAAAAGGTGACATTAGATGTGTTAGAACCACATTTCCATTTAGGATGTTTCCAACACAAAATAACAAAGGTACGTGGTATGTACCAATGAATTTAAGAGAAAAGAGTGATCTAGAGCACAAAAGGCGAAATCATCATTTTGAATCAAAATGAATTGATCAAAGTTAGCTGGCCCATAAATTTTATTTTCCTATTTAGGGATACTTTGACCTAAATTAGCACTTTTAAATGAAATTTTTAAACCATTTAGCACATTTTATGTATTTTGACCTAAAATGTGCATTTGATTACAATTCGAGTAAGATTGACAATTTCAAGACAAATGGTGTTAGGAATCAGATGTCTACATAAATCAAATATGTGATCAAGTATACACATTAAAGTTTCATATGGAATGTTTTGAGATTAGAATAAAAGATTCAAATGAGTTAATTTTAGATGCTTAGAAGATTGGCAATAATTTATATGTGTTATCAGATATCTTCACAAAGGCACAACCAAAGGACACATTCAAGGATCTACGAGAGGAGTTGGGAGTAATTTATATTACTTTCTAACATTAAATATAAACATTATTTAAGGGGGAGCTAAGTGTTATCTATAAGATGGGCCCATTTCCATTGATCTCAAAGGGGGAGAAGTGCAAAAATAGGTAGAAGTATAGGAATAGGTACAGGATGATATAATAAGGGGGAGTTACTATATATTTTTTAGTTTGGAAAAATATGTAGGTTGGCATGTGCAGTATAAGTTTTAGGATGTCACAATTTTAGTTTGAGGTTACCATCAATGACAAAAGGGGAGATGGTTGGAAATATTATCATTGATGTCAATGGTCTAGCATTATTGGTGATAAAGGCCCCATAGCATTTAATGGTGTTTTTAATCTTCATATCTTGGCTAATATTTGTTAATATTTATTTAATATTAATGAATATATTTTTGGTTGTATAAAGTCAAAAGAGGGCCAATGGAGAAGTCAAAGAGTTGTGGGATAAAGACAAAAGAGGAATGGAACACATTTTTCCATGAAGAGTCATCTTGAAGAATTTCAAGAGTCACCAAGTGAAGACAAAAGAGAAAGGGCATAATTTATCATGAAGGGACACTTTGATGAATATAAAAAGTCACCAAGTTAAATACAAAAGGATAAAGGATGCATTTGTGTATGAAGAGTCACCATGTGACTTTTCAAATGATAGAATTCAAAGCATCATGCAAGTTTGGCACCATTTTTCATGAGGATTGAAGGGTCACAAAAGGTGAATGCCAAAGGTCATTTGGTAAGATATAAATAAAGGCTTGAGAATCCATTCATAATATGCAAAAGAGAGCATGGTTTTTAATTTTTATATCTATTTTAGAAGAGTAGAGGAGAGAAAAGAAAGATTTATAATAATGTGTTATTATTTGTTGAGAAAGTAACATTGAGAGATAGTTGTGTGGTATACACAATAGGGATTGGTGTTCATGTGGGTTGGTGATCATGAATAGTTGTTGTGTTGGTGCTTAGCAAAGGGGTTGGTCCTCCTATGGGTTGGTGCTCATGAATAATTATTATGTTGGTGCTCAGCAAAGGGGTTGGTGCTCCTACAAGTTGGTGCTTGTGAATATTGTATTTTGATTTGGTGTTCATTCATATACTTGAGATTATTCTCTATGGTTTTTCCCACATTGGGTTTCGACATTAAAATCTAGTGTCTTTCTCTCTTATGTGGTGTTTATTATTTTAATTTTATTATATACCTTGATTGTATGGTTAAGTGGAAATTGATTAAGTAAAAGTTTATAAGATATATTGATTCACCCCCCTCTTAGTATATTCTGTGCTTAACAAATATGCATAAAGAGTGACTCAGGATCCAATAAATAATTGAAAACAATGCACCAATGATAAAAACATGATGACAATATTGACATATGAATATGGATGGACTTAAGAATAATGTGCACAAGGAATCACCCAATGAATGCACATAGACTGAGTCAAGGCAATAGTGCAAAAAGCAAACAAATAGGCAAGTGAAAAAGCAAATAAACAAATAGAAAGCACACAAATAAACAAACAACTGAAAATAAACAAACAAATAGAAAGTATAAAAACAAAATAAAAAAATATATCTTAACAATGACCATGCCCCAGTAAGCCAGATCGAGGATAACTGACTAGGCTTAGATAAGAAAAATGTTTTTATATTTTAAAATATTTGAATGTTTTTCAATTTATTTATTAATTTTTTTAGGTATCTTAACTCGTTAGAGAATGGTAATATACCTACTCATAAAAAAACAAGATCATTTGGCTTAGGTTACTCATAAAATGGTAAGAATGTATGGTAAAGGGGGATTAGGTGACCTCAATATGAATTGAGCATGATGCACATAGTCTCAAAATGACCTCAAGTCATAATAATTCTATCCACACAAAAGATGAGAAAAACTCAACTAGGTCCCAACAACTTCTCAAATCCAACAAATGGCCAATCAAATGAAAATAACAATGGCAAGGTGGTGCGACAATGCATGACAAATAAATGGTGCCCTTAGTTTACTCATAGGTGGTTATAACTAAGATACAATGGATCAGATCAATGATACCAATTTGCCCATAGGTGGTTATAATTAGTATCAAGATCGGTAAACACTAATTTGTCCATAGGTAGTTATAATTAGGGTCACATAAACAAACTTGATATAAGATGGATAATGAAAGATATCTTGCCAGATCAATTATCACACTACTTTCATAGACTATCATTAAAACATGGATTTGATAAGAGTTGAAACTTGATCAAAATCCCTTAGAAAAAAGTTTGATAAGAACAAAAGGAACCAAGATCAAAATAAGATTGGATAAGATGATAAAAGAAAAGCTTTGGTCTAGATAAGAATGGAATGATAGGATGACATGGAATTGCTTTAGGATAATGATGGTTTTTGAAAAATTAGATAAAATGATAAGAGGGTTTCCCCCAAGTGGTAAGGTGATTGGATAGGTATGAAACAATGATTAAAGGATATAGTAATGTGAAATGGTATGGTACATGTTTGGTTCTAGCCTAGGTATTATAAATGATTATATTGTTGTTATTGAAGTGGACAGGCATGTCCTAATCAAAAAATGATACAAAAAAAATAATCAATCATGTTAACTATTAGCCCACACCTCATTTGAATAGTTGCTCTATCAATAATAGCTTACAGATTTGGATGTAAATAATATTGTTATGATCTTCATTGGTCATTGATTCTGATTCCTTCAAGCATCAAGACAAGGTATCTTTATAGCCTCTACAAAGGAAAGTGTGGTCATAGATGGTAAATAGGGATGAAGAATAGATGATAGGCTTGCTTGTGAAATGGAATGGTAGATGATAATGAAATGTGTAATGGTTGGGATACAAATGAAAATTGGGACTTTCTAGTCACATGTAATGTTTTTGATGCTAGATTTGACATAACATTGAATGTGGTAGGGCCGAAGTCTTTTGAATATTCTCTTGAGAGGACCATCAAATTTTTTATTGTTTGATCTTAAAAGTAGCTACCATATAATTAAATGGTAGATTGGAAATTATTTTGATTTCATTTTGAATAATGTCTTCATTAAGTAGGTAAGAACTTTTGTGTTTAGCTATTAGTGCATTGATGAGTTTGTCACCAATGAAGTTGTCTTGATTGTATTATAGTGCCTCCAAGAAAGTTTCACTAATGAACATTGGATTTTGAATTTAACTATCTTCTATCACTTCTAAAAACGTTTTACTATAAAATAATGAGTTTAAACTTTGATTGTCTCTAAGTGCCTCCAAAAAGGTTTCACTAGGAGAGTGTTCTTCTACTATATGAATGTGGTCTTGGCCTCTTTGCTCTTATCTAATTGCTATGTCATGATGGATACATTTCAACAAAGTGTGATTCTATCAGTACCAATCGACACTAGTAGGAGATGAAATGTTAATGAAATAGATAGATTGATTGATGGTAATGGAATGGGGTCAAGATACATAATCCTCATAAAATTTATTAGTAAAACTTGTAGTGATGCTAAATTAATCATCATCAAAAATTATAGAAGGATCACAAATGTATTCAAAATGATCTATGAAGCATGTGTAACCAATATTATAATAATCATGAATGTATTTTATTTTTGAATCTAATTCTAACTCAAGGGATTATAAATCTAATGTTGAGACTGATGTCTATTCCAATTTTGATTCTAAATTAGATATCTATTCAAAAATAAAACCTAACTCTAATGTTGATTCTTCATCTAATGGGTACTTTGTTACAATGATGTCTTGTTAAATGTTTGGTATTAGACAAGTAATGGCCTATGATGGCATAATGGGTTCCATAAAGACCTATTTATCAAAGTGAGACTCCATAATGGTAGGAAAAAGGTTAAGAGACAACTCTTCAAAGACTGGATTGTCAAAGGGATGCCCTTGAAAAATAGGCATATGGTCAAGGTAATTATTGCCTAAAGGAAGTTACAATCATTAAGAAATGACTTAACAAAGACTAGCTCATCAAAGTGAGAATTATCGATAATAGGTATAGGATTGAAAGGTGATTCATCACAAGTTGAATTATCACAAATGGTTGACTCATCAAAAACATCTTAGATTGGTTGGTTCTTTTGGCGTTGGTTTTCAATGAGTTGGAAAATACTAGTTTTGAACACAACTTGGTCTTTGAATGATTGGTTTATTTTAGGTTATGATTGGATTAGCTATGGTTTTCTAGATTGGGGAACTATTGGCAATGGAAGAAGAATGATTAGTGGTTAGATAATGATAGGGCATTGTGGAGCTTGGTTGTTCACATAATCTAAAGGACTAGGTCCTGGTATAGAAATGGTATGGCATTGTGGAGCCTAATTTCTTATACAAGCTAAAGGATGAGGTCCTAAAAGGATTACTTTGGGATATTATCGAGCTTGGTATCTCACACAAGCCAAAAGATGAGGTCCTAAAAGGATAATTTGGGGAATTGTGGAGCTTGGTATCTCACACAAGCCAAAACATCTAAGTCCTCATAAACCATATCATCCCAATCTTGAGTTGGATCATAATTTAGTTTTTGACTATGCTCTATGTAATGATTATTGTAAAGAGGTTATGGATCTATATCCTAAATAACATTATCTGTAGTTGGGTTTTCAACAAATTCCTCCTTACAAGTCTCTTCATACTAATCAAGGTCTTGATTTGGATCGTAAGTAGGCATTTGGTTATAGTCAATTTGTGTGGCCATTATATCATAACTTAGATTTTATGTGATTCCACCATAAGTGTAGCTAGACATGTCCACATAAATTATGAAAGCTCTAAAAATAAAAATGCTTAGAGTTCTATAAACTCTGAAAAACTATGTCAAAAGGATAAATGGTTTAAACTTGGTCTAACTTGGTAAAATGTGGAGATGTATGTCCAACATGGTCTAAAAATGGAGTTGTATCTCCAAAATAGTTTTTTCTAAAACCTAGCATAAATTAGTCTAATGTCAAATGTCTAACATCAAATGGCATACACACAAAAGGTCAAATGTCTGAATAAAAATTGGCATGTCAAAAGTCTAGGTTAAAGTGTTCCAAACAAGGTGTAAACTACAAAATGGAATTGAGTCTATAAGTTTTTTTTCCAAATACGGAGTCAAAATCTAGGATCAAATAGGTTGTGCTAAGACTTTTGGCTAAATGGTGTCAAAAGCTAGACTTGAAATAAAGTCGTGATGTGATTTGATTTAATCTAACAAGTTTGGAAATGACTTTGACATAGACTTGGCACACAAAATCAAACATAAATATGATCAATTGACATAAGGCACAAGGCAAAATGAAATTGGATAAAAATTTGTGTTCTCCTAAATAAAGGCACAAATAATGATGAGGATAGGCTTTATGATTAAACTAGACAAAAGTGAACATCATAACTATGTTAGACAAAGACTTGTAAAAAGATAATCAGATTGGTTGGAATTTAAAAAGACTTAGAATATATGCAAATAAGTCTATGAAACAAGTCTCAAAATAATTTAAGTAATATAATAACACTAAAATACTCAAAAGATGTGGCAAATGCTTGTTTGAAAAACTCTTAAGGCAAAATGGTTCTAACACAATTTTGGCAACATACCACTACCCTCCTCAACTTAAGTCATACACACACACAAAGTTGGACAAATTTCTCTAAGGCATGAGTGTGCTATCAAATAGACAAATGGAAAAATGGGATGGGTAGTCAAATTCTAAGACTCAAAGTGTTAGTAAACATGTGAGATGACTTGAGTCCTAGTAAATGATGATAATGATGTTGAGTCTAAAAATGGCCCTCAATTCAAATTGAAAATTGAACTCAAGTTAAAAAAAGTCAAGTGCAAAGTGGTGTACCCAATTTAACACATCAACATTTAAAACTTGGAAGAGTCTAATTTCAAATTTAAACTATCAATTAGGGACTTAAACAAAATGTGGAAAAGGTCTAGACTCAAATAGGTAGCATAACTGCACCAGATTAAAATATATGACACAAAGTGTATGATAATGAATTTAAACAAGGAAAAATATGTTTTTACTTAGATATCATAACAACTCCTTTGTTAAAATAAATTTGGGGACAATGTGTTTAGTTATGTCATTTTGTTAACACCAAGTTTTGACTCTCAAACAAGACCAAGTAATCTAAGATGACAAACCAGCTAACTAATCATCCTAAACACTAAACTGATAAGGTATGACAAAGTGTGGTTAACTAAACTAATTATTTTTTAAATATTTTTAGATGGATCAAATACATCATACTTTCATGTTATTATACAAAATAAGTGCATGTCATTTGGGTCTACATCATATGGCTTATTGTAAAAAGGTATTTCTATTTTTACAACCACTACATCCATCTCTTTCTCAGTGTAGTGCGATGTCTAAAATTTTCAAACGTCTCAAGCTTAGCCTCTAATAATGGATATGGTTTAACCACTCAAACCATCATCCCAGTGAGGGGATCCCAATTTATATACACCCCCCCATGGAGAGGGGTTGAAGATGATGTCGAGAGATGAAGCCCTAGGTCAAAGCTTACCTAAAAAACTTATGGGAGGTAATAAAGTTCCCTTCACATGCCAAGATGTATGAAATAAATGACACAATAGAAAGACTTTATGGGCACCTCAAGATCACCCAATACTATTGCAAGTTTTTGAGAAGTGATTTAAACAACCTTCTTTTTATGCCTTATACTAGGCTCAAATTGTGATGAAATGGTATTTTTGATCCCAAAATTTTCCTAAAGGGGATAAATGGGAGATCATAGATGTGTGATAGATGGGATAGTATACACACACATCTCTTTTTGTTAAAACACACAAGAAGCAAGTTTACAAATAATTGTAGTGTGGTTAATTTGTTTAAATCAAATTGAAAGTGTTTATTATATTAATTACTAGCCCCTTGGCTTTAAGATGTGAAAAAAAAAATTAAAAACCACTCAAAAATAAGTTATCACTTTTTATCTCAAAATTTTCCTAAAGGGAATGGATGGGAGAGCATACACGCATAACTTTTCTCATGAAAATAAGCAATAAACAAACAAGGCATGATAAATGAATGTTTGTAAAATCAATGAAACTACATGATGTTATGTTTATTTTAAGACACTAAATAAAATATGTTGTGAAGTTTGGCCCCTTTGACATTTTACTGAACTTATAAAAATTTGATAAACATCTATGGCATAAAAATAAACTACATTCTTTTTAGACCCCAAATAGAAAATTTGACCAAGATTGATAAAATGTTAGGATTTGATTAGGTTCATTGTTTAAATATCAATTAAAATTTTTGTATTATGTTAATAGCCAACTTAAAAAATTTGAAAGATTTTTGATAAATAAAATAAGATAAAACATAACTATGTTCATTTTAAACCCAAAAGTTTAAACGTGTATGTTTTAGCATATTTGTTTTAAGCCCAACTTGAAGTGTTTAATTAGACTAATTTATTTTAAATACCCAAAATAAAGTGTATATTTAGTCTAAATAAGTAAAATGGTGCTCAAATGTTGCATTGACCTTATAAAAATAAGACTATGACTATCTATTTTGAATCACTTTAGAGGATGAGATAAGGACTTTTTTAAAATGAACTCTCAGGTTTCAAATAGTTAAGTTGGGTTACATAAGCACAAGTCAGGGTTGAATTGAGGTGATTTAGGGTGAGTTAAGGTCAATTCAAGGTGAGTTGGGGTCAAGTTGGGGCTGAGTCAGGGTGAGTTGGGGTTGATTTGGAGCGAGTTAGGGTCACATTGGGGGCGAGTTGAGGGTGAGTTGGGACCAAGTTGGGGCCAAGTTGGGGGTGAGTTAGGGTGAGTTGGGGTGAGTTGAATTCGAGTTGGGATCGAGTTGGGATGAGTTGGGCTGAGTTGGGGCTAAGTTGGGTCAAGTTGGGGTGAGTTGGACATACAGTTGAGCTAGGTTACACAGTCTTGAGAACAAAATTATGGATTACAAAAAAATAAATTTTTGCTCAAATTTTTATCTTGTTTTCTTTCACACTCTAAAATATTTCATGATAATAGTTATTAGGTTTTTTGTATGTGCAATTTGACCAAATTTGTGAATCTAAGTCCTACTAGATGTACCATTATATAGACTAAGAATTTAACTCAAAAGAGGTGGTTAGTATTACATTAATTCTAAAATGAAATAAAATTGAAAGAAACATACTAAAAATCATACATATCTAGGCCTAGACACTAAGGAGGAGAATAATAAAAAAATATACATATGAAAATAATAAATAAAATATGAAAAAAAAAATTTAGCTCCCTTAGATGCTCCAAATAGCTTGTTGAAGTGGCTTGCTTCGCTTGTGCTCAATCAAACCTCAATGTAATGTGATGTCTAACATACTCAAAAATCTCAATTTTAGCCTCTAATAATGGATATGGTTTAACTACTCAAACCATCATCCCAGCGATGGGATCCCAAATTATATACCCTCCCATGGAGAGGGGTTAAAGACGATGTCGTGAGATGAAGCCCTAGGTCAAAGCTTACCTAAAAAACTTATGGGAGGTAATAAAATTCTCCTCACAATCCAAGATGTATGAAATAAATGACATAATAGAAAGACTTTATGGGCACCTCAAGATCACCCAATACTATTGCAAGTTTTTAGGGAGTGCTTTAAACAACCTTCTTTTTATGCCTTAGACTAGGCTCAAATTGTGATGAAATGGTGTTTTTGATCCCAAAAGTTATTTAAAGGAGATATATGGGAGATCATAGATGTTTGATAGATGGGAGAGTACACACGCACATATCTTTTTGCTAAAACACATAAGAAGCAAGTTTATAAATAATTGTAGTGCGGTTAATTTGTTTACATCAAATTGAAAGTGTTTATTAGATTAATTACTAGCCCCTTAGCTTTAAGATGTGAAAATAGAAATAATTACAAACCACCCGAAAATAATTTATCACTTTTTATCCTTAAATTTCTCTAAAGGGGATGGATGGGAGAGCATAAGCGCATTACTTTTCTCGTGAAAATAAGCAATAAACAAACAAGGAATGATAAATGAATGTTTATAAATCAATGAAACTACATGATGTTATGTTCATTTTAAGATACCAAATAAAATATGTTGTGAAGTTTGGCCCCTTTGACATTTGACTGAACTTGTAAAAATTTGATAAACATCTATGACATAAAAATAAACTAAATTCTTTTTAGACCCTAAATAGATAATTTGAACAAGATTCATAAAATGTTAGGATTTGATTAGGTTCATTGTTTAAACACCAATTATAATGTTTGGATTATGTTAATAGCCAACTTAAAAAATTTGAAAGATTTTTGATAAATAAAATAAGACAAAACATAAATATATTCATTTTAAACTCAAAAATTTAAACGTGTATGTTTTAGCATATTTGTTTTAAGCCCAACTTGAAGTGTTTGATTAGATTTTAAATACTTAAAATAAAGTGTATATTTAGTCTAAATAAGTAAAATAGTGCTCAAATGTTGCCTTGACCCTACAAAAAAAAGACTATGAGTATCTATTTTGAATCACTTTAGAGGATGAGATAAGCACTTTTTAAAAATGAACTCTCAGGTTTTAAATAGTTAAGTTGGGTTACACAAGCGCAAGTCAAGGTTGAATTGGGGTGAGTCAGGGTGAGTTAGGGTCGATTCAAAGTGAGTTGGGGTCAAGTTAGGGTAAATTTGGGTCAAG
Source organism: Torreya grandis (assembly GCA_037957365.1). Taxonomy (NCBI): domain Eukaryota; kingdom Viridiplantae; phylum Streptophyta; class Pinopsida; order Cupressales; family Taxaceae; genus Torreya; species Torreya grandis. Next base: position 1,013,083 of record JARHVA010001927.1, on the reverse strand, counting down.
TTGGGGTCGATTTGGAGAGAGTTGGGGTTGATTTGGGGTGAGTTAAAGTCAAGTTGGGGGTGGGTTGAGGTGAGTTAGGGTTGAGTTGGGGTCAAGTTGGGACCAAGTTGGGGCCAAGTTAGGGGTGAGTTTGGGTGAGTTTGGGTGAGTTGAGTTTGAGTTGGGATTGAGTTGAGCTGAGTTGGGCTGAGTTAGACATATAGTCGAGCTGGGTTACACAGTCCTGAGAACAAAATCATGGCTTACAAAAAAATAAAATTTTTTTCAAATTTTTATCTTATTTTCTCACACTCCAAAATTTTGCATGATAATGGTTAGAAAATTTTTTATAGGTGTAATTTGACCAAATTTATGAATCTAAGTCCTACCAAATGTACCATTATGTAGACTAAGAATTTAACTCAAGAGAGGTGGTTAGTATTGCATTATTTCCAAAATGAAATCAAATTGAAAGAAACATACTAACAATCATACATCTCTAGGCCTAGACACTAAAGAGGAAAATAATAAAAAACATACATATGAAAACAATAATTAAAACATGAAAAAAACTCTTTTACCTCCCTTGAATGCTCCAAATAGCTTGTTGAAGTGGCTTGCTTGGCTTGTGCTTAATGAGTCTTCATTAGAGGAGGCTTGGTTATCTCATCTTCTCCTTGGTGCCTTTGTGATGGATTTGGCTTGGCTCAACAATTTGTCATTACAACACTAATTACAATGAATTTTATAATTATTTGTGCATTATAACTTTACACTATTCAAGCTTAAAATTCATGTTCATGGCTCTTTATTTATAGATTTTCTAAATGGTTTAAGATCAACCATGACCATCCGTCTCAAGATTGAGATGTGTGGCCATGAATAAATCTAATTATGTAATTCAATTCTATAAATATTTGAGATAGAGGGGTATTTATGAGGCATGAGAGGGTCTTAATGAGGCATGAGGTGGCTTAATCTTGATATTTTATGTATTTATAGCTTGTAGATGCCACCCCATAGAAATGATGTCATTTGATGATGTAGATATTCAATATTTATTTCCAAAAATAAATATTTAAAAAGATCCATGAAATTATTAATTAGGCTAATGATTTGGATTAATTATCTTTTAAACATGATTAGTTAATTTTGATGTAAATTTTGGCACTTAGTGCACAAATTAATCAAATTGGTCAAAATATCTTGTTATTGGCTTGAAATTTGATTGGATTGGAATTAGAAGTCAATTTTAGATGCATTATAACTACATTTCCATTTAGGATGTTGCTAATGCAAAAGAACAAAGGCACGTGTCTCATGTAAGAAATTTGGTAGAAAAGAGTAATCTAGGGCATCCAGAGGTGAAAATTTCATTTTGACTCAATATGATTTGATCAAAGTTAGTTGCTTCATAAATTGCATTTCTCTATTTAGTTACACTCTAGCCAAAATTGGCACTTGAATATAATAGGTTCACATCATTTAGCATGTTTTAGTGTTTTTAGACCAAATTATGTATTTTGATAGAAATTGGTCAAAATCTTAGTTAGAGGTTATTGGTGGCCAATTTTAGGTCTCTGCAGTTCTAGCCAAAAATCTTCTACATACTAGGTATTATTGCCCAACTATGGATGCAGATATAGATGTTTATATGAAAAAGTGTGACAAATGTCAAAGGCATGCAAATTTGATTCATGCCCCAACCAAAAAACTAAATTCAACACTTACACCATGGTCATTTTCTACATGGTGCCTTGATCTCATTAGGAAGATAAACTCAACCTCTTCTAATGGCTATAAACACATCCTCACCAATACTGAATATTTCACTAAGTGGGTTGAAGTTATACACCTTATTTATGTGATTGGAAAGTAAATTACCAAATTTATTTTTAACCATCTCATCTACTACTATGGTATCCCATCTAAAATTATATCTAATAATGGTAGATCAATCAAAAACAAAGATGTAAAATCATTGTGTCAAGTATAAAATTACTCAACATTTTTCTATGACATACTACCCATAAGGTCATGACCAAGCAGAAGCATCCAACAAAAATATTTTCAACATCCTTAATAAGATTGTCAATTATTCCAACCATAATTGGCACCTCTAAATATTATATGCCATATGGGCATACCACATCAATTACCATACCCTAAAAGGAGCCACTCCATATTCCCTAGTTTATGGCACAGAGGTCATTCTTCCATTGAGGTCGAGTTACCTTCTTTGTGAATTTCATTGAAATATGTTCTAGATGATGAAGCTTATTGAGTAGCTCACCTAAAATAACCAGAGTTACTTGATGAAAAATACATGGCCACATTCAATATCCTACAATCATACCATAATAGACGTAATGGCCATTACAATCAGTGAGATAAGCATAGAGAATTTGAGCTTGGTGCTCTTGTACTCAAAGAAAACCAACATAATACCATGTCTAAGAAGAAACACAAGGGCAAGTTCAAACCCAATCAGATAAGCCCATACATTATTGTTACAAATTATGGTTCTAGAGCATACAAGATCACTACACCAGATGGGGATGAAATTGATGAGTCGATGAACATTATACACCTCAAGCATTACTTTGCTTGAGAGACTTAAAATATTATCTATGAGGCACATTTCCATTTTACCATAATATTGACATTATTATTTATACCATACCTTTATATCATATACCATTCTACCATATCTTCCCTATCAACCAAATTTATTTTAACCCTCCCTACCCAACCCCTTGACCTTGGTTTTGTTCCATTGGTTCTTCAGGCACTTTAAGCAATAGATTTCAGATCAAGTTTTTGTAGTTGATTCAATATTCTATATGTAATCCATATTTTGGATTAGTAAGATAGTGATTTAGCTATTGCATCCTTCATTTATTTTTTCATTCCATGCTTATACTACTGATTATAATTTCCTTTGGGCAAATCAAAGTGCCACCATCATGATACTAATTATAACCGCCTATGACAAAAATTAGTATCATTGACCTATGTTGTTTCCTAATTATAACCACCTATGGGTAAATTAGGAACAAACATTTATCATGCCTTGAATTACCAATTTTTCATGCATATGATATACTTTGTTATTTACCTACTATTTCTCCAGATTTTTCACTAATTACATTTAAATGAGAAAGAAACTAAGGTTAAGACATTATGGGTTTGATGTTACCCAAATTTAGTGTGCACCATATCCAAGCCTTGTGAGAGCTCCTCTTTGGCTATGGAAGAAACACCTGCAGTAAGAATGAAGCTTAAACAAGAAAGATGTTAGAAGAGGCTATGGTGGACTACCAAGCTACGTACTCGGTCCTGGAAGCATGAAGCTCCTTAAGGGATGACAATCTACTATTTAAAGATAAAAGTATTGTAAATGAAGAAATGATAAATGACTAAAGAAATAGAAAAGTAGATGGTGTGTACCTATTCCTTGTAGTTTGTGTATCTCAGAATGCTATAGAAGGCTAGCTAAAGGTTTTGTCTAGTCTAGATGGGATGTTTAGATGACTTTCTAGTTTGCTGGTTCAGAACACAGTCATCGACATCAGTGACTTTGTCGAGGTCAGTCAGGTAAATGGTGCCAACGTCGGTTGGGTTGCTGATGTCGGTCTAGCTGAAGGTGCTGACGTTGGTTGGTCTACCAATGTCAGTTGGGGTTGTCAGCATTGAATGACTTTTAGAGTATTTTTGGGATAGACAGAGGGGTTTCTAAAAGTTCAGAGGTTGGTGCAGGGTTGCAGGAAGGTGAATGAGGTTTGAGGAAGGGTATAGGTGGAGGATTGGTGTGAAAAGGGGGTGAGAACAAGGGGAAGGCCTTTCAGCCCCTCCACGAAAGAAGTTAGGCCTATTGACAGTATTTATAAATATTAATGAAAACTAATTGACAATATATTCTAAAAACTAAAATAAAAACTAGAGTACTTAACTTTATAGGGTGAAGAACTAGAGGTGTCAAAATAGTGATTCCCATTGTGGCTGATGTGACGGGTGTTGTGAGCTAATAAAGTGAACATGGATTACTTCAATTTAGTATCTCAAGGCCCTTGTACAATCTTTTAATCTAGTCTCTAGAATGATTTTTGTAGAGCTTCGGTAGCCAGGAGAATGATAGTCAAGTTTTGGTGCTTGAAATCTTAGAATGTGCATGCAAATGTGTGAAAAGGTGGGGTAGCTCAATGTTAGAGCTTGGTTTATGTAACCGATGTTGGTGATCTCATCAGCGTTGGCGTAGAACTACCAATGTCGGTCATGTGTTGACCACCATCGGTAGACAGAGAATAAATAAAAGGGCTATTTTTAGCTCTTTGCCCATTTCTCCATCTGCCAAGTGCCTTTTACATTAGAGAACGGTCAAAACAAGGGCTTATGAGGCATGGGAGTTGGTTAAGGAGTTAAGATGAGGCGAGAATAGGTCATGGGTAGTTAGGATTTGGAGGACCTAGTCTCACGCTGACTCATAGGCTAAGAAACGGTCTTAGAGTGAGGTGTCTAGGTGAAGTAATTAATTTAAAATAAGTAGTTTTTTTAAAATTAATAAGATGTGCAAGTGTGGTTAAGAGTGTTAACGTTTAGAAGGAGACCAAGGGGGGTTTACATGATATTAGTGTCTACATTTTCCCCTTTTTGTCTTGTGGTTTGTTCTGACGAACTGCAAGACAAAAATAGATGTAGGTCGAGGAGGACTAAAATTGAAGTAACTGGTCCCCAGCTTATTAATGGTAGCTGATTGGGTTAGATCGATCAAAGCTATAGCTCCAATGGGCATAATGTTCCAAGTATCTGGGCTAGGAAGTGCTCCTATAAAACATGAAAATGTTATAGATATTGGGGATCAACTTGGTTACAATCTGACAATAGGTTTGAGAATCATGTATAATTTGCTAACTATTCGTGAGGTAGCATATGTAATCAAAACAACCAAGGCAAAGTTATCTCAAAAGTGGTCGTGGTCTGAGGAGATAGTTGCGATCTTTAAGGTCGTTTGTCAAGTCGGGCTGAGATATAAGTGATCTCGAGTGTTGTTTATTGTGGTTAGGAAATGTTTTGGTTGTATTTTATCAAAAACATGTGATGTTATTTATGATAAAATTGAGTTGAATGTTAGGTTCATAAGTTTAGAGTGAAAATTATGAGATGACAATATGTGAGCATATAATTTTAAGACACTGCATCCTAAAAGATAAACTGGCATGTGATGAAGGTGTGTAAGAAGTGAAAGGCACATTGCTCTTTCATTGACAAGGACCATAATGATAGCATAGATAGGGTTTTTGCAAATAAAAGCCCCACTCATGCATTACGTCATTGACCATTGGTTTTTATTAGAAAAGTACCCTAATCACTTGACGTTAAGTGAGTTCAAAATCCCTTGGGTATTTTGGGGTAATAGGTGTGATTATGTGATATGTGAGGATAGCATAACCCTTTTTAGCAGGGATAACTTTGCCCCTTTTATAGGTGACCCTAAGAATGACTATAGGCAAGTCCATGACTTAATAGTTTGTTATTCAGTTTTTTTTTGGTAGACTGATCAATGCGAGAAGTCTACTTGGGGATGTTATTTTTTTTTGTGGTCATGTGAAGCTGATCGATGTGGGAAGCTTCTAAGAGGGTGTTGTTTTTGTAGAAAAAATTTGGTTATAGCCATCCTTCGAGGGAGTGGTCTATATTTTGGTTTGTATGTTTTTATTTCTTTGAATAGTTGTCTTTCAAGGGAGCAGTCTATTATTTATAGCAATAATGCAGCTGTCCTTCGAGGGAGCAGTCTACATTTATAGTTTATGACCTTTTAATATTTTGTTAGGCATCCCAGTTTTATGTTTTTTTGTTGACTAAACTTTTAGTCATGGACTAGACTATAGAGGTTTAGGGGTTTTCCTTTTATTAGGACAAAGCATTAACGCTTAAAAAAAGGGTTAATTAATTTTTGTAGAGAAAAAGGGTTGAAAAGAATAGGAATGAGGATGACAGGGGTTGCTAAGGGATGAGCTCAAGTTAAACATCAAGTGAATGATCACTTGGTTAATAGTAAAATGGTCATAGATGCAAGGCATTAAGGGGCTCAGGTTCTAGCCAGCCTTTGAGAGAAGACAAACGATAAGTGCCTGATCCATACTTGTGCATTATTATATAATTTCTGAGCCAATTAGGAGCAAACTTTCCTCATTTATTTATTTCTGTATTGGTCACGTGTTGGTTTTATTTAAGGATGAGATCTCCGATTTTGAAATCTCACTCTTTCAAATTTTTGTTGTAGGCACGCTTGATGTGATCTTGGTAGATATGAATATGATTAAGAGTGGCAAGATGACGTTCATCGAGTAACTCGAGTTGTGTTAATCGATCTTGATGAAAGTCATCATTAGAGATCATGTCGTGCAAAGAGATTCAAAGAGAAGGTATTTATACTTCAAGAGGCAAGACGACCTCAGTTCCATACACTAAGGAGAAAGGTGTAGCACCTGTAGGGGTTCAGATGCTAGTGCAGTAGGCCCACAAAGTGAAGGGAATGTGAGTGTGCCAATTCCTTCCAGTGTCGTTGACCACCTTCAGTAGGATTTTAGTTAGGATTTTATTAGAAGATTTTTCCTATCCATTTGCTTGTGGATAGTAAGGTGAGAAGAAGCTGAGTTTGATGCCAAAATCATCACAAAGCTTTTGGATGGTTTTGTTTTTGAAAGATTTGTCGTTATCGGTGATTATCTTGTGAGGTACACCAAAATGACAGATGATGTGGTGGTTAATGAAGTCAACAATTTTATTGGCTTTAGTGGAGATGAGGGGAATAGCTTCCACCCATTTAGTGAAATATTTAGTCACTGTAATAATAGACTGATGCCGGAGAGACGAATGAGGGTTAATCTCACCAATTAGATCTAAGCTCCATTATAAAAAGGGCCAAAAATCCTTAGCAACTTGTAAAGCATGGCTAGAGACGTGAAGTAGGTTAGCATGTTGTTGACATTTGATACAACATCGAACATAGTCACTGCAGTCTTGGTTAAGAGTGGGCCAATAATAGCCCATGTGGAGGATGGGCTTTGTAACTTAGTTACCACTAAAATGTCCTCCACAAATCCCATCATGGACTTGTTTGATGGCATGAGATGTCTCAATGGTGGTTAGGCATCGGAGAAGGAGGCCGTCGAAGCCTCATTTGTAGAGAAGACCCCCTAGCATGGTGTATCGAGTAGTACTCTTGATAAAAGCTTTCCATCTATTACTAGAGAGGTCACGAGGAATGATAGAATAAGTCAAGTAGTCAACAAGTTGTTTATACCAAACATCATGTGGATTAGAGTCAATATTTCCAATAAAGTTGATGTCAGTTGAGATATATGAGGGCAACACCAAATGGTGTACTGTGACATAGATTCTTGAGGGAGTAGATGAAGATGGGATGTGTGAGGTGAGAGAGTCCATTGTGTCAGCAAACTTATTCGTAGAGTGAGGAACAGTTTGCAAGAGATAATGGCCAAAATACCCTAACAATGTGTCAACATGGTGTTTATATCATTGCAAAACTTCATTTTTACAAAGATATGAACCATTAATCTAATTAACAACTAGTTATGAGTCACCAAAGATATTGATTGTCTTAATGCCCAAGAAAATGGTAGTTTAAAGCCCCAAAATTAAGGCTTCATACTCAGCCATGTTATTGGTGCATTCAAAGTTGAGTTTGAAGGATAGAGGCATGGGCTCGCCCTCATGAGGGATGAGGATGACCCTCACACCCCCACCGAGTTGACATTTAGATCCATCAAAGAACATTATCATTTGATAAGGGATGTCATCGATGGATAGCATGGCAATAGACTCATCTGGAAATTCATATTTAGAGGGTTGGTTATCAGGTAAAGGGGCATCTGCTAGTTGGTTAGTGGTAGTTTGCCCCTTTATAGACTTCTGTTGAATGAATTCCAAATCAAGCTCAGTGAGAAACATGAGCCAATGAGCCATATGTTGGTTTTGGTATGGATTGGAATGCATGTATTTGAAAGGTTCAGTGTGGGTGATGACATAAGTCTTGTGGTTGAGGAGATAGTGGCAGATTTTGGAGGTGGAAAAGACTAATGCCAAGCAAAGTTTTTTGGTATGAGTATACCAAGTTTTGTAGTCAATGAGCATTCAGTTTATATAATAAACTATCTACTCATGATGTTGTTTGTCTCGATGCACGATCATGGCACCTAAGGAATGATCTGTTGCTGAAATGTAAAGATAGAAGGGTTGGTCATCTTTAGGTGGAATAAGGACTAGTGGAGAGACAAGATAACATTTAAGAGCCTCAAAAGCCTCTTGGCAATCCTTATTCCAATTAAAGGAGACGTCCTTCTTGAGGAGGTGATGGAAGGGCTAGAATCGATCAAATAGCTACGAGATGAAGTGATGAATAGATTGAAGCTTCCCTTGTAGGTTGCAAAGTTGTTTTAGGTTAGTTGGTGGGGGCATCTCGAGTATGGCTCGAATCTTAGCTAGATCTACCTCAATGCCATGGAGAGAAATGATGAAACCCAAAAGCTTCCCTAAGAGAACCCCAAAGATGCATTTCTTGGGGTTGAGTTGAACATTATATTGTAGTAGGCGAGTAAATATTGTTTTGAGAATGGTTAGGTGATCATGACAAAGTTTAGATTTCCCCAGTAGGTCATCCACATAGTCCTCCATGATTTTGTAAAGGAGATCATGAAAGATATAAGTCATGGCACATTGGTATGTGGCACCTACATTTTTGAGGCCAAAAGGCATGACCCTATAGCAGAATGTCCCACATGGGGTGATGAAGGTGGTTTTATGTTGATCTTCTAGGGCAATCAATATTTTTTTATATCCTAAAAACATCCATGAGTGATAGCATCTCATGACCAGCCATAAGATCAATAAGTTGGTTGATGTTTAGTAAAGGAAAGTCATCCTTTGGGCAAGCTAGGTTGAGGTCGCGATAGTCAATACAAATTCAAATTCCCCCTGTTGCTTTTGTGATAGGGACAATATTTGACACCCATTATAGATAATCAATGGGTTGGATAAATGAGACAGAGAGAAGACGTTGAAGCTCCTCTTTGACAAGGAGTGCGATGCAAGTATGCATCCTGTGAAGCTTTTGCCTGACAGGCTTACCTTCATAGTTCATGATGATGTTGTGAATGATAATGTCAGGGTTAATACTGAGCATATCGTTATAGGACCAAGCAAAGGCTTTGCTATGATCTGTAAGGAATGTGGTATAGTCGATTTGTTCCTAGGCATCTAAAGATTGACCAATATTTAAAATGTGAGGAACATTAAAAGATGAGAGATTAATGTCAATAGTTGATTCATTTAACATAACCTATGTTTTTGAAGGAAGTTATCATTATATGAATGAGTCATCTGCACCCATGTAGGTGAGTATGGCATCATCGTCTAGGCATTGGATAGTGTTGATGCTAGAAGATTCATCATCTATCATGTCTAGATAAATGAGAGGAAGAGACCTTGATGCCTCACTTAGTTGATAGGTTAGGGATGCCAAGTGAATGGCATTTATAAAAAAAAACTAGGAGGGATGGAGACCATTGACTCCGTAGGTGAGGGTGGGGGAATAGGTGAGGTTGGAGGAGAATGCTCTATGATAGTTTCATGGCAAGGGATCTTAGAGGGTTTTGTAGGTTCTTCAAAACCCATGCCATGTCATTTCTTGGCATTTTTGATTGCCTCATCATTTGGAGGCTCAATGGGCTTGTGGGGACCTTGTTCATAATGCCCAAAGCCAAAACCCTTCCATGCACATCTATGAAGATAGGTGTGAGCAAAGCTAGGGTTGCTGAGGAAGGAGAAATTGCAAGTGAATAGTCAGGGTGATGAGAGAGGATTTCTAATAGTAGGAGCTCGATCTAGCCCTCCATAGGTGAGATTAGTTTGGAGATAGGGAGGACCATATGGGATGACCATTCTAATGTGATGATCCTATTTAGGGTGGTGATGAAGTTTTCCATATTCTTGCAGAGTTTGGAACATGTCAAGGGTAAGCAAATGATACTCCCCAAGTGAAAGGTGCTAGAAGGTATCTTCCATAGGATCTTTTGTGGTCACTTGAGGAGTAGGCATAGGTGTGACCGGTGTTTGTGAGCTTGTCAAGGCTTCCACAGGTGGAGGTGGTGTTTGGGTGGATGTTTTCAAAGGGATGAGAACATTATTAGGTTGGTAGGTCATGTTGCATGTTTTAAAGGGGGAAGGGTTAGCAGGAATGACATGAACCTGCCCCTCATGTTCAAACTTGACATAATGATGCAACGTGGAAGGGACACAGGTCATGAAACGTATCCAAGGTCATCCCAACAACATGTTATATTGGAGCTCCCCCTGAATGATATATAAGAGTTCTGGAATTGTACGTGGGCCAACATGAACATGCAAGACCACAGTGCCAATGGTAATGGCGGTGGCATCGTTGAAAGAACAAAGAATTGCATCAATTTTTGACATGTAGTTCTTTAGAAGGGCTAGTTGATCATATGCATGGGTAGAAATGATGTTGATGCTAGAACCTCCATCAATCATAACCTACTTAATGCAAGTTTGATCAACATAAGCTGTGATAAAGAGGGCAGGATCCTAATTTTCTAGGTTATAGGCAGGAATCTCAGAATCACTGAAGGTGATAGAGGCCACGGTGAGTAACGATTTGACTAAAGCAACCAATGGTTGGGGGTCTTTAGGTTAGACCTACACTACCTATAAAGATTTGATCAAGGCTTGGTGATGTTGCAGAGAGCTTTGTATTAGGTCATACAAAGACATCTTCATAGGGGTTTGGTGAAGTTGTTTCACCATGGAGTCGCGAATTGCCCTCGAAGATATTGGTTGAGATGTGCCCAAGATAGAATTCTTGGGTTTTTGTGGTGGAGAAGGCTTGGCAAATAGATATGTCCAAGGGGTAAAAACTTGCTCTTTTCCTTTATCCTTTAGGATTTGGGACCTGGTGGCCACATTAATAGTGTTGATTTTGAATAAAGGAGGAGAAGGTGGTAGAGGGACCATAATCACACGTTGGGATCCCGATTCAAGTGAGGAGGTTTGGGAGGCATGGGATGGTGTCAGTAGTTTGTCAAAAAGGTGGTCAAGAGAATCTTCAATTAGAAGGGTGTCTTTTTCTAGGTGTTGGTGAATGACAACTTTAAGAGCGTAGCAACTCTTAGTATCATGCCTAGGTGTGTGATGATATAAGCAAATTTGAGTGTCATCAAACCAAGATGGTTTTGATCTAAGAGGTCATTATGGCTTAATGGGCAGGAGAACGATGCTAGAAGACTGCAACAATTAGCATAACAGTGAAGCATAGGAACCCACTAATGGGTCTGCACTCATTGTAGTAGGGGTTGACAACTTCTATTTAGGAGTTGTAGGGGAAGTTTTTCATACCACCTTTTTGGTTGGTGGTATGGCCACATGCGTAAATGGCACTTTCTTGATGAGAGGTGTCAAATTTCTTGGAGGAAATATGTTTTTGACGAGTAGAGGGAGTAATGGAGGCAGTTTGTCTTTGTGAGGTGTTAGAATAGGGAGCACTCCTATTAAAGTGGAAGGATGTGGACCCAAGATAGAGGGAAATGGTGAAGGTGGGGTAGGAGTAGACCGAAGTGGTTTATCATCCACCTTTAGTATGGTGTGAGGACCACTACTGTGCGGGGTGAGTTTAAATCTAACTTCACTTGTGGGTGAGTTAGGTTTGATACAGGGTGAACACTAAGAAATCTAATCTATTTTAGTATGGTGGACACCTACGAGGGTTTGGATTTAGACATGGAAGGCTGAGCTTCTGATGATTTAGAAGTGGAAACCTGATCCTCATCAGAGACTTTGGGGTAAATCATCATGAAAGGGTTGGTAGTATAAGGCGAAGCGGGATGTGTAGGATAAGGAGCCCTAAGTCGCTCCCATAATGCCTCATATTCTACGTTCCTAGAATGGAGGAATCCTAAGTTTTCTACCAATTGAGAGAAGGGGGATGGTTAGGAAATGGTTGCCTAAAGACATCCATGTTTTGGTTGGCCGATGTATTAGGGTTATCCAAAACAAGGTCCCCTTTGTCTAACATATTTTGAATAATGTTTTTGAGGGTTTTACAATTATCTGTGTCATGACCCTTGACACGATGATAGTTACAAAAGTCATTTTTCCTATACCATGCAAGGATGGCTTGTGAGGGGTCAAATTGGATAGGTGGTCAGATTTCAGAGAGGTTGAAGACTCCCTACTTCACTAATTTATCCAATATGGAAGCATATGATTCTCCTATTGGAGTGTATCACCGTTGTTCATACCATTGTTAGAATTATCTAGTGATGTTTTGTGAAGTGGAGGGCTCAGATTGGTTGGTTGTGGTAGAAGATGGTGACCTAAGGACCATAACATTCACTGATCCCTTAGACTTGGGGTGGGAAGAAGAAGGTTTGGAAGAAGAAGGGTCATTGGGTTTTGCATTGGTATTTTTGTTATGCAATTTGACCCTGTCTTCCTCGATTACACAAAGTTTAAGCTTTCAGGCCATGGTGAAAGCTTCATCAAATGTGTAGAAAGTTTGAACCCATAGAGTGGATGAGATGTGCTTGGCACATGCTCTTGAAAAGAGCTCAATGAGCTCAAGTTGAGGTAGTGAGAAGGAGAGTTGGTTGATCAAACCTCTCCAATGAGTAACGAAGTTTGCTATTGACTCATCCTCAAATTGTCTAATGGAATAAAGGTCTGTGATGGAGACCTTCTTCTTTATATTGATTGAGAAATGATCAAGGAATAGTTGAGTGAGTTGAACGAAGGTGAAGAGAGAATGATTGGTAATGGAGCTATACCAGTCAAGGGCAGCACCAGAAAGTGACATAGGGAATGTGTGAAGTAATAACACATCATTGTGCCCTATGAGGTAGCAAGCATGTCTAAATGCTCACAGATGTTGTTGTGGGTCCTCTTTACTCTAAAAATGAGTAAATTTTTGGAGTTCCCACTGGCTAGGGTATGGTCGAATAGGAACTGAAGGGTAGATAGGTTTGTTACAGATTTGTTTGTACAAAATAACACTCCTCAAACCTAAAACAAATGTCTCAAGGTTGGACATCTTATCCATTAGCATCTTAATTAGATCGGCAGATGAATTGGCATGAGGGGCACCCCCTAAGTTATAGGGTACCTAGAAGGCGTTAGAAGGGGTGTATGACATACTTGGTTGCATTTGTGTAGGTGCAACATACTAATATTTCGTCATAGGGACTGATGTCAAGGCCATGGGGGCTTGTGCCATGAAGTTGGAGGGCACAACTTGACTAGATGCCGCCAAGGGTGGTTGAATTGTGGAAACACTAGTTAAAGGATAGGTGGTCACTCTCGTGTTTATAAGCGTAAGAATGGATGGGATAGAGACAATCAAGTTCTAGAAAGGTGTTAAACTTGGTTGAATTGTTTGCATTTGAGGGGATATGGAAACCTCGATGGAGGTAGGGCAAGAAAGGATAGAAGGGGAGGCCAAATCTTGAACATTGGCCATGGTTGGGTTACTAGTCAAGGAAGTGGCTTGAGTGACCATAGGTTGGGTAGCGGATGTTGTTGATATCATTGCCACTTCAACCAAAGAATTTGGCATCCCATAAATAGGGTTACCCAAAGGATCTCGCATTTGGCTTCTATCGAGATAATGTTGGAGAGCCTTGACATTGTGGCCAAGGAATCTCTCAAAATCTTGATCCCCTTTGGGAATAATAGGAGCTTGATCGGGGGTAGGGTGAATAGGAGTATGTTTGGTGTCTGAAGTATACTCCATTAGATGAGTTGGCACGAAGGGTAAAGGTGGGAGTGGATGTTGACTCATGTGATCAACAAGGAATTTGGCTTGACTGCATGTCAGGACCATCCAAGTCGAAAGGGGTTTAGGTTCCAAAGACTATGTGTTTTAGTTTCAAAAAACCAAAATTTGTGTTAAACAGCAAGAAATTTGGGTTTTAAGCTTGTTGTTTGGAAAGGATTTTATATATTTATTTATTGCCAGTGATCGATGTCAGTTATCTAACCGATATCAGTTAGAAAATGTTGTCGATGTCGATCAATTAACTGATGTCGGTGAAGGTTTGGTTGTCGACGTTGGTGGAAAAATCGATATCGATTTCTATGTAATTCCAAAAACACTGAAGATTGATAGTTTTTGGAAGAAGAAGATATTTTGAGTTGTTTTGGACTTCAGAATGGTATGACCTTACCAACTCAAACACTCAGATAAAACTAGAAGAATACATGATTAGGCAAGCAACCTCTAAAATGTTAGATTCCTAGGAATGAGTTTTAAAGTTGTGGTGGCTTATGCCTTAAGAGAATGTGTTGGGAATTGGGCTTGTAAAACAGTTCTTAGAGAGGAAGTCTATGGCTGGTTTTAGGTTGTGTTATGGTGCTCAAAGATATCTGTATTAGGGTCAGTAGATGGCCTGGTGCTGGGGCTTGCTCCCTTCACTTCATGAACCCAGAGCTGAGCTGGGCCATTTAGCTAGAATATACCTTCCCTATAGTTTATACTCTATCAGAGAACAGAGTGGGTCCTCCTCTTGGTGGTGAAATTCAAGTAGGATCACTGGGTGGGGTAAGGTATCTTCTAGGTGATGAAATCCTAGACGGGCTTTGTCTTAAGTAAATTTATGTGTTTGATTTGAAGTGATTGTGGTTTGGTTGTGTCACATTCATGCACTATGATTCATTCATAATGCTTTAATTACTAAGTGGGCTAAGTGTGTATCCAAGCAAGAATGAAATGCAATAGTTTTTAACCCAAATCGAAATATGTTATTCAAATGCAAACAAATGGAGAAGAGGTAAAAAGTATGATTTTTTCACTACTCTATGATGAATGCAAGAAGTAATAAGAAGAAAAAGAGATGTTCTTTTTAACCTCTGCTAATGATTTCCTTTTGAAACAAAAAGATAGAAGAGGGGATGCAAGAAATGAATATTTTTCTAATCCATCTACATGAAAATTTTATTTTTAAAAGAAGAAGAATGAACCTAAGGAAAACTCCAAGGGTCCCACCGGGCATGCCAGAATGTTTCTCCAGATTTTTCACTAATTACATTCAAATGAGAAAGAAACTAAGGTTAAGAGGTTATGGGTTTGATGTTACCCAGATTTAGTGTGCACCATATCCAAGCCTTGTGGGAGCTCCTCTTTGGTTGTAGATGAAACACCTATAGTAAGAATGAAGCTTAAACAAGAAAGATGTTAGAAGAGGCTATAGTGGACTGCCAAGCTACATGCTTGGTCCCGGAAGCATGAAGCTCCTTAAGGGATGACAGTCCACTGTTTAAAGATAAAAGTATTGTAAATGAAGAAATGATAAATGACTAAAGAAATAAAAAAGTAGATGGTGTGTACCTATTCCTTATAGTTTGTGTATCTCATAATGCTATAGAAGGCTGGCTGAAGGTTTTGTCTGGTCTAGATGGGTTGTTTGGATGACTTTCTGGTTTACTGGTTCAGAACATAGTCATCGACGTCAGTGAGTTTGCTAAGGTTAGTCGAGTAAATGGTGCCAACATCAGTTGGGTTACCTATGTTGGTCTAGCTGAAGGTGCTGATGTCAGTTAGTCCATTGATGTCAGTTGGGGTTGTCAGCTTTGGATGGCTTTTAGAGTATTTCTGGGATAGATAGAGGGGTTTTTATAAGTTCAGAGGTTGGTGTAGGGTTTTAGGAAGGTGAATGAGGTCTGAGGAAGGGTATAGGTGGAGGATTGGTGTGAAAAGGGGGTGAGAAAAAGGGGAAGGCCTTTCAACCCCTCCACGAAAGAAGTTAGGCCTCTTGATAGTATTTAGAAATATCAATGAAAACTAATTGACAATATATTCTAAAACACTGAAATGAAAACCAAAGTACTTAGCTTTATAGGGTGAAGAACCAGAGGTGTCAGAATAGTGATTCTCATTATGGCTGATGTGACTAGTGTTGTGAGCCAATAAAGTGAACACGGATTTCTTGAATTTAGTAGCTCAAGGTCCTTGTACAATCTTTCAATCCAGTCTCTGGAATGATTTGTGCAGAGCTTTGGTAGCCAAGAGAATGATAGTTGAGTTCTGGTGCTTGAAATCTCAGAATGTGCATGTGAATGTGCAAAAAGGTGGGGTAGCTCAATGTTAGAGCTTGGCTTATGTAACTGACATCGGTGATCCCACTGGCATCAGTGTAGAACTGCCAATGTCGGCCACATGTTGACCATTTTCAATGGATAGAGAATAAGTAAAAGGGCTATTTTTAGCTCTTTGCTCATTTCTCCATCTGCCAAGTGCCTTTTCCATTAGAGAACGGTCAAAACAAGGGCTTATGAGGCACAAGATTTGGTTAGGGAGTTAAGATGGGGTGAGAATAGGTCATGGTTAGTTAGGATTTGGAGGACCTAGTCTCACGCTAACTCATAGGCTAAGAAACGGTCTTAGGGTGAGGTGTCTAGGTGAAGTAATTAATTTAAAATAAGTAGTTTTTTTTTAAATTAATAAGGTGTGCAAGTGTGGGTTAAGAGTGTTAACATTTAGAAGGAGACCAAGGGGGGTTGACATGATATTAGTGTCTACACCTACTTTACCTATTTTGTGAATTTGTTGCTACCTAGTCAGATTCCTCTACTATAAGGTAGAACTAAAATGAGTTGAGGTCCTATCCTGGGACTATGTAGGCAGTGCTCAATTCATGATAAATTTGGCTCAATCACTCTTTACCACACTCTCACCATTTTATGAGTAATTAAATTTTAAAATCTCTTTCAATTTTGTGAGTTGGACCATTTAGTATCTTATCATTCTCTAATTTAGTTGAGATACATAGAAAATTCCAAAGGCATTTGTAAAAATGATCTAAAAAATTCCAAAGATCACTAACTTGACCATTTCTTTGCCTTAAGGATTTTGGGAACCCTACCTAATTCACAAAAAACCACTTTTTATTTAGTTCCCCATCTTTACTAGCCTCACATCCTATGCTCTCATCATTTTTCAAGTTCCTTATTATTTTTTCTACAATACAATCATGTTTGCTTGATCATCATTTTTCTTCTATCCCATATCCTTGGAGAACTACATTTGGCTTGAAGTTTATGTTGGACCTTGCATAAATGGAACTATGTAGGTAGTATCCACTTGCCTAGTGCATTTAGAGTCAACTCGTCCAACCCTTCCTTTTCTTCTATTCCCCCCATTTTATTTGTTTATTTCATTATCTCCTATCACCTAGGGGTAATTTTAATCATCTTATCTATTATATATTTAATCTAACATTATGATTAACCATTATTTGTTTATGTTGCATTTTATTATCTTTTTTTTTCTTTCTTTCTTTTTTTGGGGTTTTGTTTATTTGTTTTCTTGTTTTCCTATTTGTTTGCTTTCTTGATGTGCCTTGATTCAATCTATGTACATTCATTTGGTGATTCCTTGCACATTATACTTAATTTCATCCACAATCATACATCCACATTATCATCATAATTTTTATCATTGGTGCATTATTTTTAGTTGTTTATTGGATCATGTGTTAGTCCTTATGCATATTTTGGCTAATTTCTCATGGTGTTTCATTCATGATGCCTACCATCGCATGCTATAGAAAAAATTAGATCAAGAAGTCTTACAAGGAATGTGACCAAAATATATCTCCTTGGAACTTAAAATAATTCTTGATATATTCCCAATCATATCACATACAAAGTAATTAAATCATGAAATAATTTTAATCCTTGTTAGTTAGGATGGGTATCTCCATACTAGCAGGTTGCCTAAATTCATCTTTCTCCTTTGTACCAATTTTACATCATCATAGTAGCCAATGATTATAACCATCTATAGGCCAATCATTGTATTTTAATCTATTTGGAGGTTAATGATTATAACTACATTTGGGTAAATCATTATCTTTCTTCTACCCAAATGGGGCATATTTTTCAGTATGATAATCTTTATAACCACCTTTGGGCAAACCATTATCTCTATCCACCTGACTGAGACATGTTTTTATTTTGCCAATGATTATAACTTCCTATGTGCAAATCATTATCTTATCTTTTAAATTATTATAAACACCTTTGGTTAAATCATTCTCTTGTTACCCTAATCCTTTTTTCAATGATTATAACCACATTTAGGCAAAACATTACCTTTTTTGTTCCACCTATGCCAATAATTATAACCACATATGGGTAAATCATCATATTTGTCTACCCAATTAGGGTAGCTCCATATGCTACTGATTATAATCACTTATGGGAGAATCAATCTTTTACACCCATTTTTACCTTTTGATCTTATCAATTTCCTTATTTTGAGGGACTAATCAACGACCGTTTTTGTTGATTCTCCCTTAAGGGGACATCTAGAGCTCATCTATTGTCATTGAATTAGTAGGCCTACAAGAACTTTTTATTCTTTGAGAATATGTTATTATGCCTATAACTTATACTACTTTCCCAAATATGGAAAAATTATAGACACCTAAAATTGGCCACAACTAGCTTTCGACTAGACTTTAGATCGATTCCTACCAACCATTCCAAATTAAGCCTAAGAATCATTGAACACCCCAAATTTTATTTTATATCATTCATTAAAGGTTAGAATCATGTTAAGACATCTCTAATTAGGTTATTCTATTGTATGCAATAATAACCTCTCAAAGATTCATCCATGATCCCCTTGTGGCATAACAACTATCAATTTAGCTTATGGACCTATTAAGTAGGGCACTTTCACACTTGAATAAATATTGAAAGATATAAAAGGCTAATCATACTCAACTAACATACTAAACAAGATTAAATGCCTAGTTGAATTATCCATTTACAATTAATGAATATCTAAAAAAAAGAAAATCAAAAATTCAAAATATCAAATCCTTTCATCATTGCTTTTATGAGTTTTCAAGATCTTTGAAAATATCCCAAAATATCTAATTTGATAACCATGTTTATTAATTTCAAATCATAATTACTTGACAACTATTAACTCAATTGAAGTTAATTTTAACTCACCTAGGTTTAGTTTAAACCCATTCAAAGATAAAATCAAAATTGATTCACCTTAGAAAAGAGTTAATTCCTAAGGCTATAAATATAAGGCCTTGTCTATTGAATTCATTAGCTATTTTGGTGAAAAGTTATTATGCTCAAATATCTTCAATAATCTCTTTTGATGTAGTGTTATAATGCCCAAATGCCTTGCAATTAGTGTTACCATGCTCAAATCTTAATCCAAACAACATAAAATCCAAGGTTCCAAGGAGAGAAGGATCCAAGCAACCTCCATTGTCAAATACTTCTTGATGCATAAGTTGATCAAGCCATTTAACAAGACATTTGGAGCTCTAAGGAAGGTAAAAGACTTATTTTTTTAATGTTTTTATTATGCTTTAATTTAGTTTTTGTTACCTAAACTCTCCCTAGTGTATATGATAGAGGTTTTAGGATTTTAGTGTTTCTACTTCATTGGTTTTATGATACTAACATAGTACTAACCTCCCATCTATGTCAAATTCCTAGTTCACACTTACATGCTTGAACAATAGCATAAAGCCTACAATCATAAGTTGGGTAGATTCTTACTAAAATGGCAAACATTTTATTATTGTAAGCAATTGGATGACAATTTTGAGTGAGGAATTATCCAAGTGTGAAGTCAAAGGCATATACTCAAGCTCAAATTATTATTGAAGGTCTGGTAAATCAAGTATTAGTGTAGAATAGAGTCTGCATTTGAATTTTTTTAATGTTTTTTGTTGTGAGCCTTCCTAAATGAAATTTGATTTAGTGTAAGCATTGTTTACATGGTTTAGAGACCAACTCACATGATTTTTAAAAATGTATAAATATCATGTATAAATTTTCAAATCCCAAGAAGTTGTGAAGCTCTATGAGATTCTTTGGTTTTGGCCATTCCTAGATTACTTAAATCTTGGAGAAGTCCACATGCACCCCTTGTACATATACTATGTATCATATATATTTTATCTCATACATATTAAATGAAAATTTCTATGTTTTCATACAACTTGTGTTTCTGAAAAGTTTTAAGCACTTTTTTATATGGCACAAATGTTCATCCCATGTTTTATTGAAGATCAGGATGTCATGAAGGTAGACTATAGAAAACAAGGTAGTGAATGACTTTATAATGGCATTCAACATCTTCATGAATGTAGCTTATGTGTTGGTCAAATTGAGTGCCATGACTAACCATTCAAACAAACCTTATTTGGCCTTAAATGTTATTGTCCATATGTATGGAGTTTTAATAGGATTATTTTTTCACTATTAATTTGGTCGAGCAAGTCCTTAATCCTTAGAAGAGGATATTGGTTCTTTAATATGATATAGTTTAGAGATCTATAGTCAATGCATAACCTTTATGTGTTGTATTTATTTGGTGAAAACATAATTGGGCTCCCACAAGGTGATGATCTAGGATTATTATGTCTTTTGTCCATAAGTCATAGATTTTCCACTTGATTTCATCATTCTCCAAAAATTATCTAGTAATATAAAGTATAATTATGTAGAGTTAATCTAGATATCAAAATAGTAGTGTTCTTAACTACACAAGGTTTAGGCACACTTCCTTTGGTAGCTTAAAAATATCCTTGTATTATTATAGCTTGGAGTTCAACTATGAGGTTTTTATTGTTACTATTGGAGGATCTATGGTATGGATTGGTGCCATAAGTAATTTCATACATTTAGATATTCCCATCCAATAAAATACTTCTTACTAGATGTGACTATATTTTTACACTACTTGACACTAATAAGTAATAATTCAGTGACTAATGGTATGTGATATCAAATATCACCAATATCTATGACAACATTTATGGAATTTGCCTCATAAATTTCATGTTGATGGTAAAGGTATGGTTGACCAAGTAAAACATCACATACCTCCAATGGAAAGATGTCGTAAATGATTATATCTTGAAAATGCTTGATGTTATATGTTAATTATCTTTGTTGCGTGATGTGTTTCCAAAATCCCACACTAAACCATCCAATTTTATATGGTTGTGGGTGAGACATTAGTGACAAGCTCAATTTTTGAAATACTTCAAGATAAATCAATTTATTTTGACTTTTGTTATCAATAATGAAGTGTATTTATTGAGCATTAATCTACATTTGAGAATGAAACAATCTTTATGCTTCCTCTATTTCCACATGGGTAGTATATATATTTGTGGTACCCACCATGGTGCTAGGATCATAATCCATGATCTGCTTGAATTTCACTAATGATGTTGTGTTTTTACCTATTGGTCTAAGAAATGTAATTAGAGTCTTCTTAACATAAAATTCTTCATTGGAATGATTGTTGGAGTTATGAATTCAACACTGATTAATCTTAGACTTATTAATATGTTCATTTGATGATTGTTCCTTCTTTTATGGAGGGTTCTTAGTGTTATTCTTAAATTTGGATTTTTCATTGGAAGCATTAAATTGTTCCTTGGTATGAGACTTATAATATTTTGTATTAGTCTTTTCCTTGGCCTTTGCTTCAAACTTACAAGTGAACCTATAAATTTATTCGATTGAATAAATCCATATATAATTGATATGTGGTCTCGATCCTGGCCTCTATTTCAAAACAATATTTTGCTCCAAATCCTAAATCTTAAGCTTGGACACTAATGTACAAAAGGTATGTGTGTATTGTTACACATATTTTTCCTTACCTTGGTGAAATTGAGAAAACTTGATGTACTGATCATCATAGTTTCTTATAGAATATTAGGTTTCTTTGAGTGATTCTATGAAACCAGTCTAAATGTTTAAAAATGTGTCCTGGTTGACTTCATGTTCATGATTTTAATGTGAAGTGCAGTATTTTTCCCACCATTTATTTAATATTAAAGAAACTTTGAAAAGAGTTAATGTAATATTTTATCTCTTACATAATTAATTAATTATGTAATATGAACATATAATTTTGATCCAATTATCTAGTGCATATGCTTCTATTTTTCATTTAAACAAAGGGATGTCTATATTGACTTTTACCTTATATGAAATTTTTCTTACCACCAAATGACCAATGAGAATTAGAGGTGTTGAAAATATTATTCTACTTAATGAGTAGTAATAATTTATTAATATTATTCATGAGCATGATGTTCTTCCAAATCTTCTTGTTGTCTTTGAAATCCATCCTCTATCATTTTATATAACATTTATGAAGTTGGCATCATCAAATATTTGTTTCCCATTTGAAGACCTAAAGGAAGGTATGATGAAGGGTCATGGTTATTGATCCCTAACTTCTTATGGTAAGACCTTGTATTAGTGGGCATATAAACAAAGACAAAATTTAGTTACACCATGATACCACTTGAAAAAGATATGAAGTGTGTATGCTCTAATACCAGTATTCTAGAGCCCAAGATGAGTCTCCGTGGAAAACCTAATTAAATGTTTTTAATAAGGTTACAAATGGAATCATATTTATGAATGAAAAATAATATGAAAGTGCAATACATTCAAGAAACAAGGAAACCAAGAAAGAGATGACAACCAATGTAGAACTATAATATCAAAGTTAATTATTTTAAGTTTTGTGAAATATCTATGATAATATATATTCGGTGTCTATGTACTTCCTAACTTCATTATTTTATATTCTTATATACTAAAAATAATGGAAGTGTACTTTATTATAAAATGAATGAATATGAAGCTTTGGTTGAACCATTACAATAGTTGGTAACAACTTATTCATAATCAAAGATCGTGGTGATATAATTGACTACCATTACTAATGAGTTGAGTGTTATATTAATAACACTATATGAAACTTGTAGTAATACATGAGTGCAATTGGATCAAAAAAATTGGCACGTAAGTGAATAACCTACTACCCAAGTTTTTGATGGTAGTGCAGGGCTAGATGTGTAAAAATGATAATCATTAGTATGATATAGTGACCTAGATCCTCCTAGATAATAATATAATCGTTTAAATACTAACCAAGTGAAAATTTTACCCAAATTTTTTGAGGAACACCATCAACATCCTAAAAATGAGATTAGAATTGTCAAATTGATCCTAACATATAAGGTTACATAATAAGTTAAGTTTGCCACATATCAAGTCCTTTAACAAGAACCATTGACCATTATTATATAACCCTTTTTATCTAGTGCCTCTACATCAGGTATTTAGACCAATATCACCAGTACCATTCCCATGCCTACACCTTTGTGACCTACGTGACATCTGCCCAGAATATTAGGGCATCACAAGGCTTTTAGCGTATCTTGATGCCTTTTTCTACATTATTAACCTTCACCCCATCTAGGATGGCTACGTACATTTAATTTATAACCACATATAATGCACATTCCCTTGAGCAATTTTTTACATATTTGTGTACCAAGGTGTTGAAACTAGAGCAAGGTACATCAAAAGCTAGCCATGCCATGGATTCACATGCCTTGTTCCTATTAGTACCCTTCATCCTAACCATCCTTTTGGAATTTTCTTATTTAATAAAATTCTACAAACACATATCCTTTATAAGATGTATATCAAGTTTTTAGATGAACAGTAGTAATTTATTATAATAATCCCACATTTATTGGGAGTAGTAGTCATCTAGTGATAAGTTACTATAAATAAGAGCCTAGACTAGTACTAAGGACATAAATTTTATTAAATTGAGTTTGTTCAAATGAGGTTTACCCATCAAAGAGGCCAACTATTCTAAAATTATGTTCCTTTGAATCAATATAATTTTTTTATTTCTATTTAAATTTCATATATTTATAGTCTAGTCAAATATGTTTCAAGAAGGATCCTATCATCTAGTATCAAAACACTTTCCAAGGCTAATTTTTTCTACTATCCACTGTATATTCTCACCTTACCTTAAAAATATCCTCATGATCATAAGGTGATAATATATCATCTCTATGAGCTATGTTTTACAACCCACTAACACTACAGACCATGTTTTATAAGTTGTACTTGTGTCAAGATTTGTAATTTCCTTTTAGCAAAAGGTCATCATTACTATGAGTCATGTTTTAAAATCCACCTATCTGCATTAAATTTTTTTTCTGGTGGATCCCCAAACCACCATGTACACATCATATGTTCCTAATTGAATGCTTAAAACAAGAATATATGTAGTGAATTGTGTACTACATCAATAATGTCGAGCTCCAATAAGGACTTTAATTTGTAATATGAATGATCTAAGTTTTCCTTTTATATAATCTAAATGTTGATCTAGTTTAACTAAATTACCACTAATTGCATAATAATTTTATTTCTTCTATTTTTATTTGTTTTTGGCCATATAGCCAATAGATCTCACTCACACTATCTTTCTATTCTATCATTTTTTGGTCTGGTTTTACTTAATCCCTTATACTTTATTAAAATTAAACTTTTGGATTTGGTTTGGGTCATTCATCCAATCACTCCCATTGTAATTAATTAAAATTTAGGTCTGGTTTTGGCCTTCGGCCAACCAATTTCATTGTAATTGATTAAAATTAAAATTTGGTTTTAGCCACATAACCAACAGATTTACTTATAATCAAAACCAAATAGTTTTAAAAAAACTACATGAAAATTTCAGCACCCAGAGGCTAAATACACAATTTTGATTTTCTAATCACACTGATCATTTTAAGGGGTAATTTTAAATTTTCACAAAAAAATCCTCAAATTCCCATACTTAAAATAGTGTTGTATGTCACCCAAACACACTTTTTTTTCTAAATTTGTTTTCACATGTGTGAAAATAACACCATTGTAATTGTCTTGAAAAATATATCAATTTAATATGTAACTTAAATACACTTTTTTCTTCCCCCAACCCCCTAGTAAATGGTCATTACCCATGATGGTACCATGGCCAACAACATTGTTGGACTTCAATCAAAAATTGACTCCCTACATCAATATATTTGTGACCAACTATCTGCCATCCATGCTGAAAATTGAGAACTCAAAACTAATGGGGATCATCACTCCGATGGTGGTTCTTCCTAAACACCATTCTACATCACTAAATTAGATTTTCCTAAATTTGATGGCACTAACCCCACTAGCTAGATTTATCATGTTGAATAATATTTCATCTTGTATCCCACTGATGAAAAATTTCCTATTGTTTCCATTCACTTAGAGAAGGACATTATTTAGTGGTACCAATGGTACTACAAGTCACACACTAAACTTGAATGGGTAGAATTCATCAAACTCTTGTTACTACATTTTGGGCCTAGTGCTTATGATGACTTCATAAAAGCATTGACTAAACTATGTAAATTAGCATAGTTTAAGATTATTAAATAGAGTTTTAAAAAATCACCAATCAAACTAAATGTCTTTTTAATGATTTTTTGTAAATTTGTTTCATCATTGACCTCAAGGGTAGGATTTGATTTGAGGTTAAAATGTTCCAACCTCATACCATAATGGAATCTTTGGGCTTATCCAAACTCACCTTCTAACATCATAAATCTAATTGGTACCATCTAAGCCCTCTTTTTAGTGTCCCAATACTAACCTCCCTCTCAAGACAACCCCCATAAAACATCTCATAGAATTTGAAATGCATGCTCATAAAAAAAAAGGGCTGTGTTAAAATTATAATGATAAATGGGCTCTGGGACATAAATGCATCAAACAAAAAATTATACTTGCTTGAATTTAATTCTCCACTAGATATATAATAATGTGAGTATTCCACTAATGAGTGAGCACAAGAAGTTGATGATTCCAAAACCTCATATTCCCTTCCTAAAATCTCCATGCATGCTTTGGTGGGAGTCATCATTCCCCAAAAAATTTATGTCAAAGGTTTTTTCAATAAACAACCCCTCACCATTATTATATATTCTAGCATCACTCACAACATCATTGACCCTCAGGTGGCTAAACAAGTTGATTATTTTATACACCATTATTCTATATTTGAATTGATGATTTCCAATGGGAGAACATTACTATACAAGGGAAAGTGTCACAATGTTTGCATTTTTGTGGGAAACTATAATCTCAAGACTGAAAAGTTTTCTTTATCCTTAGGTGGTTGTCATGTTGTATTGGTATCCCAATGGTTACAAATTCTTAGACCCATTATTTGAGATTTTTATGAGCTATGGATGTAGTTCCTTGAAAATTGACATCAATACACATTATAAGGCCTTCTTCCTAGATCCACAAGAGTTATCATCTCACATCACATGTATAAAATTCTTAAATGGGGGTATCATAACATCATTTCCTAATTATTTTATTTTCACACTAATTCACCTCTATAACTATCCAACCCTCAAAATTGCATGATGTTTTGGTCAAACATGTAGCCATTTTACAAAACCAATAGGATTACTACCTCTCTACCCTAAATACCATCACATCCAACTTATTCCAAAAATTAAACTACCAACATTTAGCCATACTAATACAACTTTCATCAAAAGGGAGAGATTAAAAATATGTTTCATGACCTTCTATATTTAGGAGTCATTTGACCTAGCATTGGTACTTATTCTTCACTTGCCATGCTTGTTCATAATAAAGATGGCTCCTAGTGACTCTACATTGATTATCAAGACTTTAAAAAGTTCACAATCAAAGACAAATTTACCATTATGGTAATTGATGAGATCCTCAATGAACTCCATGGTTTAAATCTTAACTCCATTCATGAAGCAGACATTCCCAAAACAACATTTCACACACATGATGGTCACTATGAGTTCTTGGTCATGCTATTTGGGATTAAAAATTCCCCCTCTAGATTTTAGATCTTAATGAACCAATTATTTCACCCATTTTTTTCAAAGTTTATTTTGGTCTAATTTGATGACATCCTCATCTATAACTGGACATGGGAGGATCACCTTAACCACCTTGACATGGCCTTGAGAATTCTTGTTGTAAACCACTTATGTACCAAACATCCCAAATTTTCTTTTAGGAAATTAGAATTCAATTACATAGGACATATTATTGCATCTAATGGTGTTTATGTTGATCCCACCAAAATTAAAGCTATGACAACCTAGATGACACCTAAGATACTTAAACATCTATAGGGATTTCATGGCCTAATAGGGTACCACTAGAAATTTATCAAGGATTATGAAAAAATTATATACCTATTGATATATATGCTCAATAAAGACTCTTTTGTATGGTTGACAACATCTTCCAAAGCATTTGATAACCTTAAATAATCAATTTACACCACACTAGTCTTGGTCATACCTAATTTTTCCCAACCATTTTTTTATTGAGTGTGATGTATGTGGCACAAGTCTAAATGTTGTACTCATGCAATATGGACATGCCATTGCCTTCAATATTAAGGCCCTCTTTGAGCTCAACTTTGCATGCTTCACTTATGATAAAAAGATGATGGATATCCTCCATGTAATCCATAAATAGAATCCATACTTGGTTGGCCAACACTTTTGCATCAAAACTAACCACCAAAATCTCAAATATTTTATAGAGAAATGAGTATCTTCCATGTATTAACAAAAATGGGTTTCTAAACTCATGGGATATGATTATGAGATCATATACAAAATAGGCAAGGAAAACTTGGTGGCTGATGATCTCTCTTTCTAGTTTGAAGACCAAGCATGAGTGTGTGTAGTATTAGTTCCAATTTTCACATGTCTCCATGATATTCAAAAATAATGGAATAATTAAAACTTCACCCAAAAAATCATTCTTCAAATGTATATTGATTCATATATTAAACCTCACTAAACTTGGGATGACCACACATTGTGATATAAAGGTTGCCTTATATATATCATAGGCTCTAAGTTCAAACACACCATTTTTTAGGATATTCATGCCTTCCCTTTAGTAGGTCATTTATGGTTTTTGAAAACATATTAATGATTTCATCATAGTTTCTTTTGGCCCAAAATCAAGCAAGATATAAAGACATTTGTTGTCAAATGTGATACTTGTCGATAAAACAAAGGTGAAATAATCACCCCACCTAGTTTACTCTAGCCACTTTCAATTCCAAAACATCTTTGGATGGAAATTTCCATGGATTTTATTTAATGTCTCCCAAAATATAGAGGAAAAATAGTGATTCTTGTAGTACTAGATCGCCTTTCCAAATATTCTTATTTATGTGCTCTAACTCATCCCTACATTGCTTCCACCATAGCCCACACATTATTGATCAAATATTTCACTTCCATCATGTTCCTACCTCTATTATCTCAGATCGTGATTCTACCTTTAGGAGTCATTTTTGTCAATAAATCTTCAAGTGCCTTAGTACAGCTTTGAAAATGAGTTTAAGATATCATCCATAGATTGATAGCTAGATATAAATTGTTAATAAATTTTTAGAAACTGATCTTTGTTGTTTTTTCATGGAGAAACATCATAAACAGGTAAAATTGTTACATCTTATAGAATGGTGATACAACACCTCCTACTAAATGGATACAAAGCTAACCCCATATGAGGTTGTCTATAGCCAAAATGTCTCCTCACTTCTTTCATATACACTAGGAAGCTCTCCAGTATAGGTTTTTAATTCTACTAGCATTGCATGTGATAATATATTTTACTTCCTCAAAAATAATATTCACATGGCTCAAAATTAGATGAAGTAATAGGTAGACCAACACCACTCTGAATGATCTTTTCATCCTAAAGATATGGTTTTCATTCATCTGAAACGTTACAAACAATCCTCTTTGAAGCTCAAAAGCCATTATAAATTAGCTCCAAAATTTTATGGGCCTTATATAATTATTAATGGGTTAGAATTATCACCTAAAAGTTGGAAATCCCACCTTCATAATGAGTGCACCCTATGTTTCATGTCTTATTTTTAAAGTCCTTGGCCAAAATGTCACCACCAAAATAGTGTTTATATAACTTGATGCATAAGGGTCTCTCCTTTTACAACCTAGATCTATCCTATAAAATTACTCTCATCCACTCTACAATTATATAATCACTAAATTTATAGTACAATGGTAGGGGATGCAACCAAAAGATGCTACATGGGAACCTCTTCTTTCCATCCAGTAGTAGTTTCCTCACATTAATCTTTGAGGGCAAAGCTTTTAAGGGGGAGGGAATGTTAGGACCCTTCATCCTAATCATCATTTTATAATTTTATTCTTTAATAAAATTATATAGACTCATATGCTTTTTAAGATGACTCTCAATCTATTAGATGAATAACAATAATCTATTGTAAAAAACCCACATTCATTGGGAGTAGTAGTCATCTAGTAATAAGTTACTATAAATAGGATCCTAGATTAGCAAGAAGGACATGAATTATATTGAATTGAGCCTAATCAAATGAGGTTTTCCATTCAAAGAGGCCAAAAATTCTATAATTCTACTATTGTAATGCAAATTTTTCCTTTGAATTAATATAATTTTGTTATTTCTATCTAAATTTTTTATATTTGCAATTTAGTCTAATATGTTTTAGTAAGGATCCCATCAGCTCTATAACCCATTAGCTCCTAAGATAAATACTTATCCTCTACTTATAAGCTTATTAGCTACTGTATTCAATCAAAAATGCATCATGCCTAAGATGATAGATCATACTTACACTTCTGATTGGGGATACATTAGATAATCAGGAACAAGACCAATATGGGGATCTACTAGACTCAATTAGGGGATATATTATCACATTAAATAATTTTAGGGAGAATTATAAACCTTCAATCAAGCACAATCATGTAACAACCCTAAGTAATCCCTATGTTTTCATATTCACTAAACTAATAACAAGTAAAGCAAAGAAATATAATCTAGTGCTCACTAAAGCTTGTGGCACAATATGGGGGTTTAGTAAAAAAAACATGCATAAGAAAATCTAAATTAAGATATGTATGAGTAAGACCCCAATGTATGAAGAAAAAGAGTATTATTATTTGAATCCAATACTTATGCTACTTATATCTACTAAAGAGAGGAGCAAAGTTAGAGAATACTTACCTAAAAGATGAACCCATCGAGACTTAATCTCTCCCTTGGCCAAAGAGGCTTTGAAAGAGGTTTTGTGGTTTTTAAAGATCAATAATAAAGGCCAAATCATCCAATACTTCCCCACAATACTAAATTCTCCAAGTAGAAACCCTAAGCTAAGACTCCTCAAGTAGAATCATGGAAGAACAGATTGTAAAGAAGTGTAAATGAATAATAAATCTTGTTCATTGGTAAATAATGATAAAATGATCTTGTGTGTGTGTGTGTGCGCGTGCGCGTGCACATGTGTAGATTTAACACTAATCCCTTATAAAAAATTTGGCCGATAGGGTCAACCCAATCGACCTAGTACATTTATGGATAAAAATTCACTAGGTCATAGGCTAGCTTCGCCAAGAGCTAACCTAGACCCTAAATGAATATCACCCACAATAGTATAGGGTTGAACTAATCGACCTAGTATTAAAAACTATCAAAAAGGGTTTAAGGTAAGGAAAAAAGGGATGGAAAGTGGGAAAAGACTGGAGGAGTATGAAAAAGAGGATTAATAGATTAGGGAATGGTTTTCAAGAACTAGTTGGATTGGTAATAAGTGGAAATAAGGGACAACAATCCTAAAAAGCACCAATGGTCTGCCCACCCCTTTCTCAGTGCACCCCGTAGGGCATGCATTCAGAGAGATTGAGTTTTGACAAATTCTTGTAAGATATAAAGCGTCATTATTTGATATGAGTTGAAAATATTATGTGTATACATATTCCCCACTCTAAGTTCATCATGTGTCACTCAGGTGTAATAGGGGATCGTGCTTCAATAAAGAACATAATACTAAGGCTAAAAACAAGTTATGGTATTTTAAAGCAAAAATAACTAAAATTAAATCATAGAAATGGAAATATCTAAAAATTAAATTTGATGTGTACCTTGACTTACCTTTATCACTGGATGGTTGTCTACTATGTTTGTAGTTTTGATTGTGCAGGGTGTAGATACTACTTTTGACAAACCCAAAAATACAAAACTAAATAGAAAAAATTAGTAAATGCTGGAGAGCAAAGATAACTAGTGCTATGTGGATGGGATGTACTTAAACATTTGGGAAGCTAGGATGACAAGTACTATGTTAGACTAAATGATCAAGTCAAAATTTAAAGTAAATCAAGTAACTGAAAAGCTAAGGCTACTAAAGACTAAAAAACTTAAAAAAGTAAACCTTAAGTAAGAAAGGAAAACTCACCAAGTAAAACTAAGGATACATGTCAAAAGGATGGTAATCTAACATCAATGTAAAATCAATAACAATCCTTATTTAAAAAAATATGGGTAAGCTAAAAAAGGTAAAACAACATTGATGAGGGAGCAGTAATAATCCTTACTCAATCATCAATGGAAAAAGGTGCATAAAAGGGAAAAAAAACATTGGTGAGTGAGAAGTAACAAACCAACTTCACTCAAAAATCGAAAAAGTGCATAAAAATAGAAATGGATTTAGGCAACCACAAAAAGGGGTGGTAAAACAATGACAAATGGTAAAAAAAATCAAAG
The DNA here is from genome assembly GCA_037957365.1 of Torreya grandis. Lineage (NCBI taxonomy): Eukaryota > Viridiplantae > Streptophyta > Pinopsida > Cupressales > Taxaceae > Torreya > Torreya grandis. Next base: position 981,532 of record JARHVA010001927.1, on the reverse strand, counting down.
AAAATCTAGAAATTTAGGGTTGTGGTGTAAAGAAAGTAATCCATAGTTTCTCAAACATATAGTTTTGCTCTAAGGATATATAAAATTGGAAAAAAGTAGTGCTTTCATGTTTATACGATGTGAAGAAGAATCAAGTAGAGAAGAGGGAAAATAGATTTAGAATCACAATTTTCCTGTCAAGGGGGGAAATAAAATGGTGGAGGGGAAAATGATGGAAAAACCAAAGTAGAGGAAATTTTTATTGAAGTCAAGGCACTCCAATTAGTTTTGTCAAAACAATAGGACTTTCAATCTTAAGGAATCTGAATAACTTCTCCTAGACACATAAGTCTTAGGGGAAAAAATGAAGTATGTAGATCATCCCATGAAGGCTATATTTATTAAAAGTAAAATAGACCTACCTTCCCACAACGTGTTCCCCATTCTTCAGGATCCTTATAGAGTTGTCAGTCTACTATGAAGATTGGGTACTTACATGAGAAAATAGGTAGCACCATAGAGTTTTTTTAATTCTCATATTCCATTCCATTGGCCTATCATACCCCAATCGACCTCAACTCTATTATGAAGCTAACTGTGGAGTTTAAGATTTTATTAGAGATAGGAGATGTGCTTGTCATCATATATTTTGGTGTGATTTTGACTTTAAAATTTATATGTTACCTTTTTTATATCATTGCCTTTTGTTTCAAATGATTTAGATTTTAACTTTCTTGATGGTTTTTTCTATTCCTCCTCCATACAGATTTGGAAAATCAAACATGGGTGCTAAAGATGACTTTCATTTGAATACTTGGGACTTGGTTACTAAGAGAGAGAAATTAGAGAGCATGGTGTCTAAGAGTCTCATAAATCTAGGTAAAATAAAAGTGCTATCTTAAATTTGACCTTATTTTATCTAATGTGGAGTGGAAGGAAAGGAAATCAAGATGAGTGAGACATGAAACAATTTGAATTACTTCAAATTGCAAAAAAATGTGACAAAGGGTGGGAAAAGGAAAGATACAATGATAGTAAAGTGTGATTCCTTATCATAGGAATGAGGTAAATGTAGGAAACCATGATAACATAGATTTTTTGATGTGGTTTTTATGCACACCACAGTTAATGAGGTAACCTCTAATGTTTTAGGATCTTAATGAAAATAAACTCCGCTCTAAGGTATGATTTATAGGTATGTGGTTTGAACAACCTATTGATGGAATAGATGGAAGGGCATGTAGGTTATTGACAAGGTTTTTAGATGGAGGTGTGGTCTCTTAAAGAGTAGTGAATCTCTATGTGAATTGTATGGATAGCTAGTTGCTAATCTAAAGAGAGTAGATTTCAAAACAAACTCAAAAAAAGAGGGGAGGGTAAGGAAAAAAAGAAGATTCTATGTTTTTAAGAATCACCTCTCTGACTGGTTTCTAAATGGACAAGTGCTTTCAAAACCTATGCCTATTTCAAGCAGCTATTGCTCAATAATAATCTAACATGATTTATAAGTCCAAGGGGATACTGATATAGGAAACTCATAAGCCTCAGCCAAAGGTTTCCCCTTTTAGATAAATTGTTGCACACCCTTAATTAAGAGATTATGTCTTAGGATAATGAGGTATATGAGGTAGCTTTTTCACACACATAGAAAACTATATCAAAATAAAGAACTTATACACACTTAAGAACATGAATAAATCAACTTAATTGCCAATAATCAATGTAATTTAATAATCCTTTAATAGTTATTACACATCTAAGACTAGCATATCAATCAAGATAATAAATAATTCATTATAGATATTACACACTAAGAATTATTAAATCATACAACTAAAAAAGATAAGCCTAATTACATAGAAATTGGAGAGAGAATACTCAAACACATTCACTGACAATCAAAATTAATGTTGCTCCTATATATTGAAATTTTTTGACCCTTCCAACTAGTGGATTATAATTGTTTAAATAGGCTTGGGGAAGGGGTTGCCTCATCCTTAAATTTCATGCAAAGTCATTACATGTGATAGTCATAACTTGATTTATAATTGTGGTCAAAATCATATAATAATATACTTATAGTTATCAGTTTAAGCTAACCTTCGTAAAAGCTATGCAACATGTGCATGTGTACAAAGAATGGAAAATTTTACATTTATAGCTTGAACTACATGAAAACTAAAAAAATATGCATTAAATGACAATACCTCCTTTAATAAGTTGTGAGAACAACTTGTTATATGATTTAAGTTAGCCATTTTCAAATGGAGTTCAAACACGTGTCAAGGACAAGTATCCCTTTACCAATGTCAATACCTCCAATAACCCTATTTAACTATGACTAACTTCCAATTACTATGCATTACATGTTACCCCTGACTTTACATAATAGAATATTCCTTTGAAAGGATTTATAGGGTCTTTAGCTCAAAATAATATACCATGTCAACTTAACTAACCTTTGAGATGCCTCTATAATTGTAAGCTTCTCTTATTCTATTACCATATATTTATTTTCATATTCACTAACTAGATTAATTATAAGACATGTGTGTTCACATTATTGATCTTCATTGGTTAGGTAATCCAATGTGTCATGTTAATATGGAAATGCCCATGCTGAGCTATCCATTTTATTAAAAAAATGTGACTATTGTTGCCTTTGGACACATATTCTTACTTTGTGCTCTCTCAAGCTGGATCAATTTTGCATTGTTGATCTATTTTGGAGTCCATTAGTTTTAGATTTCATCATGAGCCATTGGTATTCATCTTCAAGCTCATGATATTATGCCACATGGTAGCATCTCATGAGATCTAAGGTGTTTTTATTGTTTGGGAACTATCGCCACATAAGAGCCTCTCACTTTCTCTAAACTTCTTTGAATTGTCAACCCTTACTTCACACTATTAGATCATCCTTGCTCGAGTTGATGTGGTCCATTAGATCTTGTCCACCTGATTGAATGTGCTTCATAGGATCTTTACATTAAGCTCTAGGATCATTCCACTTGGTGAATTCTTATTTGTTTTGGGGCTCTTGACTTGTTGACCCTACTTCTGCCTAAAAATTGTTTGATCTTTGTTAAGTGTTCCCATGATGGTGAAACTTGTCACCATCAATCACTTTTAAAATCCTTTTGAATTTTCAATCTTGATCATATACTATTATATCTATGATGCCTAAGTTAACATGTACCATAGATCTAGGTGCTTGACTTATTGACTCCTGTGAGCTTTGACACTTGTCACTTCCTTGAGACTCTCTACTATGTTGGCCATAGACCATTGATCTCATATTTGGACTCTTGAGATGTTTCCACTTGGCACTCTCAGGTTTTTCCATTAATCTATTAACTTTGTATCTCTACCCCATGTCATTAGATCTTTGATGTGTGAACAAATATGCACCATTGATCTTCCTTTGAACTTTATGAAAGTTAAACCTTGATTCATGATGTTAGATCTTTGGTGCATGAACAAACACACACCATCGATATTCCTTTAGACCCTTTTATACTTTATACCTTTACCATGGGTCGTTGATCCAATTTGAAGCCTCGAGATCTCACCACCTATCACCCTTTTATCTATTTCTATGGTCATAAAAGCTTAGTTAATACTTGGGAAATATATAAATCTTTAACCTAAAGTTTTATTGTATTAACAAATACAATTTAAAAATTAGTATAGATTTTAAGCTAATCTTATAATATATAAAAGATCCCCTATGAACCATAAGACATAAAGGACTTAACATAAAGTTTTTAAATTAAGGTCTTAGTGGTATTCAATAAATATGACTAGGACCTAGGCTAAAACTTAAACAAAGCTTAAAATATAAAGTGATTCCTACATAAAATTGATCCCACTCAAATTTAAATTTATTCCAAAAGAACCTAAGCTAGGGTAATTAGAATGAGGGTTTTAAGATTACTAGACATTGATTTAATTTATTTTTCAGTAGACCATAGGCTAGTAAAAGATCAAATTAACATTAAAGCATGAAGATTAAACATTGTCCATTTTAAATGGGCTCCATTAATCCTACCACCTGAAACACAGAGATCTAAGGTTAAAAAATAATATTGAATTCAAATGAATATTATGTGCTAATAGGACAATTGTAAATTAGATCAACATAAGATATTCAATACTAGTTCTTGATCAAGTTGAATGTCCAATTTATAACACAATTTTGTAGAATTTTGAGCAAGGATCCTTATTTTTATAAATGAGGTGTGTTGGGTAAAATAAATGGTGAATCTTAGGAGGAATACTCCTAAGTATTCAATAACCCATAAATTCATTTAGAAAACCTTATATCAATCATGAAGTGTGTCACAAAAGGATACTTAAATTAGAAATATGAAAGAGACTCCTAAGCTGATTCACACAACATAATTACCTTATAATTTTTTATATCTACATGTGTCAAACATGTAATTCATTTAACCCCTATTGTGATGAAATTTTCAAAGGCTTGATGAAGTTTTAGGTTTCATTATAGTATCTCTTAAAGCTCATTAAATCAATGGAAGGTCAGGCATTACTCTGCTACCAGCCAGACATCCATAACCCTGACAGATATACCTTAGGCTCATTTTCTTCTCTTTCCATTATTTTATTTTAATCATGATGTGTGGTACATTGACCTTATTTCATCATGTGATCCTTTTAATTTTCTTGATATTTTATTTTGCTCTTTTGAACCCATTAATTCTTTTCTTCTTTTGTTTTTCTTTTATTCTTGAATGGAAAGAGAAGATATGGAACCCCAATGAGCTGGTAGATTATAAAATAAATCATTACCATAACATCCTTACCAATCACACCTCTACCTATAATTGTCATTTACAATAGTTATTTAATGTGATAAGTGCATTTGATCAAAAAAATAAGAAAATTAAATTTGCACAAAGTACTCTGAGAGCAACTTCCACATGCCTAGTGAAAGTATTCAACTGTGACAATATCCAAAATGGTTCATGATAACATACTTAATCCTAAAGAATCAAAACACAAAAATATGCCCAATCTATAAACTAGTCCCAAATTTCCAAATTTTTAATTTTCCCCCTTTATATAAGTCATAATCTCAGTTGATTTGGATTTTTTAGCTTGGTTACATTTAGATAAAACACAATTTAGATTGCCAAAAAAAAAATAATCTACAAAAGAAGGAAACTAATATAAGAAAGAAAGAAACTAATCTAAGAAATTAGGAAACTAAACTAAGAAAATAGGAAATATAATCTATGAAATTAGGAAATCTAATCCTACATCTACATTCATTTGTCCCTCATCAATTAGTAATATCTATAAATGGTACAACCCTAAAGTAGTGCTTCAGGAACTATTTGTTGATTAGATATGTAAGCTCATTACCTTGTAGGTCCTTCAAAAAAAATTCATTATTGCCCATGATCTCCAAAATCTAGTATGGTCTAATCCATAGTGGGGAAAACTTATCATGTTGCCCTTTCTTTTCATGGGCTTTATCCCAAAGTAGCACTAGATCCAAAATCTTGAATGATTTGACCTTCGCTCTCTAATCAAACCACCTCTTGACCACATATTATTATTTATTGAATGTTTGTAAGGCCTCAATCCTTGATCTTCCATTTATATTATGACCAACAATCTTAACTCTGCTTCATCATACAGTTCCATGTACTCTTACATGAACTGATAAGTGGGTAACTTTAGCATAATTAGGAATACAGGCCTACATCCATACACTAGTAGATAGGGTCAAGATTTAAGGGCTTCTTTATATCTTGTTTAGTATACCCAAAGGGCATACTTCAAAAAGTTATGCTAGTCCCTAACCTTGTCCCCTATCGATTTCTTAATTGCATCTATCAGATTCTTGTTCATTGATTCTACTAGTCTATTTCCCTATGGGTAATGGTTAAAAGCTGAGCTAATAATAATTTTATTGTTGTGTAACCACTTAGTAAATTATTATAATAAAAAATCTAGTCCATTTTCATAAACCAAAGAAATTGGCATGCCAAATCTGGTTATTATGTGGTCCTCCAAGAAATGAATCACATTTTGAGCTCTGTAATTCTTTATGGCTATAGCTTTGGTCCATTTAGTGATGTAGTCAGTAGAAGTAAGTATGAATTTATGCCCTAATAAGGAATTTGGGTTGATGAAACCAATTAAGTCTAAACCCCATTAGGTAAATATACTTCCTTCAACAACTAGTTGTAAAAGCATTATTGTGTGTACTTCCCTTTTGGCTAAAGATTGGAATTTATGGCATGTCCTCACATGAGCATGAGCATCCTTAACAACTGTTGGCCAATAGAATACCATTATTAAAATATTATGGGTCATGGTATTCCTAGAGGGATGATTAATACATATTTTATGATGCAAGTTTTCTAATATTTATTTAGTTTCATCTATAGACACACATCGGAGGTAAATGTCTTCACAATTTCTTCTATAGAGAACTCCCTTCTTAATCATGTAATGATAAGCTTTAAGCTAAAAATCTATACTTAATTATCTATTAAGTTTTGGGGAATAAGTACCTATAATAAAATACTATATATAATTAGTATACCATTACCCTTTAGAAACTTGAGCCTCACATATCTCTTTAATGGTGATGCATGGATCAGGTTCAGTCATGAACTGAATGATACCTTGACCTCAGACAATTTTTACAGGCTTGATTTCTATATTGAATTATTAAATCCTTGCCATCCACTTGCCTCAGCATTCTCCTAATTCATTCTATTTTAAGGTGAGATTGATAGTAGGATCAGGCATGATGTATGATTTTATTCCTCAAGATAAAATGTTGTAATATCTTTACTACTTTGATGAGGGAAAAAATCTATTTGTTAATCATGGAGTACTTGAGTTATGCATCCTTTAAATTGGTGATCATGAATGTAATTGGATTCTCAATTTCATCTTTCTTTTGTGTTATAATAACATAAATTTTATGTTATAAAGTGAATGAATACAGGTAGAAATCTTTCATAAAATCTAGGTTGATTAATACTAGAGCTTGTGATATTGCATCTTTAATGTTCTAGAAGGACTTTCAGGCTTTAACCATCCTTTCTATTTTAGCATCCTATTTGAGCATGACATTCATGGGTCTAACAATCTCTACAAATCCTAAGATAAACTTCCTTATGAAGTTAATATTTTCAAAGAATGATTTGAGCTCCTTCTTGTTGTTTGGTGGTGTAATCCTTGAAATTCCTTAAATTCTATTTAGATCAATGGTGATCCCATCCTTGGTGATGATTTATCCTAAGATCTTGCCTTCAGTCACTCTAAATATGCTCTTCTTTAGGTTTAATAAAACACTAAACCTTCTGCATCTCTTGAATATGGATTGGAGGTTTCTTATATGATCATTCCTATTCTTTGAAAACACCATAAGATCATCCATGTAGATCCATGGCATGCTGTAAAGTATCCCCTATATTTATCATTCCAAATGGCATCCTTTCATACATGTAAGTACCCTACTTCATATTAAAATTAGTCTTCATTCTATCCTCAGATTGCACTAGTACTTGATTATAGCTTAAAAATACATCCAAGATGGACATCATTTTATAACCACTTACTATTTGTATCACCTCATCCAGAGAAGGTAGGGGATAATTGTCCTTTTCAAAATCCTTATTTAGGTTCCTAAAATCCATATAGATTCTTATCTCACTATTATTATTTTTTAATGGGACCAAATTGGCCACCCAGGTAGAATATCTTATTGGAAAGATGATTTTTGTGCTTAACAACCTCTCCACTTCCCTCTAGATGAGAAGATATAGAATAAGATTGATTGGTCTCTATCTTTATTTGAATGGATTGTGATCTAGCTTCACAAAATCATATGATTAAATACCTATGGGTCATATATTTTCAAGTCTTCATATGTCCAAGTAATGATGTCTCTATACTAAGTGATTAAATCCTTCACTTGTCTCTCTTCTGGGGTGTAGTTAAGACAGATATTAACATAGTGTGGGATATGTTCATCTCTTATATTTTTTATTTTAAATATTTATTCATTAAAATTGGGCTACCTAAGTTGCTAAGCTTGAGGGTTTATATTAAATTACCTTTCCAAAGAGACCAACCTAGTTAGGATGCAATTTTCTTTGAGTTGGAGAATACCTTCCCCATATGATTCCTCTTGATAGAGGTGATTAATGTCCTTGACATCAATTATTAGGGACTCAAATTCCCTTGAATTAGTTAGAAACTTAATAATTTATTGGTCATCATCAAAAACATGAAAATTTTCTATGTTATCAAGAATAGATGGACAAGGAACCAATTCAATGGAGAAACTTTTTGCCTTAGATTATTTAATGGGCTTTAGATTAGCAATGGTAGCAGCTATCAAATTGACAACTTAATTTTACTCTCTAAGAAGGACTAATACATTGAAAGATTCAAAGCCTTTAATCAGGTCCCATGCTCTATGATTGTATCTTCTCAAATAAGATAGCTTGTATTGGTATTTATTTCTAACTTGGTTAAGTACTAGATCTGAGTCACCAAATACTAATACATGTTTTACATTATTCTTGAGTGAAAATTTGGAATTTCATAATTAAATAATCATACTCATATATGTTATTCATGTATGAAATTGTAATTTATATGTTGCCAAGAACTTTTTACCTTATGGATCAATCAACTCAATTCCCATGCCTGATCCTTGCTTGGATCTAGTGCCATCAAAGTGTAAAGTCCATAGTTGTTTGGAACCTTCAGGTTCTACCTTCTATAATTTATTTTGACTAGTAAAAGTATAAATACTAAGGCTAGAAGACTTATACTTTACCTCTTCATTCTTGACATTATCTTCAGTGATGAGATACTTCATTCTTATCTCTCTATCAATTCTAATTTGATTTTAAACTCCTTTCTATGGCATCCATATATGAGAAAAGTCTATATAAAGATATTCATTGAGTGTTTTAGACCAATCTCTACTTAGCATCAGTCCATAGCCTTCAAGTATGTCCACCACCAGGATATAAATGGTCATTTGAATACATGGCTCAAATGTTATTTGGATATGCACATCCCTCAATTCATCAACTATAGGCATTACTATCTTGTCCAAATATGAAACTATCCTCTTTGAAGGGCTTGGAATCAAACTAAAATTTTAACATATGGAAGTAGGCATGATAGTTATAGAAGCCCCATAATCAACTAAACAATTATGAATATTCTTACTGAATGCCCTGATAGTCAGCAAGAAGGGTGGAACTTCAAGCTTACTCTTGTAGATAACATTGGTGTTAGATGCTTTTGATTTGTCCATATATTTTTTGCTTTCTCCATAAGTGTCTTCCCCATAATAGACTTATAGATCAACTCCTTTTTTTCAGTAATCTAAGCTAAATCATGAAGAATTATATTTTCTTTGATCTTATTCATGTCTTCAATAATGTTGTATCCTCCCTTGCTAGGTTTTTCATTTGTCTGAGGCTGATCACTCCCTCTTGGAGGAGGTGGATTGTTGTTGGATTTAGGATTAGGCAAAATTGTAGTAGTATTTGGAGGAGTTGATGTTATGAGTGGTTGCTTATTCCTTAGATTGTATCCACCTTTCTAAAATTTCTAGAAAATGTGAACTTCATCCATGTTGTCCTCTGTCTCATTGTCATCTTCACCTAGAAATGGAAACTCATGAGTTTAAAAGAGCATGGTAGTGATATAAGGGATAGTATCTAGATGATGTTTAGGTAGATTATGCATCTAGTCTTACCTAACCACCTCTCTTTGAAAAATTTCAAATGCTATGCAAAATTTAATGCAGTTGAGCTCACCATGCTTGGAAGTATTGTGAATTCTACACCAATTGGGAATAGTTATTTATACCATGTTGATATCTATAAGATTATTAGGTTACTCTATACTATTTATAGGCCTATTGAATGGTCTATTTTATCTCTAGAATCTAGCGTTTTGATTACCAATTGGGTCATTAGCATTGCCCATCCTCTGTTTCATATTTAAGAAGTTGTTGCTCAACTTTTGAACCATCTTATAAATAGAATCCAATTCTACCTTTGTAGATTTAGTACCTTGTAAAATAGTATTGGGGTATTGATTCTGCTAGTAACCATTACCTAGTGCATGATTATTCAAGAATTTATAGTTTTATTATGTTATCAATGTGAATAGAGGAAGTGTTTAGAGCTAGTTCTAATGAAATGTTGGAACATTATACTTTACATGTGGTATCATGTTCAATATTGGAAAGCCATTATTGACATTAGGTATGCTAGGCATTTAAGGATTGAGTTGTCTATCTATGTTGATGGCTTCCTCATATGCTAATGTCAAATCATTGGAAACAGCTTCCCTTCTTAGGAACATGGTAGTGATGGGGTCTAGGGCATTTTTGTACATCTCCAATGCTAATGTAACATCTAGTTTATACCTTGGGGTAACGAATTGTACATCTTTTAAAACTACATGTTGAAAGCTTAGATAAGCTCATTAGGTTCTCTCTTCATACTGGTAAAGTGTTTGTATACCAAACTAGGGTTGGTGACCTATCCAATTTAAATAAGAAATTTAGCTTGACATCCATACCAAGAAGTGATGGATTTTTCTGTTAAATTTATATACCAATCATAGGCAACATCCATTAATGTAAAATGGAATAATCTACATGTAACATCTTCATTGAAAACATCCATTAATCTCAAATTAGCTTTGAAAGATTTGATATGTTCTTTTGTTATCCTTGATCTTGAAGGAGAAAAGGATGGTAGATACTTCTCAGGATTCCTAAGTAAGTCATGCACATCCCTAGGATGGTAATAGCATATCCAACTAACCAAGGTGGTTGAGCCATTATTTAATTAATCCATAAAGGGTTCCTTATGGGTAAAGGGTTCCTAGTTTGAAGAGGTGGATTATTGTGAGTAGGGGATGTTGGTATAGTTTAGGTCTCCTATGATTTGACAATGGTGAGACTAAAAACTAGCTTGGGAATTAGATCTGGTCACTCTCCTGAATGACTCTAGTATAACTATAGGCAAAGAATAACTACTATTATCAGAGGTTGAGGCCCTCCTTCTAGTGCCATTAAGACTGTTGATATGATTTTTATGTACACCATAGTCAATGAGGTAACCTCTAATATTTTAGGATCTCAATGAAATTAAAATCCACTCTAGGGCATGAGTTACAGGTATACAATTTGAACAATCTATTGATGGAATAGTTGGTAGGGCATGTGGGTTGTTGACAAGGTTTTTAGATGAATTTGTGGCCTCTTAAAAAGTAGTGAATTTTTATGTGTATTGGATGGATGGATATTTGTTAATCTAAAGTGAGTAGATCTCAAAATAAACTCAAAAAAAGAGGGGAGGCCAAAGCAAAAAATAAGATTCTATGTTTTCAGGAATCACCTCTCTAGCTAGTTTCTAAATGGACAAGTGGTTTCAAAATTGATACTTGTTGCAAGAAACTATTTCACACTAATAATAAGACATAGTTGAGAAGTCTAAGGGGATACTAATATAGAAAACTCACAAGCCTTAGTCAAATCTTGCCCCTTTTAGAGTAGCTATTGCACACCCTTAATCAAGAGATTATGGCTTGGGCTAATGAGGTATATGAGGTAGATTTTGCACACACGCAAAAAACTATATCAAAAGAAAGCACTTCTACACACTTATGAATCAATCAAATTAATTTCTAATAATTAATGTAATTTACTAATCCTTTAATAGCTATTGCACATCTAAGACTAGCATATCAATAAAAATAAGAAATAATTCATTGTATTTGTTTCACACTAAGAATTATTGAATCATACAATCAAAAAAGATAAGCCTAATAACAAAAAAATTAGAGAAAGATTACTCAAACACATTTTCCAACAATCAAAATTGATGTTGTTCCTATATATTGAAAATGTTATGACCCTTCCAACTAGTGGATTACAATTGTTTAAATAGGCTTGGAGAATGGGTTGCCTCATCCTCCAATTCCATGTAAAGTAATTACATGTGATAGTCATAACTTGAGTTCTAACTGTGGTCAGAACCATATATGATTCTACTTATAGTTATCAATTTAAATTATCCTTTGCAAAAGCTATGCAACATGTGCATGTGTATAAAGAAGGGCAAATTTTACAATTATAGCTTAAACTACATGAAAACTAAAAATATATGAATTAAATGACAATACCTTATTTAATAAGTTATGAGAATAACCTATCAAATACTTTAATTTGGCCATTTTCAAATGGAGTTCAGATATGTGTCAAGGAAAACTATCCCTTTACCAATGTCAATACCTCTAATAACCCTACTTAACAGTGAATAACTTCCCATTGTTATGAGTTACATGTTTCCCCTACCTTTATAGAATATAATATTACTTTGAAATGATTTACAGGGTCTTTAACTCAAAATAATATATCATGTCAACTTAATTGACTTTCAAGATGCCTGTGTAACTGTAGCCTTCTCATGTTCTATTTTCAAATATTCATTTTTATATTCACTAACCATATTAAGTCTAAGACATGTGTGTTAACATTAATTATCTTCACTAGTTAGGGAATCCAATGTGTCATGTCAATGTGGCAATGCCCATAACAAGTTGTCTATTTGATTAAAAAATGTGACTATTGTTGCCTTTGAACACATGTCCTTACTTTGTGCTCTCTCATGCCAAATCAATTTTGCATTGTTGATCTATTTTGGATTCCATTAGCATTAACTTTCATTGTGAGCCATTGATCTTCATATTTGAGCTCATGAGATTATGCCATGTGGTAGCATCTCAAGAGATCTAAGCTATTTTCATCATTTGGGTGATATCATTCCATGTAAGAGCCTTTCACTCACTATGATCTCCTTTTAATTATCAACCCTTGATTTATTTCATTAGATCATCCTCACCTAAGTTGATGTGGTCTATCAAATATTATCTACCTAAGCAAATGTGTTCCATAGGATCTTTCCATTGAGCTCTAAGATCATGCTACTTGGTGAATCCTTACTTGTCTTTGGGCTCTTGACTTGTTGACCCTGCTTCTCCCTATGGGTCATTAGATTTATGTTAAGTGTTCCTATGATGATGACACTTGTCACCATAACTTTATTTTAAAATCCTTTTGACTTTTCAATCTTAATCATGTACCATTAGATTTATGTTGCTCAAGTTAACATGTACCATAGATTTAGGTGCTTGACTTATTGACTCATATAAGCTTTGACATTTATCACTTCCTTGAGACTCTCTTCTATGTTGAACATATACTATCAAACTCACATCTAGGCTCCCAAGATGTTACAACTTGGCACTCTTGGGTCACTTCATAGATCTATTGACTTCATATCTCTACCCCATGCTGTTAGATATTTAGTGTGCAAACAAATTCACACCATCAATATTCCTTTAAAATTTATGGAATTTAAACCTTGATCCATGATGTTAGATATTTGGTGCATAAAAAAACATGCACCGTCGATCTTCCTTTAGACCCTTTTTGACTTTATACCTTTACTATGAGTTGTTGATCCATTTTGAAGCCCCAAAGTTTCATCGCTTGTCACCTTTTTGTCCATTTATGTAGGAATAAAACTTAATTAATACTTGGGAAATACATAAAGCCTTAGCCTAATTTTTTTTGTATTAATAAATATAATTTAAAAATTAGTATAAATTTTAATTTAAGCTTAGAATATAATAAAAGAGCCCCCATGAACCATAAGACATACATGACTTAACATAAAGTTTTTAGATTAAGGTCGTAGTGGTATTTAATAAATAGGACTAGGACCTAGGCTAAAACTTAAACTAAGCTTAAAATATAAAGTGCTTCCCACATAAAATTGATCCTTCTCAAGTTTTAATTTGATTCAAAAGAACCCAAGCTAGGGTAATCAGAATGAGGGTTTTAAGATGACCAAACATTGATTCAACTTATTTTTCAACAAACCATAGGCTAGTAAAGAATCAAATTAACATTAAATCATGAATATCAAACATTATCCATTTCAGATGGAATCCATTAATATTATAACCTAAAACACAGAGATCCAAGGTTAGCAAATAATATCAAAGTCAAATGAAGATTATGTCCTAACAGGACAACTATAAACTAGATCAACACAAGATACTCAATACTAGTTCCTAATCAATTTGAATGTCTAATTTATAACACAAATTTGCATAATTTTGAACAAGTGTCCTCATTTTCATAAATGGGGTGTGTTGGGTACAACAAGATTGTTATGAAAATTCCATCTATAAAAAGAATCAAAATCTAAGTTAAGAACAAAGATCAAGAAATTATTACCATTGATAAAACACTTTCTAAAAAAGGAATGATAAAGATGGTGATTTTATGAGGAAGGCCAAGTCCTATCCACGGTCTTATACTACAACTCATAAAAGAGAAACCCATGAGGGTGCCAAATAGGATTGGAAAAATAAATGAGGTAAAAAAAGATGGTATTTGTGAGGAAGGTTAGGTCCTATCCATGGTCTTACACTGCAACTCATAAAAAAGAAGCCCAAGGGGTGCAAAAAGTATGTAAAAAGTATGAAAAACAAAGAAGACTATTATAGTACATCATGAGGAAGACTGGGTCCTATCCATGGTTTCACAATGCAACTCATGAGGAAAAGAAAAACCAAAAGACTAAAAAGGACTAGTGTTTATGAAAAAGAGAGAACTATTGTAGAGGGTGAGACTCGTGTAAATAACCTACAAAAAGTGTTAGATAGATGGAATATTGAAATCATGAAAAAGAAGAGAAGGAATCTACATTAACTTCTATATCAATGATGAGCATGTGAGAGACAATCCTATGTGTCTCAAAAGGTTTCTTGAAGTTGAATTAGTTTGGTAACATGCCAAGTAGAATAAGAGTGAGAATTGTAAGATGCCCTAAATTGTAAGTGGATGTAGGAATGGGCATCTCAAGATACCCCATAGTCTTAAATGATATATGGGTGGGAATCGTAAGATGCCCTAAAATATATAGTAATGTGTGGATGGGCATCACAAGATGTCCCACAAGCTGAAAAGAAGAAGAAAATATAAAAAGCAAAAAGAACCCCATATAGTGTCTAAATGGATTCAAGTTTTCCAAGAAGATTCTAATATGGGATATGATGCTGGAAAGGAAAAATATGATAAGCAAAAGAATGAGAGACATAAAACTAAGTTGAGCATATAAAGAACTAAGTCAACTAGATAGGAAAAGTAGTAAGATTATAGAGTCAACTGGGTCGACCTAGTACTATTATCTGATAGGCAAAAGAGATACATGGTTAATTGGGTTAACCTAGTATTTTAGGTTGGGGGAAAAACTATCTATAAAATACTATGTCAAATAGAATGACCGTGTATTGAAGCAATAAATAAAAGGAAACACATAAGTAATTGGGTCAATGATGATGATCCAATTGAAGCACACATCATAAAACCTTGCACCATCACTAACCAATGAAAGTTTTTGCATAACAACATACAATTTGAGTAAAGATCAAGCAGTCAACTTGGAAAGTAAATGCTAACTAAGTGGTCATCCTGAATGTTGTTAGATTATTAAAGTATGATTTTAAGTGTGATAAGAAGTTAGTTATAAATAAAGAACTAGAAAGAAATATATGGATGGTTTCAATATGTTTAGGCTAAAAAGGATCTATGTTGGAAATTTTAATGGATTGGTATTGGGGCCTACCCCCTCATTTCATATACTATAGTGATAAGGGTTTCAGGTGCTTTACCAATATATATCATTAATCACATGTTTATACTTGGCTAGAAAACCAAGTTGGCTTCCCCCTTGGTGATGAAATCTAAGTAGGTAAGCCTTGGGCAGACAATTGTTTAAATACATTTTAAGATTATGTGATTTGGTAGTGTGTGATAACAAGATAAAAATAATGTAACTAAATAGTATACTGAAAACCACCTAATTGGACTATGTGATCTATTCTATGTCAGGGTCTTACTCCCCAATAAGAGCACATATGATTACCTCTTGTATTAGCAACTAAACACAGAATTTAACCAGAAGTAACAAGTAACTAGAAATATGAAACAACACAGGAATATGAGAGACAATACACAATTGTATTAATAATCACTCAAAAGAAAATACAATAAAGAAGATGCCACTTCTTCTTCCACCTCAAAGGCTTGCCACACCTCAAGACCTTCTTCCCTCTCTCTCACGGTCCCAACAATCAACTCCAATATAGAATTGATGTTCACCTCCACCAGTCAGAAACAACGCTGCCAGTACACCAAGTACACAACTGTACTCCAAGTAGATCTCCTGCTCTCTGCTGCTACCTGCAAATCACCAGACCTTACTCACCATTGTAGATCTCCAAAAGAAGCCATGCACACCTGCTGACCAAGATCATACATACACGAAGAACCCTTCTAATTCTCCAAACCAGCACCCACACTTGGAACTATGGCACTAGGAGGAACACACCATTGCTCTCCTCTCTCTGAAAGAGCTTATTTTGCTCTCTTACTCTCTAGCACAAGTTTACAATACAGCCCATGAGTCTATTATATAGATCTCATGCATACAGTAATTAGACTATCTTAATTACAATAATTAGATGCACGCAGCTCAAGACTATAACTAGCCTTTAACATGCAAACTAACAGTCCAAAAATAGACTCTCTGGAATCAACATGCAAACTACATGTTCACGCACAGGCTGTCGATGTCGGCTCCTCCCTGACTGATGTCGGCCGACTGGTAACCGACATCGGTTGCTTCTTCACTGCTATCTGACTGACATCGGTTGATTAGACTGACATCGGTTTCCCTGTAACTCATTCTGCAACTCTCTACAACCTCTGTAACCTCTGTAACTCCTCCTGTTTGCATCTTGGTGAAGCTTTTAGCTCCACAACCTAACAATCTCCCACTTGGAGATAAACAGCGGCACCTGTACCTATACCTGTACACCGTCTAATTTATTCCCTAGCTTGTATCCCTCTTCAAGATCAATCCTGAAGACCAACCACCACATAACCTGTGATGCTACACCTGTCATCCAAGTAACCTGCCACATCCGAACCTACAACCCATGTAGTGAAGACCTTGACCCTGCATAACATGTTAACCTGCTGCTAGTCTCTCTCAAATACCTGAGAACCCACTGAACTGCCCTCCAATACTTCTTCCCTGAATTGGCTCCATACTTTCTGACAACTCCCACTGCTTGGAAAAACTCAGGTCTACACTAGACCTTATGTGATTTCAAACACTGTTCTAAGCTCAGCTTGAACTGTCTAGCCCTTGGTGTGCTTTTCGATTCTGCATCCTGCACCTTAAACCCCGCCAATGCCGTCTTCACATCAGCTCCCACTGGAGACAAAATCTCCATGTCTCTTATGCCAAAGAATTTTGCTGCTCCAAATTCTCCATGACATACCTCTGAACTAACCTTACCTTTAGCTCAGCAAATCCCTGTATGTACAAACCTGCTGGCAAATCACCCACATACAGTAACTGGATAATGTCGCAACTCATCATCCACCTGGTAAGACAAACACAATAGTTACACTGACATTGACTAAAGCCCTGCTTTGTCATCCACCTGTCAAACCCTATACCACTATCCTGCAGCTTCTTCAAGACCATATACCTTGGCCTTCCATCTCACGTATCCATCCACTCTCTTCTTTAACTTGGGAATCCATCCGTCTCTCATTGCTTTCTTCCAGCTGACAACTCCACCAACAAATACTGTTTGGTTCTTCTCCAAGGACTCACACTCCTCATCCATGCCAAGCTCCCACTGTTTCTGGATTCTACCTACATTGCCTCTTCACATCTTCCTAGTTCTTGACCATCAGTAAGCAATATAAAAAAGGTGAACAACGAATATGAGGTTCACTTACCCTTTTTGACCTCTATATGGGCGTTTGAGACTCCTTGACAGCTTGATGTCCACCCACCATCCATTTCAGTGACTGATCTCGGCCATCTCCCAATCTACACCTGACCGACATCGATTACCTGCGACTGACCCTATCTGCCGACGTTGGTTCTCTGACCGACGCTGGTGTACCTGTTATCGACGTCAGTTCTTGAGTGACCGATGTCGGTACCTGTGTTCACTTGTGAGTGATGACTTTTTACCCGCGAGCTCCTTTTGGATCAAAACCCTGTTCAAATCAACACAGCCCTACTTAGAATAATTCAGTCCCCTCAACTGATCTCTGTCCACCATCTCCTCCATGAACACCAAGGCTTTCTAGTTCTTAAGTTTGTCAAAGACATCTGACCTCGGCTTAAGAACATGCATTCCCCTCTTACATATGTGACCAAGCCTACAAAGCCACATCTCTGCAACAGAAGGTGAATCAGTAATATAAGTAGATAGATAAAGGATACCTACTTTCTTACCACCATCTAATTCAAGTGCATCCACTGTGAGAGTTACTGTGCATCTCCCATCACCCAACTTTCCTAAAGAAATTAGACTCATCTCCAAGACTGGTACCTGCATAACCTCCTTCAACACCTGTGTGTTATCCGTCTGCAATTTCAGCTTCACTTCCCCTTCGTCAATAATCTGACAAGGCTCACCAGCTCCTAAATAAATCTCTCCAAAGTCTCCAAAGACATACCCATGAAAAGATGCTCTATTTCAGGCTGCATGGAAAGAGGCAAAAGAATTTGTAAACAAAGATTCTACTTTATCCAGAGCAACCTGTGCAACATCACCTACAACATCTGCTTCTACACGCTGATCTTCTACCGACCAACAATCTCCTTTTCCCTGCTCTTTCTTTCCATCAATCAGACCATTCATGCTATTCAGTTTCTCCATTCGTAGCTTACTTTCTTCTGCCATTGCTATACTCCCACTCAATCTGAAACCCCTGTGAGTGACCTGTAATCAACAAACACTAACCAGATCTGAAACCACCTGTTAGTAACCCAACCAAAAGCTCTGATACCAACTGTCAAGTCGGTATGGTCCACCTGCTCAACCTGCTCTGATACCAACTCAGGATCTTGCTCCCCAATAAGAGCACATATGATTACTTCTTGTATTAGCAACTAAACATGGAATTTAACCAGAAGTGAATAAGTAACTAGAAATATGAAACAACATAGGAATATGAGAGACAATACACAATTGTATTAATAATCACTCAGAAGAAAATATAATAAAGAAGATGCCACTTCTTCTTCCACCTCAAAGGCTCACCACACCTCAAGACCTTCTTCCCTCTCTCTCACGGTCCCAACAATCAACTCCAATATAGAATTGATGTTCACCTCCACTAGTCAAAAACAACGCTGCCAGTACACCAAGTACACAACCGTACTCCAAGTAGATCTCCTGCTCTCTGCTGCTACCTGCAAATCACCAGACCTTACTCACCATTGTAGATCTCCAAAATAAGCCATGCACACCTGCTGACCAAGATCATACATACACGAAGAACCCTTCTGATTCTCCAAACCAGCACCCACACTTGGTACTGTGGCACTAGGAGGAACACACCATTGCTCTCCTCTCTCTGAAGGAGCTTATTTTGCTCTCTTACTCTCTAGCACTAGTTTACAATACAGCCCATGAGTCTATTATATAGATCTCATGCATACAATAATTAGACTATCTTAATTACAATAATTAGATGTGCAACTCAAGACTATAACTAGCCTTTAACATGCAAACTAACAGTCCAAAAATAGACTCTCTGGAATCAACATGCAAACTGCATGTTCACGCACAGGCTGCCGACGTCAGCTCCTCCCTGACCGATGTCGACCGACTGGTAACCAACGTCGGTTGCTTCTTCACTGCTATCTGATTAATGTCGGTTGATCAGACTGACATCAGTTTCCCTACAACTCATTTTGAAACTCTCTGCATAACCTCTGTAACTCCTCCTGTTTGTATCTTGGTGAAGCTTTTAGCTCCACAACCTAACATTCTAAACATGCAAGTAATTAAAAGTGAAAGTGTGAGATAATTACTAGCATATAAGTATTAATTCTAACTTTTAAACACAATATAGTGTCAGTTTAGATGATGATGTCTATAGAGATTATAGAATAGAGTTGATAGTGTCGATATTGTACTGTTGAAGCAAGGGTCTATTAAGAACTACATCAATAGTGTCAACCTAGTCTTTCAAATAGAAGATGGAATACAAAACTAGGTCAATAGGGTGGACCTAGTTTGTTGTATAAGGGAAGTTTTAAAGACTCTAAAATATGAAAAATATAACTGTAATGAATAATAGAAATGAAAGAGAAAGAGAGAAAGTAAACTTGATGGATTGGAAGATGCAAAGGAAAGTGATATTTTTGTTGAAGTGCCCTAATTTTTACTTGAAAATTATACTAAATGTGTTGACTAGGTTAACCTAGTTCTATAGTTTCATGTTTGTTGAAATCTATGAAGAATACTATACTGGTAGTGTCGACCTAGTATATTTTTTGGAAGTTTGGAAGTGTACTGTGTTGACAAGGTTGACCTAGTAGACTATTTGAAAGTGAAAACTTGTATTATGTTGACCTATTCAACCCATTAGCCTATATCTAATGAATACCTACACAAATAGAATAGATTCATTTTGATGTAACTGTGTGTTAAACTTATGCACAAAATTTATAAACTATACTGGCACTGTCGACCTAGTATCAGAAATATAGAAAAATAATAAATAAATGATAAAATAATAAAAAATGTGAGATAAAACCTATAAGTGTTAGATTCACATGGGGTTCACCAAAATATATGCAATCATAAATGCATCATGTCTATAGATCAATCCTAACTCAAAAAAGATATATCATACTTATACTTCTGATTGGGGATACATTAGATAATCAGGAACATGACCAATATGGGGATCTACTAAAACCAATTAGGGGATATTTTATCACAATAAACAATGCTAGGGAGGGTTCCAAATCCTCCAATCAAGCACAATCAGGCAACAACCCTAACTAAGCCCTATGTTTTCATATTCACTAAACTAATAACAAGTAAAACAAATAAATCTAATCTAGTGCTCACCAGATCTTGTGGCACAATATGAGGGTTTAGTAAACAAACAAATATGCATAGAGGAATATCAATTAAGCTATGTACTAAAGAGAGGAACAAATTTAGATAATACTTATCTGAAAGATGAATAAAAGAGTATTATTATTTGAAGACAATACTTATGCTACTTCTATATACTAAAGAGAGGAACAAATTTAGATAATAATTATCTGAAAGATGAACCCATTGAGACTCAATCTCTCCCTTGGATAAAGGGGATTCACAAGAGTTTGTTGTGGTTTATAAGGATCACTAAGAAAGGCCAAAGCATCCAAGACTTCTCCACAAGACTAGATATAAAAAAACTAGTTAAATGATCCTATGGACAAAGACACAATACATTAAGACATATAGTACTACCTATTTAGGTAAGATCACCATATTAACCATGTCATTCTTATTACTAAAGAGTAAATGGGTTTTTAACATGTTATGACAACCATGGATGCAGATAATTCATGTAGTTCCATCCATAATACATTGATGCATAAAATACATACATTGAATAAGGTGGTTACATTTTTAGGAGTATAATATAAGTATCCCATTCAATCAATGATATATCCTCCTCCACCTCTACCACCACTAAAATTGGTTGAGACACATATTTAGGATCAATATTTAGAAATAGAGGGTACACATATTTAGGATCATTATGCATAGATCATCGACACACATATTCAACATAAATATTTAGAGATAGATGGGACATGTATACATGATCATTATGCATAATGATTGACACATATATTCAAGATAAGCGTAAAAGATTGATTGTTACACATATGCAGCCAATTATTTGGTATAGAGTACATCTAAATTTTATTTAGAGACTACAAAGGAAATTATCTTCTATAACACATAATTAATTAGAATTTCAAAAAAATTATCATGTTCTAAAATGAACACATGTAATGAGACACTTTCTTATGGTATAACGAATACCACAAAGTCTTTGAACTTCTAAATCCACTCATTATACTCTAAATTTCTCTAGAATTGAGCCTTATAAACATATTACACCACATGACCCCACATTATACTCTATCCCATCCCTAGTTGATATTGTAAACACCCCATTTTGACCATAATCATGTTCTAACTAGACTTTAAATTGGTTTCTACCAAATAGTGCAAATTAAGCCTATAAATCATTAAATATCCCAAATTCATCCACACATCGAACATTAGTACCTAGAATCATGTTGAGGCATCCCTATTTATGGTATTATCTTGTATGCAATAGTAACCTCTCATGAATTCATTTCTAATCAATTCTTAACCTAATAAATTGATAGATTGGCATTTGGACCCATCAAGTAGGGCACTTAAATAATTCCTAAAATGCAAAAATTCTAAGCAGAATAAATTAACTAAGTAAATCAAATTAAATACTTAAGAAAAATTTACTTGTGAAATTAGATAATATTAATTTTGTAAAAATAAAATTCTAATAAAATTAAGGTCATGATGATGTCATCATCCTCAAATTCAATAAATTGAAAATATCTCCATTAAAGCCTTAAATTTAGAAATGGAGAGTTATGCTTAATAAATGGGATGTCTATCCAAAATATTAATTACTTGTCCCTTCATTAAATCAACCATGGTTAAACTAAACCTAACTACATTTAAATCTAACCTAACTTCACTTGGGTTAGAGTTAAATGGAAAACCTATAAATAGAAGTGCCAAGGTTCTTCTAAAAGGATTTTTTTAGTAATGTTATAACGTTAAATTGTTGAGAAACAAAGATTTTTTGTAATGTTATAATGAAAAATTATTTATAGAATGATACATCTTACCAGATCCAAGCCAAACATTACCAAGGTGATGAGGGGAAATGATGCAAGGAGCATCATTGTCAAAGACTCTTTGAGCACATGATCGAGCACATTATTCAAAGGATAACATGCAAATCTTGCTCACAAGGAAGGTAAATCTTCTATTTTTATTTACTTCTATTGTATTCTTACTCCTTGAGTGTTTAGGATTGAGGTGTTGGATTATTTTTTGTGTTTTTATTGAGGTTTATCATACTATCACTTGACTAACTCCCCTTTTGGATTCATATCTCACATAATGGCATGTATGGTGGGACCATGCATCCCACATCCATAATGGGAGAATATTTGGACCTCCTTGGAGCCAAGAATCATTCATTTTAAACCTTGATTTATTTTTTTATCTAACCTTTTCATGTTTAGCCTTTGACTGTGGAACTACAAATTGTTACTGTGAAACTACAATTTTTTCAAGAAAAAATGTGCAATCATCAAGAGAAACTATAAAATCGTCATGTATAATTGTCAAATTGTCAATGTTAGAACTTGACTCTATGAAAATATTAATTTAGGGCCATAAGTTTCAAAATTATCAAGTGAAACTATGAATTCATCCTACAAGAAACATGTATTTTCCTTTATTTTTTGGTTAATTGCAAAATTGTTAAAACATTTGTAAAATAATATATTTCACTTTAAAAATTATTGTTCATAGTTGTAAAATCATGATTTTGAGTAGGAAAATTATATTTTTAGGTTGTAAAATTATTTATTTGGGTTTTGGAATAATCAAACTAACTAAAAAATCACTAGTGAATAGAAAAATTGCAACTATCTCTTTTATGTGTTTTATGTAGTTTTTTATTGTTGTTTTCCATAGATGCAAAATCAGAGAGGGGAAGTGCAAAATCATTGAAGAAAGTTGAGAAATCATTTAGTAAATGTTAAATCAAACTCTCTAAGTCTATTTTTCATTTTATTTTTTTGAGTTTTTATGCCTGAACAATTTTGTAGTTCACAGTCACTATGTAACTGAGAAATCATTCCAGAGAGTTGAATTTATGTCTTATTGAGCTAATTTGAAAGATTTTCACCTTTTATTAAGTAAAAATTAATCCATTAGCCTTGTTTTTAATAATTAAGCCAATAAAAGGGAATATTAAGTGTTTTTTAATCAATTTTTCCTTGGGGTAAAGTCAAAATTCACAACAAAGGTTAAAATTCATCCACAATTGGTTAAGGTGCCTTAAAATCACTTAACCATTTATATTTTATCATTTCAAAGTTCCTTTTACAAATGCAAAAAAGGCCAAGGGGCCAAAATTTTAAACACATTTTAATTTGTGGTATATAAAATAACCTACATTTTAGTTAGAGATCCTAAGGGCTTTTTCAATTTTTATTTGTTTTTTAGCTAGTTTCAATTGCTTGGATTATTTTTTTTATTTTTAGAAAACAAAAACTATAGCATGTATGCTCTCCACCCATCCCATTTATGGAACTTGGGAAACCAAAATAAATTGGTTATTGTCATTTTTTATGTCTTTTTGGAAAGAATATCATGTATGCTTCCCCCAAGCTCTGAGTGACCTGGGTGACTCAAAAATGACCTCTAAAGTCTTTCCATATTTATTTATTTATTTTCTTGAATTTGGCTTGTGGACTAGATTTCATCACCCACTCACAAGTTCTTTAGGGGTGTGTTGACCTGGGTTTTCATCTCATAACATCATAACAACCTTGTTCCATGGTGAAGTATATAAATTAGGTCATGTGATACTGGGATTACCAAGGACTGAGTGGATAGCCTCTCTAATCCTAACAAAAACTTGGGTTAGGTCTTGCTAAACATTAGACTCTACTAAGAAGTACATGGTTTAAGTCTCTATGCAAGGGAATAGACCTTTACATAGTAAATTAGTAGGTATGAGTCTAATTGATGTGATTGTGCCCTTGTGTTAGCCACACTTGGTACCATCTAGTATGTTTAAAACTTATAAATTTTTAGTCAACTCCACTTGCCATGAATTTTATTGCCAAATGCAGAGTGTTCATCACTCTAAATTCATGCCATGTACCAATGCTTGGGATACATAGGGGTATAAAAACTCTACCTACACCTATTCTTAAGTTTTTGGATTAACACCTAATTCCTTACAAGCATTGGTATATCAATAAAAGTTTTGATAGAAGATATGTACACCCATGTCAATTTTAGGGATAGGATAAGCCATATGTGATATGTTTATTTATTTTTATTTACATGTGTGTTTTGAGACTAAATTTGTTTATTTGTTTAAAATTCAAAATGATTCATAGCATCACATGTTTTCATCACACTTAAGCCTAAGAGGGGTTACTCTACCCATTTTATGTCACACTTTTACCTTAGACTTTTTAACCCATAAACATTTGTGTGTCACTTGTTTAAATGGGGCATTATTACACTACCCATTTCATCCCAAGTATTTGCCAAAAATGTTGTAGTCCAAAACCATTTCCATACCATTTGATTGAAGGGGCATCATTATGTTTCTCATGTTATTCCAAAAACTGGTGTTTTTATGTATAGGAATTATTCACATGTATTTTTGGTCTAAAAATGGTGTTTTTATGTTGTCCATTTGGGTCTAGGATGTTCTTCATTTGAAAAAACCTAGTTTTTTAAACCAAGTTCATAATTTGTCTTACAAAGTTCAAATTCAAAATTGATTAGTCTATGTTGAGGTATGATGTGTAAACATTATTAATTTAATGTTTTTATTGTTAGTTTTATATAGGATATTTTGTTAATTAATATATTGTTAATAGTTAACAATATATCTCATAATAAATATAGTTAGATTGAGATATTATAGGATATTCTAGGAGATTTTGTAGTTAGTGGGATTCCTAGATAATAGGATATGCTATCTTATATATTTGTATTAGTTTCATATGAAATATAGAAGAAGAAATAAGAAAGAAAAATATTATATATGTGATTAAAATTCTCTGTGTGTACTACTTATATTTAGATTAATCTATCTCGTTCTTCAATGGTGGTATTAGAGCAGGTTGTTATGATGGATCAGTAATCTATTTGAAGGGGAAGATCAATTCATCACTATGGTTTCCCTAGATACTGAAAGAATATATGGTTTGAAAAAGTTTCTAATATAGATTAATAATTTTGTTCCTATTTTATTCTTTCATCTCTATATGCAAATATAGAGAACATGTACTAGTATTTGAGATCCATATTCACCTATAAAATTCAAATGCCATCTTTCATGGCTTACTTCACCGGTTTCCACTTTTAGTCATATGGTGTTTGCAATAATAGACCTATCATTTTATTGGTTTAGTAGCGATATTATTCATATAGAGCATGTGATTTTGTCATATTACTGAATAACATAGTCAAGTGTGTGAAAGAGGATGAGTTTTTAATGCCATAATCTCAAAACATCCAGTATATTATGAAGACTCTCCCATTTTGCAGGATCTCAATTTGAATTCATTTTCATCACATACACTTGGTGTTCATAGTATAAATTTATAAATTGTATTATGCTATGTGTTCTAAATCTAAATCTTTTGGTTAGATTATAAGCTTTAGCACATTATGCATGTGTCTAGATCTGAACAGACCACATCTAGTCCCCTCAGCTCATAACAAGGTGCATCGACTCACATGCATCTTTTAAAAGAAACTACCAAATCATGATTTCAAAGTCCATGTGTATAAATATTTTAGTTTGTTTGGTCTTAGCATCAGTGGTTAAAGTCATCCATTCTCAAGTTAGTGAAAGTTATTTTTTATAAATGATTTATGTTTATTAGTGCACTTTCTAGTTCATACACTTGTTGACCATTCCAAAGTCTATGTAAAATGAGAAGATGTATTCATTTAACTATTATTTATGTTTGAGTTTAGGACACAGTCTTTATTGTATATTTTTATTTTAATAGTTTTTCATTGGTAATTAGTTTTAGATTTTTAGTTTGTCAATACTCTTTAAAAATTTCATTAGGTATTTTTCAAATTTTGAGTTCTTTATATTATTTAATTCAAAAGAGTCAAGAGTTAGAGATTATTATTTGTAATCTATTAGGTATTTGAGTCCAAATGATATGTGTTAATCAAGGACTTATAGTTTGTATTAGAAGTATACCTTATGTTATTAAGACTAAATCAAAGTTTGTCATCATCATTAGGGTCATGTCATGTATAAATCAAAAATTAAAAGTCATTTTTGTGTCAGTAAAATATATTGAGCCAAATTTTCAAGACAAAAAATCCATCTTTGTAAATGATGCATTATTTCTTGTATGTGAAGTCCTGAGTCAAATGTCTTAGTTTGTATGGAGGGGTATTATTTTCAAAAATGACATGAGCCTCATCAAAATATCAACTGAGTAAGTAGCTTCAAAATATGGAGGATGGAGGCACAGGAGGTTGGAGGTCTTTCAATGACCTCTTTTCATCTCTAATGATGGGGTCGCACCAATGTTTTGGTGACATTTTGTGTGGTTTTCTTTTTTCTATTGTGTATTTGAATAAGAATAGGACATACCTATTCACATGTGTGTCATGTTTTTTGATTTGTTTATTTTGGTGTGCTCTGTACCAAACTAGATAATGCTAAAAATATATCTTCAATGGTAGTGAAAACCATCTATGTTATCTTTGTTTGAGTGGAAATAGATGTTAACAGAGGATGCATAAAATAACAATGAGGATTTATTCCTCATGATATTTCATATTTATATTTGTGTGTATTTTCATTTTCATACTTTTGTAGACACCCTTTGATATTTAGAGAAAAGGGAGAATGTAGATATAATGAAATGTGGCAAATAGTTGTATAAGAGAGAAACTAACTATATAAATCCTCTAATTGTATAAATCCTCTAATTTCCTTACTTCTTTATAGAGATGATCGGCTAGTGACACATCTATTTTGGTCACATGGAGTAAATGTGAGATGAATTCATTCATATAGTAGTGGTCATATGCAGTAAGATCCAAACAACAAGATTCAAATAGTAGTATATAGACCTAAAAATATGCATTGGCATATGATTCTATTCAGGTCAGTTCTTGAAGATATATATTCTCCTTGTGCTCACATTAAGGGGGTGTAGGTATGGTTAATAATGTTCATAATGGAGTGAATGTTGAGTTATTATGTGTAAACATTAGTAATAATGTTATTATTGTTATTTTTTATATAGGATAGTTTGTTACATAGCAATATTGCTAATAATTAACAATACATCTCGTAGTAATTATAGTTAGATTGAGCTATTATAGGATATTTTAGGAGATTTCATAGTTAGTGGGATTCCTAGATAATAGAATACATTATCCTATATATTTGTAATAGTTTTTTATGAAATATAGAAAAAGAAATAAGAGAGCATAATATTATTTATGTGATTAAAATTCTCTATGTGCATTGCTTGTATTTGGGTTCGGCTATATCATTTTTCAACATTCTACACCTTGGTCTTGATTAATTTTGGATCAATTGTTTACCTCTTACCTTTGAATTGTGTGACTTAGATTAATTCCTTGCTCTATACAAAGACCCTTTTGCCTAGATCTAGGAAGTTGTTTATTTTTGTGTGCCTCGAGTCAATTTATTGCCTTGAAATAAGGTTAAAACTCACCTTTTAAGTATAAATCTAAGCATGGTTAGTTTACATTGGATCCTTGATTATACTTGGACTTGAATTTTTTACTCACTACTATTATTTTGATTACTTAATATTGATTTTCCCAATTAGTTTTAGGTGTGTGCCTAGAGTGAATGCTTTATACTAAGGTCAAGTTTGTTTTAAAAATACATATGCCAATATTGAGTCAAATTTTTTTGAACCATTTATCTTAGATTTAGATTAGTTAAAAAAAATTACCTCAACCTCATTTGTTTTAAAGTCTAGCTTTGTGCGTTCTTACCAAAGACATAGCATTGCCTTAAAGTTTTTAGATATTGTTCATGCCTCTTTAAGTTTAGTTTTGTTCCTTCTTACCAAATACCTATCTTTGCATTAAAGTTTTGAGATATT
This sequence comes from Torreya grandis, assembly GCA_037957365.1. Lineage (NCBI taxonomy): Eukaryota > Viridiplantae > Streptophyta > Pinopsida > Cupressales > Taxaceae > Torreya > Torreya grandis. Next base: position 952,616 of record JARHVA010001927.1, on the reverse strand, counting down.
TTGCATGCCTTTTTAAAAATATCTTTGTGACTTTTTACCAAAGACCTAGCACCTTTTCATTTGAGACCTAGATTAGATTTGTTTGGAACACTTTCCCAAGACTAGGATTCAAATTTGCCTTTCCTTTGACCATTTATGTGAAACACCTTAGAGCATTAAATATATTTAATACCAATTTTATCATTGATAATTTTTTTAGAAGATATCCATTCTAAGCCAATTTTAAACCATTTGTAGTAATAAACTGAGAATTCCATCTAGAACAAGTTTCAAAACATTTACAAGCATCGACTAATATTTTTTTAGACCATTTTTCAAGTATATTTTGAGGTTTAGACCTTTTATTTGTGACATATTAGTCATGGATTCAAATATGCCTCACTACACACATAGTGTAACTATATAATCTAAATTATGAAAGCATAGTCATGAATGATGCCTTTATTCATGACCCATATGGAGATGACATAATTTGTAAGACACATCCATATCCCCCTTACATAACTCAATATATAGATCTAGTCCAAGATCCATTATCATAATACTTGGTTATTACACCTCTTTATCTAGGGTAGGATCAAGAACATACATCTCAATACCTTTATAATGTGCCATCTGTTATTGAACAAGTCCAATAATAACCTTACTATCTTATCATGCCATCAATCTATGAACCATACTTATTAATTTTCACTTGAATGAAAATAAGGATGAGGTTTTGGTTAGGGTTGTATAAGTAGGAACCGAGTTTATATAAGACTTTTCCCATGAAAATCTACCTAGTCTAGTTAGAGTGCCTCATAATGTACTTCATACTAGACCCATCAAATAAGCATCTACTAATTACCATCATACCCTCATGCCAATGTCAAAATAAGATCTGGATTATTTTAAAAAGGTAAAATTACCCATGGGAGACCAATTCATACAAATACATCAAGCATATTAGACTTATCTTAATCTAGCATGGAATTGCAATGCTATGACCATATTAAATACCTCACTTATAGAGCTAACTCCTTCAACAGGAATACCAGTTGATTCATTAGATCATAATAATTCAAATATGGACCCATTTTCCCAAATTAGTTTATTATATGACATGTTTAATGTCCCATTCATTGATTATTTCATTGTGGCTTCTACTCAGGACCATGTGCTAAATGTAATGGATAACAGATAAGTGTCTCCCAATTTAAACCAAGGTGGGTTAAATACACCACAAAATAATTTATAGTAAAAAGTGCCTCTTGATAATATTATGACTAGTTTACAATAATAGGGGGTAGGAATTCCTAGTTCCAAACCATAGCAGGTTACTCCCACTCCTCAGCCAGATACTTCTTCCAGCATGCAACAATAGGGGATAAGTATCTAGGTGCTACCCAATGTTTTACCCTAACAAGTGTTGAATGTTACCCTACCTCAACAAGTGATGAATAATATTATGTGGCCACAAACATAGAATAATTTACCAAATCAATAAAGTTACAACATTATGCCACCTCAATAAGTAGTAAAAATGTTCTACCACAATAGATGTAGACCAATGTACCTCAATAATTGTAGACATTGTCTAGTTAACAATGCATTCCTATTAGTCAATGACAAATCCCAAACAACCAACAAGTGTCCAGTTCACAAAAAGTGTTTATTCAAAAAAGAGGTGCCAACATTTAGAATGTACTTATTAGGCAATAGATACCTTTTATCCAACATATACCACATATTCAAAGATAACACCTTAGCCAACAGTAAGTACTATTTATATAGCTAAGTTTGATTAATCAACAACAAGTTCCTACTCAAAATTAACAAGCATATTACCTTCCACAACACCACATAATTCCATCACAACCCTAAATCCTTATAACTCAAATCTATATTTTTAATTCAAACCAAAATATTTACCAATAATGCATGCAGTATCAACAGCCCAATCCCAATGCACAAATGCATATTCCTAGTTAATTGGTCCATTAAAATAGCATTCCATAATACTCCATTCCCCCACTATACCCCAATTAAGGTATTCCACCTTTAATCACCCAAACACAAACACAACCAATTGTGCCATCAAGTTTCTTAGACCAAGAGTTGAGATAGATGAAGGATGTAATTGCAACCATTCATATGGGAAAACAGACTAAGAAGTTCAAATTAGATGATGTGTTATTATATCCATTTAATATGGAGTATCTCCAAATACCATTTCCTCTAGGTTATGAGCCACCAAAATTTGATAAATACAAGGATAAAGGAGATCCTAGGGAGAATTTAAAAGAGTCTTTGTCACTATCCAACTAGTAGCCTCTAGTGAAATCTACCTGCTTCTTCTTTTTCCTTAAAGTCTAGCTGGATAGGCTTTGGAGTGGATTCTTAAATTGCTAAAGAACTTGATATCTAAATTTTATGATTATTCAAATAAGTTTGTATAATATTTCTCCTACAATATTGAGCATGAGATTTTGGTAGTTGATTTGAGTCAGGACAAGAAGAAAGTTGGTGAGAGATTTGTGAGTTACAACAATGAAAAGATCTTGTTAGTCACTTCACTGATAATCTACCCAAAATATTAGTAGTTATGTTTACCGAAAAATTACACAATGTAATATCTTATCACTTGGAACTTTAGTATGCTCACACATTCAAAGAGATCATTGAGAAAGGTATCTAGATTGAAAAGGCCCTTATTAATAAACGGGTTATTAAGTTATCTTATTCAAACCAAAACTAGATCCAAAACTAAAATTTAGACCCAAGTTAAAACTCTAACCTAGTCTAAATGTAATTTTTTACACCTGCTTAAGCTAATAATTATGAAAAACCTAAGCCATATAACCACAACAAGAATGTTGTTATTAATAGTCATTGAGTTGCATCATGTTCAAATAGTACAAACATTGTCTGTTCAACCTCTCTTAAAATATAGATTTTTCCATAAATATAGCCTATCTAGAAAATTTAGTATATGCTTCAACCTAGGATATCTCCTCAAATGCTACAACTCCCACCTTTGTAAACTCTTCCTCCAAGAATAAGACCTACTCCTAGATTTTTCAATGACCTTGGTGAGCCTATTGAAGCAATATTTTGCAAATTATTTTTGGATAATATGATTAGTTGGTTGATTCCAAAAAACTTTCCTAAAGGGGTACCTTATCCATATGGGTATAAAGAGCATGAGTACTTTGAATACCATGTGTTCATATAAATTTGGTATGCCATTATGTGTAGTTGAAGCACCTCATTGATAATATGTTATAAAATAGAGAGATCTAGTTGAATAATAGAGCATTTATTTCTAATCAAAATCTAGGTATCTACCAAAATCCTTTTCCATAATATAATAATACCAATAAAAAAATTAACAATAATAATAATAGAAACAATAGTAGAAAAAACAATGTCAACCACAAAATAGATGGAACCAAGGCCAAAAAGACCCCAATAACCAACAAACCTATCACCCTATTGTAGATGACTCTAATAAATTTGCTAGTCTTTTATTTACCATTACCATCAATCCTAGACTGAATACCAATAGACCAAGACTATTACCTAACAATGCCCATCAACCTATTAATACTGGTAATCCTTCCTTGACATATGACCATAGTCGAGTGCAAAATCAACCAAGGATTACCATCTTGCGTCCCTATTTTGGTAACCCTTTATTGACCCATGACCGTAACCAAGCACACAAGTAATCAAGAATTACCCTCTATGGCCCATCTCCATAATCTACTAGTTATGATGGTTCTCTAATTAATTTGGATTGTGCAATCATAACTCATTAGTCTAAAGGCACCATCCCAAACTTGTAACCCCTACCAATGAGCAAATCCAACCCACCATGTTGTCTAAGAGCAATCTAATTACCATTGTTAAATAAAAAATGTATGATACTATGGAACAACTCCAAAAGACACCCACACAAATATTTATTTTAGATTTGTTGCATACATATACCATCCACAATAATATCCTTATTAAAATCTTAGGATAGTCCTATGTGCCTAATGACATTACATAAGACAAATTTCAAGCTTTGGTTGGACACCTATCCCCTAACCAACAATTGACCTTCGACCAAAGTGATATGTTATCCATTGGCCCTCTCCATAATAACCCATTATACATTGAAGTTGTTACAATGTGGCACAAAGTTAAACACATCCCCATAGACAATGGATCAGGCTAAATATTATGTCTCTAAATTTAATAAAGCATCTAGGATATATGTTAGCTTACCTTCTACTAGAGACTAGTACTATCAAGGCCTATGACAATAAAGAGATAGAATCACAAGGAACCATCAGTTTACTAGTGATAATTGGGCTTTTAACCCATGCCACACATTGTCATGTGCTATACCTAGATTTATCATACAATTTTCTTTTAGGTAGACCATGGATACATAAAATCCATGCAATACCTTCAACCTTGAACCAGTGTATCAATTTTCTTCACTCTGGGATAGAGGTAACTATCCATGGAGATTTACATCCATATGAACACTACAAGCATTTAGAGGCTGAATATGAAAGCTATAATTACCATTTTAGTCTATCCCTATTACCAAAGAAGGATAAAGATAAGGAGTTACTTATTGAATTTCCAAATACCAATTGCATAGACCCTAATAACCTTACCTCAACTTCACATATGCCTCTTGTTGAAATTTCTAATCATTTTTCCATTTCATAAAATGGTCTAAGAGAGCATTTTACACATGATAAATTCAATATAGCTAATCTTATGTAGAAACCCAATTCCTATGGAAGGCCCAAACATAATCCAATTTTCATGGAATGGTGACAAAAGGGAAAAGGAAAGCTTCATATCCTACTGCCTATTATTTTTACACCAGCCATTAACCAAGAACAAGACCTAATTTCCAACAATGATTCCTTGTTATACAAAGACAAATTGGTTGATTGCTACCAAATTAAAAAATATCCCATCCCTAATATGATTATGGATAGCCAAGCTTATAAAGTTAGAAGCTTGGGGGAAAATCAACAAGGTACTATTGAGTCTATTTCTATGACCAAATACAAAATAACTCATGGTATTGTATTTAAACCACCTGAGGGTGACCCCATGTATATTATTTGTGTTCCTACACTAATGACTAGTGATGATGATGTTGGTAGTAAATCAGATTCTAATTATAACATATATGAATACCTATCCATTACCAACTTATTTGACCCTTATACCATTTATACCATAATGTCAATAATCTAACATTCCCCATTTACCCTTTATCACCCTCAAATAATAGATTGGGACCAAAAATAATCCATAGTACCTTTAGATGAGCTCAAGAATGATGAGACCATTTATGATTTTCTAGGCCTGAGAGATAATGTTCCTTTGGGATACCATAAATAAGGCTTATCTATCAAATTGGATCCCTCCACCTATTTTGAAGATTGGGTGAACACCCTTAGCCAAAAACAAAAAATTAAAACATTGAGGTCCCAAAATGAAAACCTCTTTGAGGCACTTTCAGAACAGGATAAAAGTAAATAAAAAGTCTAGTCTCTTGGTGAAAACCTATTTCAAGCACCACTAGATGGGAATGTTCACCCTTCTTAGAATAAATCTTAATATACCACCAACAATTAAATTGATTTTGGGTCTGAGTGCAGTACAAAGGAAGAACATGCCTTTGATCAAATTATCTGAGAATGTCCTATAGTGTTTGTTACATGGCCCTTGCCACTATAAGAAGATTCAGATTCATCTTGTTTAGGAGAACTTGAAGAACTAATTTGACTAGAGGACTTCACCATTACTAGGCAATTTACATCTTTTCTAACTATTACAAAATATGGCTTGACTCTCCTAGTAGACGATACTATGAAAGTCAACATTGGGACTCTAGAGGACCTAAAGTGGATTAAATTAGGCACATCCCTCATTGAGGAGTAAAATTAAGTCTTTATATCCCTTTTGAGGGAATTTGTTGACATATTTGCATGGGCTTATTTGTACATGCTAGTTTTGGACCCCACGTTAGTTGTACACCATCTCGTGTTACATCCTGATTCCAAAACCATTAAGCAAAAACTACATAAAATACATCTCCATATTATTGTGTTAGTCAAGAAAGAGTTGGAATAACTCTTAGAAGTGAGATGAATCAAACCAATTGAATATTTAGAGTGGATATCTAACATTGTACCTATTATTAAAAAGCTAAAAGGGATCTGAATCTACACTAATTTTAGAGACATCAACAAGCCCTACCTAAAGGATGGCTTTCTTTTACTAAATATCAACATGATTGTTGAATCGACAACTAGGTATGAAATGCTTTCCCTCATGGATGGATTTTTAAGATATAACCAGATTAGGATTACACTAGAGGACCAACACAAAATAATGTTCACCAATCTTTGGGGAATGTTTTACTATCAGGTCATCTCATTTAGTCTCAATAATGTTGAGGAAACATTTAAAAGGGCTATGACCATTATATTCAATGATATGATGCATGATATTATCAAAGATTTATCAATGACATACTAGGTAAATCTAAGACCTGTGTAGATCATCCATCTATACTACAGAAGAAATTTGAAACGATTCATGAGTACAAGGTTTGACTTAATCCCAATAAGTGTGTCTTTGGTGTTACTTCAATAAAAAAAATTAGGATTTATTATCTCTCACTGAGGCATTTAAGTTGATCTTTCAAAGGTTCAAGCTATTACCAAGATGATATCACCTTCCACTTTGAAGCAACTCGATAGTTTGTAGGTAAAAATTTAGTCTATTAGACACTTCATTTCATAGTTGGCCAATAAATGCCATCCTTTCACTCATTTATTGAAGAAAGGTATTAATTTTTCCTGGGATGAAAAATGTTAGAAAGCCTTGGAACACTTGAAGGAATACTTAGCCAATATTCCTATTCCATTACCACCAATTCTAGGGAGTCCATTCTTACTTTACCTACCTACCATTGAAAATGCTCTAGGGGTACTTTTGGCCCAATATGATGAACATGGGAAAGAACATACAATTTACTATTTAAGCCATACACTAGTAGTGTATGAAAATAACTATATGCTAATTAAAAAATATTGTTTATCTATAGTCTTTCTAGCCTAGAAGTTGCATCATTACATGCTTAACAACAAGACTATATTCATTAACAAAGTAGATCCACTCAAGTATCTACTATCAAAAATAGCTTTATAGGGCTGCATGGCTAAGTGGATCATGCTTCTAAGTGATTTTGAGATTGAATATGTTAATCAAAAGGACATTGAATGAAAAATACTTACATATCAGATTGATGAATCTCCCATTTTAGATACTCAACCACTTACTTTGGCATTACAAGACAAGTACATCATGACTATAATCGAAACACCTTCTGAGGAGTAATAATGGAAGTTGTATTTTGATAGGTCATTCACATCTCATGGATTAGAAGTAGGATTGTTATTTATCAAACCATAGAGGGACCTCATTCCTAAATCATTTTGTATCAACTTTCCTTATACCAATAACATGGATGAATATGAAGCACTCATGATAGGGATTCATCTAGTAGTATAATGGAACATTCAACATTTAATGGTTCATGAAGATTCCTAACTTATTATTAATCAAGTTACAAACTGGTTATTACTAAATACAATAAAATAATACTATATAAAGCCATGGTGGACATTCTTAAATATCAAATTGATCACATTCACTTTGAACACACACCTTAGGCTAATAACAAGACATCACATGTCATGGCTACCATTGGTTCTTTGATCCATAACATGGACAAGGTAATAGACTATAATTTCCTTGTTGAACATATTGTAGTGCCTGATCATGAACCCAAGACTATTTAAATGATCTATGATACTATTAGTCCCAATTTTATTTGGTATTTGGACTTGTATAATTACCTCCATGACCAAGTCCTTCAGCCCAACCTTTCACATAAGTAACAAAAAACTTTCACACACCATGCCTCTTGATACAACCTAATTGGCCCAACCCTTTACCATAGAAGCTTTGATGGAACTCTTATTTGTTGTTTGAATTCAACAAAAGCCACATTAGCATTAAGGAAAGTTCAAAAATGAATTTGTGGAGCTCATACCAATAGGGGTATCTTTTTCAAAAAGCTCCTACATACTGGTTATTATTGGTTGACCATGGAAGCAGATGTAACTACTCATGTGAAAAGATGTAAACAATGTTAGAGGCATATAAATTTGATTTTTTTTTAACAAGAACACTCAAACCAATCACTATACCATGGTCATTCTCAATGTGGGGACTCAATCTCATAGGGAAGATTAACCCTACCTCCTTATATGTCTATATTCATATCCTTACCACCACTGAGTACTTTACTAAGTGGGTTCAAGTTATACCCCTCACTTACATGATAGAAAAACAAATTTACAAAGTCATCTTCAACCTATCTCATTTGCCAATAAGAATGTCAAGGCTCTTTGTGTCAAGTTTAACATTACTCAACATTTTTTCACTACATATTACCCACAAGGTAATAGACAAGAAAAGTAATCTAACAAGACCATTGTCAATATTATTAAGAAGATTATCAATGATGATGGTCATGATTGACACTTGAAAATCTTTTGTGCCCTCTAGACTTACTATACTCTAATTGGATCCACATCATATTCCCTTGTCTATGGCACTAAGGTCATTCTTCCCATCGAGGTTGGTTTGCATTCTTTGTGTATCTCATTGAAGCACATCGTTGATGATGAGGATTACAAAGTCGCTCATCTACAAGATCTAGAGTTACTAGATCAAACATGTATGGCCATTGTAAACATACTTCAAGCATATTAGAACTGGTTATATGGTCTATATAATAGGCATGCCAAGCATAGAGAGTTTGACCTTGGTGATCTTGTCCTCAAAGAAAACTAGAAGAATACCATAGTTGAGAAAAAGAAGAAAGACAAGTTCAAGCCTAATTGGATAGGCCCTTATGTCATTATTGTTAACTATGGTTCTAGAGCATACAAGTTAGCTGCATTGGAAGATAATGAACTTCATGAACCCATGAACATTATTGTTCCCAAAATCTGTTTCTCATTTTTTGGGATAACATTTGAACTATTTTGGTCTCACACCAATGTAGTAGCCATCATCTGCAATAAGAGTCAGGAGAACCAAGCCTGTAGAGTCTGTAGAAGCATGCCTGTAGAGTCCGTAGAAACAAGCCTATAGAGTCCATAAAAACAAGCCTATAAAGTCCATAGAAACAAGCCTACAGAGTCTGTACTTCTGTTGGATGGAGAACAAAATGATCACACCTTCAGTATTCACTAGGGATATTCATTTGAAACAATGTTCATTCCATTATTGGAGTATTTAATTTTTTAGCTAAGGGACTCACAGGTTTGACAGGTTCAATGACTTCAACATTTGAGCTCTCACAAAGAAACAAGTTCCCAACACTTAGGCAATTTCAAGGTTGGTTCAATGCTGAGGTTTAACTAAAAGGTCCATCAACAAGCTTCAAACAAAGGATTGAACCATTGAACCTTGCTTCCAAAGGTTCAAAGGCTAAACGGGTTAACAGGTTCAATGACATCAGCAGACTTAAAGAGTTAAGCACTTCGGCAAGTTCAAAGTTCAATAAGATCAAAAGACTTAAACAAAAGAAGGCTTCAAATAAAATATTGAACCTTTGAATCAAAGGTTGGTTCAATCAGTCGGTTCAATCAGAAGGTTCAAAGGAAGGTGTCCTAAAGCCCGAAGGACAAGTGCCCTTGTAGAGGGAAAATGGAACAAAAAGATATCTTTCAGAGGTATTTTCTACTATGGAATTTTACAATTGAAATCCTTTAGACATTTTGTCCAAAGGAATGTTCAAAGGCCCAATATAAAGTGGCAAAAGCAAAGGAAAGATTTCCTTCAAACAAAATGTTTGAAGGAATTCTTTCAGACATTTTGTCCAAAGGATTTGAAGAAGATGGCCACCTGAAGAACCTTGAAGGGCATGTACACTTGCAGGGGACTCTCAGTGACCAAGAAATGGACCTTTCTCAAAGCCTAAAGGGACACCTTCCCTTCGAGGTGTTCCAAGGACATAAAGCCGAAGGAATTTCAAAGCTCAAGAGACTTAGAGAAAATAAAGGCTTCTAAGAAAAAGGATGAACCGTTGAACCTTGAACCAAAATGGTTCAAAGGTTCAACAGGTTCAAAGAAGCTCTGAGCAAAGGAAAGAAGTAAAATATTCCAGAGACCAGTTCAAAGAGATGGTTTAACTGACGAGCAAAGAAGTGATTAAACCAAGAAAGTGAATGAACTAAAGAAGTGATGGAACCAAGGAACTGATAAGACTACCTAAACCATTAAACCATTGAACCAATGAAATTTCAAAGGTTCATAGGTTCATGGTTCAAAATGGTTCAAGTGACCAGTGACCAATGACGTCCCCATAGACATCAAATTTAGGGTAATAAAATATCCATTAATTTTCAAATGTGGCACGAAACCTGAAGAATAAAACTTAGTGAACATCTGAAGGAAGAGCTAAAAGAGCCTACTGAAGGTAAGAAGATAACCCAAGATCTCAAATTGTAATAGGAAAAATGGAAAGCCATAGGAGATACCAAAATATCTATAGGGGAGTTATTTCGGTAGGTGTAATAGTCCACCAAGTAGACATCTGAGCACACAAGCATTTAAAGGCATGGCCTATTTTTTTCCATCGAGTAAAGATGAAGTGGATAGTTGTATACATATTTGGAGATAGACCAGATGACCCATGCCAAGGATAAGACATTCAAGATGTTTCTATACACCAAAGTCAAGGTTGACACCCTTTTCTAGCATGGCCCCTGGATAGAACTGAAAATACATTCAAGGCATTAAATGTAGCATGGGCCATTTCATGAAACAAAGCGCCAAGTATTTCTTGGTTGTTATATATTGTAATCTCTTATTTTATGCAAGTGGATCTCTCTCTATTATCAAAAGTGAAACTCTACCCAAATTGAAAGGCATTTCTTGAGACTTTGAGCTTAGATTGTTAATCATATTTCTTTATTTGAATGAGAAAGTAAGTGACCTTTTAGACTTTGTGCTGGAATAGCTTGTGTTGTTGAGGGAATTATTCTTATGTTTATTTCCTTAATGCATTCTTGTCTATTTAATTGAATAAGTAGAACTAGTTGAAATAATCAAGAAGGTGTCTTAAAGCCAACTGTGGGAAGACTTTGAGTTGCCACAATTGTCTTCAGTGTGTGTGTTTTCAATTTATTTCTATGTAAAGGATCTTGGGATGACTTTGTGCCCCCATTGTCCTTCATATTTCACTCCTTGGTAGCTAAGGTGGAGACTTTGTGGTACACCTCATTCTGCTGGTTATTACACCCTATTACAGTTACTTTTACTCTTTAAAAAGAATTCCTACTGTTATCTGCAAATCGCTTTTGAAAGAAGAGAAGTGTCTTCAGTGTTTTTAATAGAATTCTCTTATGTTTGTGAACATCATCTCTAAAAAAAGAGAGATGGATGGTGTAATCCTACCACTGAGTGTTATTTTTTGCTTATATATATAGTATATAGCTCTTCATATTTATAGGAAACCTCCCCTTGATGAGAGGAGATATTTGTCCCCCTTTGATGTGGTAAACCTGCACATTTGGCTAACCAATCTCCCTATGTTATGGTTGAAGAGACCTATTTTACCCATCAATTAGTTGGTGACAAAATATTCACCCAAAAGTTTTTTGGTGACTTTATTGGGGAATGTTTTGTGCAATTTGAAGCCTCAAGCTTCAAATTGAAGCAGTCCCTATCCTTATCCGTTCAAGTCTTACGCTCTGGAAGCTCCATAGTATACAAGAAGCTAGAGGTTTAAAGGTATTGTTGACCCTATTTTTGAGTTGGTACAACAGAGCAATTTTGATTTGTCTCCTCCATAACCCTACCTTCAAAAAACTAGGAGTTTTCTTCCTGCAAAAATTAGGTCTCTATTACCAGACAAATCATCCATTTCTGCTATTAGTAGAGCTTTGTCACTATATTCCCCTCAAGCATTTGTTATCCCTCCCTTTAACAATCAAATAATGGCAGTTCAAGGTCCCTGGGGTAACTCTTTTGGTCCACTCAATTTAACTCCGCCTCTACATGAGCTACCATGCAGTTCAAGGAAGAATTTCCCTAAAATCTTTGGTGATGGGAAGGTTCATCCTAATGAACATATTATAGCCTTCAGCATAGCCTATGGTGTGATAGGTGTAGAGTATAAGGACGTAGTAGTCAGGCTGTTTGTAGAGACATTACAAGGTACTATTGCAGACTGGTTCTACCATTTGCAGGCTCGGTCAATAATTGACTAGAACACTCTTAAAGCCAAATTTGAAGCAAGGTTTAAGCTTGCAAAAGATGCGCATGCCCTACTCACCCAACACACACAAATGAAAAAAGATCCTCATGAACTTATGAGGGACTTCATTACCAAATTTAAAAAGCTGAGGAATAGGATCCATGTAATTACTTAGCCAATAGCTGAGAATCTCAAATGCTTCTTCATCAACTCTTAACTGCCTGAAGTGAGTTTTTTGCTGAGAAAAGCTGGTCACATAGACCTTGTTGTTGCTTAGGATTTGGCCACTGAGGTGGAAAATGATCTCATATTGGTGGGGAGGATCAAGAGAGATCCTAATAGAGGTAAATCTTCGTCATCCTCTAAATATCCACCTACAGGCACCACTGATCCAATGATGCAAAAGCTGGCAAATGAGTTACTAGCTCTTAGAAAGAAAATGGTGTAAGGAATGTCTTCTACTCCTTCGTATCAAGATATACCAAGGAGAACATTCCCTAATCAGTTATATCAAGGCAATGCTACCAAAAATTAGTGGCAAACAAATCATCTTCCTCCCCCATAGGGGAACCTTGCCATTGAAGCACCTCCAACCAATTCAGTAGTTGGATATCTTGAAATAGAATCTGATTTCTCCTTCCGGCCTAAGTTAAACCAAGAAGATGATGCTAATTTCTTCATAGAGGGAGAAGAAGAATTAGCTAGTGAATCTAACATTGGTTTCCTAAATTACCAGGATGAACCCAAAAGTAAAGGTGAAGTGTTTAATGGATCATACATTATATTCACTTGGTCCCAAAACCAGTCATCTCAACAAGTTGATAAAGGAAAAATAGGGGAAGGATCTCAGCCTGTAATTTCAATTGCCAAATGAGGAACTTCTCTGCCTTTCTAACCAAAGGACCCAGTGAGTAGTAAAAAAGTAAGTACCCCAAGTACACCTTTACCTTCAACTTCAATTTCATAGATCAGTCCTCCCCCCTAAAAACCAAAAGGATGAACTACCCTTCCCTGTTCCTATTTCATTTCAAATGTTTGACATAATTGACCATGTCAAGAAAACTAAAATTCAAATGTCTAAATTTGAATTCCTACAATCCAACCCTGAGCAGTTGGATAAGTTGGTTCAATGTATAAAGAATAAAACCATCCCTACAAGAACAACTATTCTAAAGGTGACTCCCACATCCACCCAAAATAACCTTGTCATTGCTCCTCCTATTGCTCTCAGGAGGATAGAACCATTTTATGTCTCCCTGTTGATAAATGGACACCTGCTGAATAATTATATCATAGACTCAAGTGTGTCTAACAATGTCATGCCTGCCAAAGTGGAAGAATCTCTTGGTCTCACACTAACCAAGATATTTGAGAGATATTTTTCCATGGAGAACAAACAAGTGCCACTACTGGGATAAATCAAGGATGTCCAATTTGCATTTATAACATTCCCAAACAAGAGAATGAAGATGACAGTCTTGGTGGTTGACGTCCCAGCCTCATACGACATTCTTCTTGGGCAAAATTTCTATAAGGATATTGGTGGCGAGTTAAGCATGGGCCTATTTGAGGTGAGAATACCTATCAAAGGCATCATGTAGAGATTACTCCTTGAGAAAGAAGCAAAATATGTTGTCACTAAAACATCAGCACCTGAAGCTCAAATTCTATTTGAGTCTTCAGGAATGGGTAATTACTTCTTATCCATGGAGGAGGTTCATGTGATGACTGATGAAACTTCTGAAAATGATAATCTAAAAATTAGCTCAGATAGAACAATAGAAGGTTTGGTAGAATGTAGTAGAAGTGCAGAAGGATCCTCCCCTCCAAATGAAGAAGAATCTAAGGTAAAAATAGTTGTTGATAACGTATGGATACTAGAATTTGATGGCAGTTATTTCTCTACCGATTCAAGAGTTAGGATTGTGTTGATATCTCCTCAAGGAGATATTTTCCCTTCTTCATAAAAGTTGTAGTTCAGCAACACCAATAACACTGTTGAGTATGAATCTCTACTGCTTAGATTGAAGGCCACTCAAGATAGAGGCATCAAACTCCTTCACACCAAAGGAGATGCTGAGCTGGTGGTTTGTCAGGTGAGGAACCTATACCAAGCCAAAAATGAGAGATTATGTAACTACTGCAATCTAGTTTGGGATCAAATTGAAAGCTTTGATGCTTTCAATATCTCTGTAGTTCCCAGGGGATTTAATGACCAAGTTGATACTTTGGTTATTTCATCAACTTTTTTGGTTCCTCACTTAGATTTTAAAGGAGATAGGTACACTATCAAACTGGTCCTTCAACCAAGTGTGCCTAATAATGCCAATCATTGGCAAGTGTTCAAGGGTGACAACCAAATCATTGCCTTCCTAGAACAAAAAGATAGCTTTGAACAGCTTCACTTTGAAGGCAGTGTTTCTCTACATTTTTGCTAATTATTTTTAGAAGAAAGAAGAAACTAAAGTTAAGGGTCAGGGGTTTGTACGTTACCCAAATTAAGTTGCGCACCATATCCAAGCATTGTAGGAGCTCCTCTTTGGCTGTGGAAGAAGACACCTATAGATAATAATAAGACTTAAACAAATAAAATGTTAGAATAAGATAAGGTGGAATGCCAAGCTACGCTTGGTCTTGGAAGCGTAAGGACTTTCTTAAGGGATGACAGTCCACTTTTTATGAAAAAGAGTGTTGTATAAAAAGAAATGGTGAAAGACTAAGAAAGAGAAATAAAGATAACACGTACCTTTTCTCTACAGTCAGTCTGTCATAGTCACTGACGTCAATAGTCTTGCCGAGGTCAGTTGGTCAATGATGTCGACATTGATTATACTATCAATGTCAGTAGGGGCAATGGGCCTTGGACAGGTTTTAGGGTTATGTCTGTGGTCGACAGTGGAGTCTAGGAGTTTAAATGTTTGTGCAGGGTTGCAATAAAGTGAATAGGTTCTAAGGAAGAGCAAAAGTAGAGGATAGATGTGAAAAGAGAGAGTAAAGATAAGGGGAAGGCCTCTCAGCCTCTTTAGAAAGAAAGTCAGGTCGGGTTGATAGTATTTAGAAATAGTAAATACAAACTAATTACTAATGTATTCTAAATATTGAAATAAGATAGAAGAATACTTAGCTCTGCTTATGGCTGATGTCGAGGTCCTTGTGAAATATTCCAATCCAATCTGGAGTGACTTGTGCAGAGTTTTTGTACCCAGGAGAGTGAAAGTCGAAGTCTGATGCTTGGTCTCAGAGTGTGCACGTCGATGTGAAAGAGTCCCAGGGAAAGAGGAAGAGAGAGAGAGAGAGAGAGAGAGAGAGAGAGAGAGAGAGAGAGAGAGAGAGACTAACTCAATGTTAGAACTTGGTTTATGTAACCGACATCGATGATCCTACCGATGTCGGCTGACAGTTGACCGATGTCAGCAGCTAGAGAATGGGTAAAAGGGTTATTTTTAGTCCTTTGCCCATTTCTCCATCCACCAAGTGCATTTGCCATTGGATAATGGTCAAAAGATGTGTTTATTAGGCATGAGAGTTAGTTAGAAGGTTAGGATGGAGTGAGAATAGGTCATGGGTGACTCATAGGGTGAGAATAGGTCATGGGTGACTCATAGGGTGAGAAATGGTCTAAGGGCGAGGTGTCCAAGGTGAGGTGTCTAAGGCAAGGTGTCTAGGTGATGTCATTAATTTAAAATAAGTAGTTTATTTTAAATTAATAAAGTGTGTAAGGGACCAAGGGGAGTCGACACAATTTTGGTGTCTACATTTGACCCTTTTTGTCTTGTGGTTTGTCTTGACAAATTGCAAGACAAAAATAGATGTTAGTTGGTTGCCTCAGGTATGGGATAAGGTGTAAGTTGTCCCAAGTATGGGATAAGGTATTCCCTCTCAAAGTGGGAATTGAGAGAGGGAAATCTGAAATCACTTGCCGATTTGATAGGTAGTGGATGGGTATGGTGAAGTTAGAGTGTGAACGCTACAATAGTTGAGATTGCACGTATACCACTTCACATGATAGGCAGGTCAAATTGTCACAGGCAAGGTTGAGGAGTACTAAAATCAAAATAACTAGTCCCCAACTTATTAGTGGTAGCTAATTGGGTTAAATGATCAAAGCTATAGCTCCAATGGTTGAGGAAGACTAAAATCAAACTAACTGGTCCCCAGCTTTTTGGTCATAGCTGATTGCATTAGATTGATCAAAGTTGTAGCTCCAATGGTCATTATGTTCTAAGTATCTAGGCTACGAAGTGCTCTTGGAAAAAATGAAAATGTCACAGATATTGGGGATCAACTTGGTTGCGATCTGATAATACATGTGAGGGTCGTGGACAATTTGCTAACTATTCGTGAGGTAGCATATGCAATCAAAACAACCAAGGCATAGTTGTCTCAAAAGTGGTCATGGTCTTAGGAGATAGTCACGATCTCCAAGGTCATTGGTCGAGTCAGGTTGAGATATAATTGATCTCAAGTGTTGTTTATTGTGGATAGGGAGATGTATGGGATCTCCAATGTGCCCCATGAGAAGTCTAAGGTGACTTCTACAATGTCAGGGCTGGTTGTGTGGCAATGATTTTAAGCTGGTATAGATAGTTGGTCTATTAGGTAAATGAACCAATGAATGGCTGAGCTAACCTCAGAAGACCCCATGTCAACTGAGTGTTGCCTACATAGCCCTTATTTTAAGGACCTCAGGCCAATGTAGTTCTTCCCAAAAGGGAAGAAGAGGGTAGGTTATGGATTGGTTTTGACTAGGTTAGGTCATGGTTAAAGGTTATATGGTTGGTCCATCAGCTAGATGAATGAACGAATGGCCAAGCTAACCTCAGAAGATCCCATGTCAACTGAGTGCTGCCTACATAGCCCATATTTTAAGGGCCTCAGGCCAATGTAGTTCTCCCTAAAAGGGAAGAAGAGAGAAGGTTATGGATTGGTTTTGACTAGGTTAAGTCATGGTTAAAGGGTATATGGTTGGTCCATCAAGTAGATGAATGAATGAATGGCTGACACCATTAGGGAGACGAACGGGTGAATGGCCGAGCTAACCCCAAAAGACTCCATGTCAACTGAGTACTACTTACATAGCCCTATTTTAAGGGCCTCAGGCCAATGTAGTTCTCCCCAAAAGGGAAGAAGGGAGTTGGTTATGGATTGGGTTTGACTAGGTTAAGTCATGGTTAAAGGTTATATGGTTGGTCCGTCTGGTAGATGAATGAATGAATGGCTGAGCTAACCTCAAAAGACTCCATGTCATCTAAGTGTTGCCTACATAGCTCCTATTTTAAGGGCCTCAGGCCAATATAGTTCTCCCCAAAAGGGAAGATGGAGTCAAAGAGGTTGATAGTTGGTTTGGTCATGTCAGGGTTGTTAGCATTTCCCATATGTGTGATGGTACATGCTTGAAATGATGAATGTATGATGATGTTACAGCCTTTTCCATATTGTGTGATGGTGTATGTTGTAACATTGGTGATGTGGTTTTTCATCCCTAGCAATTTTCCAAATTAGTGATGGTGTATGCTAAAAATGAAATGAATGATGATGTTATAGTCTTTTCCATATTATGTGATGGTGTATTCTATAACATTGGTTATATGGTTTTTCATCCCTAGTAATTTTCCATATTAGTGATGGTGTATGCCAAAAATGAAATGAATTTATTTATGCTTTAGTAGGTTTCCATATTGTTGATGGTATGTGCTTGACATAAATTGTGTTTGGTTGTTAGTTTCCATGTGTATTGTTTTCCATAGAAACTAATGTGAATGGGCTATGATAATTTATATAACACAAATTGATATTTACATTAAATAAATCATGATGTCATGTTAGTGGTTGAGGAAATATGTTTTGGTTGTATGTGACTAAGATGTATAAGAAGTGAAAGGCGTGTTGTTCTTTCATTGACAAGGACCATAATGATAGCGTAGATAGGGGTTTGTGCAAACAAAAGCCCCATTCATGCATTACGTCATTAACCATTAATTTTTGTTAGAGAAGTATTCGAATCACTTGATGTTAAGTGAGCTCAAAATCCCTTGAGTATGTTGGGGTAATAGATGTGATTATGTTATATGTGAGGGTAGTGTAACCCTATTGAGCAAGGATAACTTTGCCCTTTTTGTAGGTGACCCTGAGAATGACTATAGGCAAGTCCATGACTTAATAGTTTGTCAGTCATTTTTTTTTGGTAGACTGATCAATGTGGGAAGTCTACTTGGGGATGTTGTTTTGATTTGTGGTCATGTGAAGCTGATTTATGCGAGAAGCTCTTGATGAGGGTGCTGTTTATGGCAAAATTTGGGCATAGCCATCCTTCGAGGGAATGGTCTATGTTTTGCTTCATATGTTTTGAATGCTTTGAATAGTTGTCCTTCAAGGGAGCAATCTATTAGTTACAACAATAATGTAGCTATCCTTCAAGGGAGCAGTCTACATTTATAGTTTATGACCTTTTGTTAGGCATCCTAGTTTTTATGTTTTTTTGTTGACTGAAGTTTTAGTCATGGACAAGACTATAGAGGTTTAGGGGTTTCCCTTTTATTAGGACAAAGCATTCATGCTTTACAAAAGGGTTGACTAATGTTTGTAGGAAAAAAGGGTTGAAAGGAATAGGAATGAGGATGATGGGAGGTTGATCAAGGGATGAGCTCAAGTTAAACATCAAGTGAATGATTACTTGATTAACAATAGAATGGTCACAGATGTAAGGCATTAAGGGGCTTAGGTTCTGGCCAGCCTTCAAGAGAAGACAGACAAGAAGTCCCTGATCTATACTTGTGCATTATGATATAAGGTCCGAGCCATTTAGGAGCAAACTTGCCTCATTTACTTCTTTCCATATTGGTCACGTGTTGGTTTTCTTTAAGGATGAGATTTCTAATTTTGAAATCTCACTCTTTCATATTTTATTGTAGGCACGCTTGATGAAGTTGATTAAGAAGTTGGTTGATGCTTGGTCGACACTTGGTTGAGGTCATGATAGTACAAAGTCGAATTCCCCTAGTTACTTTTGTGATAGGGAGAATGTTTGACACCCATTGTGAATAATCAATGGGTTAGATAAATGAGACAGAGAGAAGATGATGAAGCTCCTCTTTGACAAGGAGTGTGACGCTAGGATGCATCATGTGAAGATTTTGCCTGATAGGCTTAGTTTGAGAGGGTGGGATCCTGATCTTCCAAGTTGGAGGCAAGAATCTCAAAATCACTGAAGGTGATGGAGGTGATGGTAGGTAATGACTTGACTAAAGCAGCCAGTGGTTAGGGGTCTTTGGGTTGGACCTTCACTACCTGTAAAGCTTTAATCAAGGCTTGGAAATGTTGTGAAGAGCTTTGTATTAGGTCATACAAAGACATCTTCATAGGGGTTTGGTGGAGTTATTTCACCATGGGGTCATGAAGTGGCTTCAAAGATGTTGGATGGGATGTGCCCAAGATTGAAATCTTGGGTTTTGGTAGTTGAGAAGGCTTGACAAATGGATATGTCCAAAGAATAGAAATCTTCTCTTTTCCTTTATCCTTCATGGTTTGTGACCTGGTGGCCACATTGATAGTGTTGATTTTGAATAAAGGGGGAGAAGGTGGTAGAGGGACCATAGTCTGATGATGGGATCCCAATGAAGGTGAGGAGGTTTGGGAGGCATGTGATGGTGTCAGTTTTTTGTCAAAGGGGTTCTTAATGAGAAGGGTGCCCTTTTTCAAGTGTTGGTGGATGACAACTTTAAGAGCGTAGTAATGCTCAGTATCATGTCCAGGTGTGTGATAATACACATAGATTTTAGTGTCGTCGAACCAAGATGGTTTTGATCCAAGAGGTTGGTATGGCTTAAGAGGTGGGAGAACGATGCTAGAAGACTGCAATAATTGGTGTAATAGCAAAGCATAGGAACCCGTTAATGGGTCTGTGTGCTTTGTCACAATAGGGGTTGATAACTTCTGTTTAGGAGTTGTAGGAGGAGTTTTTTGTACCATCTTTTTGTTTGGTGGTGTGACCACATGCGTAGATGGCACTTTCATGGTAAGAGGTGTCATTTTTTAGAGGAAATGTATGTTTGATGGGTAGAGGGAGTAATGGAGGTGATTTGTTTTTATGAGGTGTTGGAGTAAGGAGCACTCCTATTAAAGTAGATGGATGTGGACCCAAGATAGAGGGTAATGGTGATGGTGGGGGAGGAGTTCTCTGACATGGTTTAGTAGCCTTCTTTAGGACCATTATTGTGTGTGGCGAGTTTCAAGTCTACCTTCACTTATGGGTGAGTGAGGTTTGACGCAGGATGAACACTGAGAGATTTAATCTGTTTCGACATGATAGATGCTTGTGAGGATTTGGGTTCAAGTGTGGACAATTGAGCTTTTGAAGATTTGGAAGTAGAAGCTCGATCCTCATCGGAGACTTTGAGGTGATTTGTCATGAAAGGGTTGGCAGGCAAAGTGGGATGTGTAAGATAAGGAGCCTTAAGTCACTCCCATAATGCCTCATGTTTTAGGTTCCTAGAATGGAGAAATCCTAAGTTTTCTACCAATCGAGAGAAGGGTTTAGGTGACATCACGTGAGGTCTTGTAGTTGGTCTTTTGGAAGATGTAGGTGATCGCAAGAGTAGAAAAGTGTTAGACACAATAATCTCAGGCCAAAGGTGAGAGAAAATCGTCATCAGATCTTCCTCAACCAAAGTGGGTGAAGTGACAAGTTCTCTCAGTGGCGAAGGGATTGGAGAATTTGGCTCTTCGAGGAGATAGAGCGCAGGGATGATCGTGCCTTCCATGTGTAGTCAAGGAGTGGGAAAAGTATGATCCTCCATTGGTAATAGGAAGGATGAGGGTGGGGCCAGTGGCATTGGTACCATCAAAGCATCCTCCAATATGGGAGAGGTCAAAGTAGAATCTCCTACGTGTGAAAGGGGGGTTGATGGAGGACTATCCTCCATCGGTGGAGGGAAAATAATAGAGGAAGACTCCTCTAAAGGGTGAAGTAGAGGAATCATGGCCCCTTCTACATGAGAGCGTGGGGTATGAATGGTAACTTCTTCCAATGGTAGAAGAAGAGGCAAGGTTGAGGCAAGAGGAATAGGTAATATGAGTTCCTCATGAGGTAGAAGAGTGGGTAGATGAGGTGTTTGATGTTGTGGGGGTGATATGGGTAAAATAGGCTCTTCTACCCATGGTGGAGAAATAGGTTGACTAGCCTCTTTAGACTATGGAAGAGGTTGGTTAGGAATGATAGGAAAGACCATGTTAACCGTGCATATGTTGTGTTTTTGGGGGTCATCAATCATAGTCTGAACATTGTTTTGGCTTGGGGGATGGTTAGGAAAAGGTTGTCTAAAGACATCCATGTTTTAGTTAGCTGGCACATTAGGGTTATCCAAAACAAGGTCCCCTTTGTCTAACATGTCTTGAATAACATTTTTGAAGGTTTTGCAATTGTCTATATCATGACCTTTGACACGGTGATAGTTACAAAAGTCATTTTCCCTATACCATGCAGGGATGGCTTTTGAAGTGTCAAATTGGGGTGGTTGGATTTGAGGGAGATTGAGGACCCCCTACTTTACTAGTTTATCCAACACGAAAGTGTATGATTCTCCTATTGGAGTGTATTGACGCTGTATATATCATTGTTGGAATTGTCTTGTGATGCTTTGTGATGTGGAAGGTTCAGATTGATTAGTTGTGGTAGAGGATGAAGATCTAAGTACCACAGCATTTGTCGATCCCTTGGACTTGGAATGGGAAGAAGAATATTTGGAAGAAGGATCATTGGATTTTGCGTTGGTATTTTTACTATGCAATTTAACCTTATCTTCTTCGATCGTGCAGAGTTCAAGCTTTCAGGCCATGGTGAAAGCTTCATCAAATGTGTGGAATGTTTAAACCTGCAAAGTGGATGAGATGTGCTTGGCATATGCTCTTGAGAAGAGCTCAATGAGCTCAGGTTGAGGTAGTGAAAAGGAGAGTTGGTTGATCAAAGCTCTCCAATAGGCAATGAAGTCAGCTATTGATTTATCATCAAATTATTTAATAGAATATAGGTCTGTGATGGAGACTTTTTTAGTGATGTTGATTGAAAAGTGGTTGAGAAATAGTTGAGCTAGTTGAGTGAAGGTAAAGAGAGAATGAATGGTAATAGAGCTATACCAATCAAGGGTAGTGCCAAAAAGTGACATGGAAAATGTGTGAAGTAATAATGCATCATCGTGTGCTATAAGGTAGCAAGCGTGTCTAAACACTCATAGATGTTGTTATGGGTCCTCTTTACTCTGAAAATGAGTAAATTTTGGGAGTTCTCACTGGCTAGGATATGGTCGAATAGGCACTAAAGGGTGGATAGGTTCGTTGCAAATTTGTTCATATGAAAGAACATTTTTTGAACCTGAAATAGATGTCTCAAGGTTGGACATCTTATCCATCAGCATTTTAATTAGATTGGCTGATGGATTGGTAGGAGGCGCACCCCCTAGGTTATAGGGTACCTAGAAGGTGTTGGGAGGGGTGTATGATGTACTTGGTTATATTTGTGTAGGTGCAACAATTTGGTAGTTCGTCATAGGGGCCGATGTCGAGGCCACGGGGGCTTTTGCCATAAAGCTGGAGGGCACAACTTGATTAGATGCTACCAAAGGTGGTTGGATGGTGATGACACTAGTAAAAGGATAGGTAGTCACTCTTGTATTTATGGGTGCAAGAGTGGGTGGGATAGAGATAATCAAGTTCTGGAAAGGTGTAGAACTTGGTTGAATTATTTGTGGTTGAGGGGGTATGAAAACCCCAATGGAAGTAGGTCTAGAAATAGAAGGAGAGGCCAAATCTTGAACATTGGCCATGGTTGGGTGACTAGTCGAGGCAATGGCTTTAGTGACCATAGGTTGGGTAATGGAGGCTATCGATATTATTATTGTTTCAACTAAGGAAGTTGGCATCCCAAAAATAGGATTACCTGAAAGGTCTTGCATTTAGCTTCTAGCAAGATAGTGTTGGAGAGCCTTGACATTGAGGTCAAGGAATCTCTCAAATTCTTGATCCCCTGTGAGAACAATAGGAGGTTGATTTGGGGTAGGTTGGATAGGAGTATGCTCAGTGTCTGAAGTATACTCCATTAGGGGACTTGGTATGGAAGGTGAAGGTGGGAGTGGTTGTTGCCTTGCATGGTCAACAAGAGATTTAGCTTGACTACATGTCAAAACCATCCAAGACAAAATGGATTCAGGTTATAAAAATTGTGTGTTTCAGTTTCAAAAAACCAGAATGTGTGTTTAACAGTAAAAAAGTCAGGTTTTAAGCTTGCTATTTGGAAAGAAAATTTGTTGACAGTGATCGATGTCAGTGGAAAAACTGATGTTGGTGAAGATATGTTGTCGATGTCAGTGGAAAAACTAAGGTCGGTGAAGATGAGTTATCGACGTCGGTGGAAAAACCGATGTCAGTGTCTGTGTATTTCCAGAAACTCAGAAAATTGAAATTTTTTGGAATAAAGGAGAAATTTTGAATTGTTTTTGGAGCTCAGAATGATGCGACCTTACCAGCTCAAAAAAATAGATAAAAATGGAAAAATAGATGATTTGGAAAGCAACCTCTAAAACGTTAAATTCCTAAGAATAAATTTTAGAGTCATGGTGGCTTATGCCTTAGAAGAATATGTTTGGGAATTGGGCTTTTAGAACGGGTCCTAAAGAGGAAGTCTATGGTTGGTTTCAGGTTATGTTTTGGTGCTCAAGAATCTGTGTTAGGTTTAGTACATGGCCTAGTGTTGGGGCTTGCTCCCTTCACTTCACAAACCCAGAGCCGAGCTGGGCCACTTAGCCAATATATACTTTGCCTATAATTTATACTCTACCAGAGAACAGAGTGGGTCCTCCTCTTGGTGGTGAAATCCAAGTAGGATCGCCAGGAAGGGTAAGGTATCCGCTAGGTGATGAAATCTTAGTCAGGCCTTATCTCAGGTATGTTTAAGTGTTTGATTTGATGTGAATGTGGTCTGATTGTGTAACATTTGTGCACTATGATTTATTCATAATGTGTTTTAATTACTAAGTGAATGGGCTAAGTATGCATTCAAGCAAGAATGAGATGGATTAGTTTTTAACCCAAATTGAAATGTGTTTGTTTAGATGCAAACAAGTGGAGAAAAGGTTAAGAGTATGAATTTTCACTACTCTAAGATGCAGGCAAGAAGTGACAAGAAGAAAAATAAAGATGTTCTTTTTAACTTGTGCTAATGGTGTCTTTTTGAAATAAAGAGATAGAAGAAAAGAATGCAAGAAGAGAATTTTTCCTAATGCATCTATATGAAAGTTTGATTTTTAGAAGAATGAACCCAAGGAAAGCTCCAGGGTCCCACCGGGTGTGCCAAAATGTTTCCCTACATTTTTGCTAATTATTTTTAGAAGAAAGAAGAAACTAAGGTTAAGGGTCAGGGGTTTGTATGTTACCCAAATTAAGTTGTGCACCGTATCCAAGCATTGTAGGAGTTATTCTTTGGCTGTGGAGGAAGACACCTATAGATAAGAATAAGACTTAAACAAAGAAAATGTTAGAATAAGATAAGGTGGACTACCAAGCTACGCTCAGTCCCAAAAGCGTAAGGACTTCCTTAAGGGATGACAGTCCACTTTTTATGAAAAAGAGTGTTGTATAAAAAGAAATGGTGACAGACTAAGAAAGAGAAATAAAGATAGCGTGTACCTATTCTCTGCAGTCAATCTATCACAGTCACCAACGTCGGTAGTATTGTCGAGGTCAGTTGGTCAATAATGCCAACATTGGTTATACTGTCGATGTCGGTAGGGGCAATGGGCCTTGGATGGGTTTCAGGGTTATGTATGTGGTCGACAAGGGAGTCTAGGAGTTTAAATGTTTGTGCAGGGTCATAGGAAAGTGAATAGGGTCTAAACAAGAGCAAAAGTAGAGGACAGGTGTGAAAAGAGAGAGTAAGGATAAGGGCAAGGCCTCTCAGCCTCTCCAGGAAGAAAGTTGGGTTGGGTTGATAGTATTTAGAAATAGTAAATAGAAAGTAATTATTAATGTATTCTAAATACTAAAATAAGACAAAAGAATACTTAGCTCTGCTTGTGGCTGATGTTGAGGTCCTCGTGCAATGTTCCAATCCAATCTGGAGTGACTTGTGTAGAGTTTTTGTACCCATGAGAGTGAAAGTCAAAGTCTGAGCTTGGTCTCAGAGTGTGCGCGTCGATGTGAAAGAGTCCCAAGGGAAGAGGAAGAGAGAGAGAGACTAACTCAATGTTAGAACTCGGTTTATGTAACCGACGTCGGTGATCCCGCTGGTGTTACCCGATAGTTGACCGATGTCAGTGGCTAGAGAATGGGTAAAAGGGCTATTTTTAGTCCTTTTCCCATTTCTCCATCTGCCAAGTGCATTTTCCATTGGAGAACGGTCAAAAGATAGGTTTATTAGGCACGAGAGTTAGTTAGGAGGTTAGGATGGAGTGAGAATAGGTCATGGGTGACTCATAGGGTGAGAATAGGTCATGGGTGACTCATAGGGTGAGAAATGGTCTAAGGGCGAGGTGTCTAAGGTGAGGTGTCTAGGTGATGTCATTAATTTAAAATAAGTAGTTTATTTTAAATTAATAAAGTGTGTAAGGGACCAAGGGGAGTCGACACAATTTTGGTGTCTATAGGAAATGAACCTCAAAAGCTTGAACCAGCCCCTGAATCAAGTTTAGATGTAGGTGAGGAATTTATACAACTAAAGGGGAATAAAATTCCCAAATGATTGGTTTCTCTTGAGAAATTATTTGACAAACACGATAGGTTCATCAAATAGCAACAAATGGATTCAATCTCCTCCTAGAAGTTTGATAAGATAAATTTGGGTACCAAGGAAAATCCCAAGATGGTGAACATTAGGAAGTGCTACACTCCAGAGGAGAAATTCAAGTTTACTGCTCTGCTTCGCTAGTACATGGATGTTTTGGCATACTCCTATGATGATCTGAAGTCACTCAGGCCTGAAGAAATTTTCCATGAAATTCCTCTCAAAAGTGATTCAGTGCCTTACAAGTAGAAATCAAGGTAGTAAAATCCAAAGTTATCAGGTACTATTCTATCTAAAATATAAAAAATGTTGAATGCTAGGATAATTTTCCCAATCCATCATTCCACATGAATTGTAAACATAGTACTTGTGAGAAAAAAGAATGGCAAAATTCACCTTTGCATGGATTTCATAAATTTGAATCAATCATCCTTAAAGGATAATTACCCTCTACCCATGATGGATCAATTCCTTCAGAAAGTAACTAGTTCAGAAATGTTATCAATGCTAGATGGCTTCTCAAGGTAAAATCAAGTGGAATTTGGTGAAGCAGACTAACATAAGACTACCTTCACCACACCTTGGGGCACCTTTGCATATCAAAAGATGTCATTTGGCCTGATAAATGCTGGTGCCACTTTTTAGAGAGCAATGGACCTTACTTTCAAAGATGAAATGGGTAAGTTCATTATGGTATACCTTGATGATTTAACAATCTTTTCCAAGCATCATCCTAATCATGTGTGCCATTTGCAACAAGTGATGGAATGATGTCACTAGAATGGCATTTCTCTAAATCTCAAGAAGTTGGTTTTTGGGGTAATAGAAGGCAAACTTCTTGGACACATTGTATCCCAATAAGGCATAAATATTGACTCAAAAAGAGTCAAATCCATCTGGGAGCTTACTCTGCCCACAAGTAAGATTGCAGTTCACTCTTTATTCAAAAAGGTGAATTTTTTATGAAGGTTCATCCCCAAGTTCTTAGAGAAAACTCACCATATTGTAAACATGATGAAGGGAAAGGCCACTTTTAGCTAGACTGAAGAAGGCAAATTGGCATTTTGAGACATCAAAATAGCTAGTGCCTACACCCCAATTTTGGTTTGTCCAAATTATACCAAGGATTTCACAATGTACAGTTATGCTTCTGAGCAAACACTTTTAGTAATTCTGGTTCAATATAACAAAGAAGGTTTGGAATATCCCATATCCTTCATGAGATTCCCTCTCAAAGCTCATGAACTAAAATATTCAAATCTAGAGAAGCATGCTTATGTAGTAGTAAAGGCAGTCAAGCACTTCCATTTTTACATCCTGAATTCACACGTTATTACCTTGGTTCCTGATACCATAGTCAAATCTAAATTAACTCAGCAGGAGTTTGGAACCAAAAGGGGCAATTGGATTGCTAAAATCTAGGAGTTTGATCTTGTTATCAAACCAATGAAGCTTGTGTAGAGAAGGGGTCTCTACTAATTGATTATTGATAATAGACTAGAAGAAACAGGGCATGAAGGAACAGAAGTGGGAGACACGCCAACAGTCCTCTTTGTCACCACCACGAATGAGTGGTATTCAAATATTGCTCATTTCCTTACTTATGGTGAGTGTCCTACTCACCTATCTCATAAAGAAAGGAGGAATGTTAAATTGAAAGCTTCCAACTTTGTCTTATGGGACAACGGCTTGTATAAAAGGAACCTTGATGGGGTATTCCTTTTTTGCATGAATAAGGTGCAGTAGAACCAACTTTTGGAGTTCTTCCATAATCTGGCCTATGGAGGACATTTTTCTACACCTATAACTACCCATAAGATTCTGTGAGCTAGGTATTATTGGCCTCCTCTATTTCAAGATGCATATAAATGGGTACAAAGATGTAAACTATACCAACGATTCGTTGGAAGACCCAAGTTAGTTGTTCTACCTCTTAAGCCAATGGTAATAGAAGAGCCATTTTAGTAATGGGGAATCAATTTAATTGGTACTGTAAACCCATATTTAAGCACTGAACATGATTATGTCCTTACAACCATAGATTACTTCACCAAGTGGGTGGAAGCAATTCCAACCAAGCATGCTACTTCAGAAGTAGTATGCAATTTCCTCAAAGAGAACATCATTTCTAGGTTTGGGGTCCCAACCAAGATTGTGACTAATAATGTAGCATATTTTTCTTCTCATGAGATTACTCAATTCTATTTTTATTATGGTATTACCCTTTCCCACTCCTCTAATTATTTTCCATAAGGGAATGGCCAAGCAAAATTGAGCAACAAGAACCTGGTGACCATCATCAGGAAGATGGTGGATGACAACCAATGAACATGGCATAAGGCATTATTTTATGCTTTATGGGTAAACAAAATTATACCCAAGAGGGAAATAGGTATGTCACCTTTCTAGCATCTTTATGGTTTAAACGTAGAGATATTAATCACCCTAGAATTACTAGTATTGAAATTGGCAAAGGCGGTCAAAGATCAGATATATGAAAGCTCCATCAATAAGAGGATCATGTGCTTGACTGAGCTAGATGAGAAATGAACCATGGTGGTAGACCGAATTGCATGCATCAAATTCTAGTGAAGAATCTCTTCAAATAGAAAGCAAAAACCCATGATTTCCAGATTGGAGATCAAGTTCTATTATGGGACAAGAGAAGAGAACCAAAGGGAATGAATGGCAAATTTGATTCCCTGTGGAGAGGCCCATTTACTATCCATCAACTACATGGTAAAAATAGTTTCTTTTTGAAGTATCAAGATGGCATCCCCTTTTCTCTGCCTCACAATGGGTAGCATCTAAAGCACTTCAATCCTTGAAAGATCAGGTAACATCAATTGTACATATGTATATTTGTATAGTCTTTAGTCCTATTTTGTGCTTTTATTTTCATTTTTAGTGCCTTTATTTTTTGGGTAGCATGAATTCATAGCCCAATAGCATACTTAAAGGCACTGAATATTCTAGTTTCTACTCCCTTCAATTATCTTTACAATTAATGGAAGTTCCCCAACTGGAGCTAGCTGTTGTTCCTAAAATCTGTTACTCATTTTTTGGGACAACATTTGAACTATTTTGGTCCCATGCCATTGTAGTAGTCATCATCTATAGTAAGAGTCAGGACAACCAAGCCTGTAGAGTCTGTAGAAGCATGCCTACAGAGTTTGTAGAAATAAGCCTGTAGAGTTCGTAGAAACAAGCCTACAAAGTCTGTAGAAACAAGCCTGTAGATTCTATAGTTCTGCTAGATGGAGAAAAAAATGATTGCACCTTCAGTATTCATTGGAGATATTCACTTGAAATAATGTTCATTATATTACTGGAGTATTTACTTTTTTAGGTAAGGGACTCATAGGTTCAATAGGTTCAACGACTTCAACATACGAGCTCTCACAAAGAAACAAGTTCCCAACACTTAGGCAATTTCAATGTTGGTTCAATGCCAAGGTTCAACCAAAAGGTCCATCGGCAAGCTTTAAACAAAGGATTGAACCATTAAACCATTGAACCTTGCTTCTAAAGGTTCAAAAGCTCAACGGGTTCATAGGTTCAACGACATCAGCAGACTTAAAGAGTTAAGCACTTCGGCAAGTTTAAAGTTCAACGAGTTCAATAAGATCAAAAGACTTAAATAGAAAAAGGCTTAAAAAAATATTGAACCGTTGAACCATTGAACTAAAGGTTGGTTCAATCGGAAGGTTCAAAGGAAGGTGTCCCAAAGTCTGAAGGACAAGTACCCTTGTGGAGGGCAAATGGAATAAAAAGATATCTTTCGGAGGGATTTTTTGTGGCAGAATTTTACAAGTGAAATCCTTTGAACAAAATGTCTAAAGGAATGTTCAAAGGCCCAATAGAAAGTGACAAAAGCAAAGGAAAGATTTCCTTTGGACAAAATGTTTGAATGAATTCCTTCAGACATTTTGTCTATAGAATTTGAAGAAGATGGCCACCCAAAGAACCCCAAAGGGCATGTACCCTTATGGGGGGCTCTTGGTGACTACGAAATGGACCTTTCTCAAAGCCTGAAGGGATACCTTCCCTTCAAGGTGTTCCAAGGATATAAAGCCGAAGGAATTTCAAAGCTCGAGAGACTTAGAGAAAACAAAGGCTTCTAAGAAAAATGATGAACTGTTGAACCTTGAACCAAAATGGTTCAAAGGTTCAATGGGTTCAAAGGTTCAAAGAAGCTCTGAGCAAAGGAAAGAAGTGGAAGATTCTAGAGACCAGTTCAAAGAGATGGTTTAACTGACGAGTAAAGAAGTGATTGAACTAGGAAAGTGAATGAACCAAAGAAGTGATGGAACCAAGGAGCCAATAAGACTGCTTGAATTGTTGAACCATTAAACCAATGAACTTTCAAAGGTTCAAAGGTTCATGGTTCAAAATGGTTCAAGTGACCAGTGACCAATGACCAATGACGTCCCTATAGACATCAAATTCAGGGTAATAAAATATCCATTAATTTTCAAATGTGGCATGGAACCTGAAGAACAAAACTCAGTGAATAGTTGAAGGAAGAGCTGAAAGAGCCTACTGAAGGTAATAAGATAGCCTAAGAGCTCAAATTACAACAAGAAAAGGGTAAAGCTATATGAGATACTGAAATATCTAGAGGGGAGTTATTCCAGTAGGTGGAATAGTCCACCAAGTAGACATTTGAGTGCGTAAGCTTTCATAGGCACAGCCTATTTTTCTCCATCAAGTAAAGATGAAGTGGACAGCCACGTACATATCTAGAGATAAACCCGATGACCCATGTTAAGGAGAAGACATTCGAGATGTTTCTATACACCAAAGTCAAGGCTAATGCCCTATTCTAGCATGGCCCCTTAACAGAACTAAAAATGCATTCAATGCATTGAATGTAGCATGGGCCATTTCATGAAACAAAGTGCCAAGTCTTTCTTGGTCGCTATATATTGTAATCTCTTATTTTATGCAAGGGGATCTCTCTATTATTAGAAGCAAAACTCTACCCAAATTGAAAGGCATTTCCTGAGACTTTGAGCTCATATTGTTAATCATATTTATTTATTTGAATGAGAAAGCAAGTGACCTTTTAGACTTTGTGTTGGAATAGCTTGTGTTGTTGAGAGAATTGTTCTTATGTATGTTTCCTTAATGCATTCTTGTCTATTTAATTGAATACGTATAACTAGTTGAAATAATCAGGAAGGTGTCCTGAAGCCAACTATGGGAAGACTTTGAGTTGCCATAATTGTCTTCAGTGTGTGTGTTTTTAGTTTGTTTCTGTGTAAAGGATCTTGGGATGACTTTGTGCCCCCATTGTCCTTCGTATTTCACTCCTTGGCAGCTGAGGTGGAGACTTTGTGCTACACCTCATTCTGCTGGTTATTGCACCCTGTTACAATTACTTTTACTCTTCAGAAAGAATTCTTGTTGTTAGCTACAGACCACTTCTGAAAGAAGAGAAGTGTCTTCAGTGTTTTCAATAGAATTCTCCTACCCCTGAGTGTTATTTTTTGCTTATATATATATATATATATATATATAGCTCCTCATATTTATAGGGAACCTCCCCTTGATGAGAGGAGAGATTTATCCCCCTTTGATGTGGTAAACTTGCACATTTGGCCAACCAATCTCCCTATGTTGTGGTTGAAGAGACCTATTTTGCCCATCAGTTAGCTGGTTACAAAATATTCAACCAACAAACATAATACATATCAAGAATTATTTCACTTGAGAGACCTAAGGTATTGTCTATGATGATCATTTACATCATACCATAATCTCATCTTCCTTGTACCATACCATATATTGTTCATTCCATACCTTCATTATTGTCTGAAGTTGTTTGCCCCCCTTTCCCACCCCTTTTTACCTTAGTTTTGATCCATTAGTTGCTCGAGCACATTCAAAGGTTTGACTCAGATCAAGTTCTAGTAGTTGATTTAGTATGGTAATTTGTTGAACACATATTTTTAAAAATGAGGTAGTATCTTAAGGCAATATGATAATGGTTTGGAAATTACATTATTCATTATTTTCACATTCTATCTCATTATTGGTGCTACTAATTATAACTTCCTTTGGGAAAATTAGTATCATTGACCCATGTTGTTGTTTCCTCATTATAACTGCCTTTGGGAAAATTAAGAAAAACCCTATTTTTACCTATATTATCACATCATTGTTTTATACTTTTTCATTTGCCTATTTCATAAGCTTGTTGTTACCTAGTTGGATCTTCAGTTTTAAGGTGATACTATAGTGATTTGAGGTCCATTTAAACCATGTAGGCATCACTTGATTAATTTTGAGCTCAGATCAGTGACTCCTTTGTCACACTCTCATCATTTTGTGAGTAATTTAAGTTTGAATGTTCTCATCATTTTGTGAGCAATTTAAGTTTAAATGCTCATGCCATTTTATGAGAAATTTATGTTTGAATGCTTTTGCCATTTTAAAATCATATTTAAGCAACATTTATGCAATTTTGTTAGTTAAACCATTATGTGTCTTATAATTCTCTATATAGTTGAGATGGCTAGAAAATACCAAAAACATGCCTACCTTCAACATTGGGCCATTCAGATTATGTCCTCACCACTCAAGTCATGTATCTCCTAGTCAGAAGGTATACCTGAAGCATTCTCATGGATTTTTTCATGACCATTTCCATTTTCCTATTCCATTATTTGATAGTTTTTCATCCCATTCCTAAGAGAACTACATTTGGCTTGAAGTCCATCTTGTACCTTATGCCTATGGGACTATGTAAATAACATCCAATTGCCTAGTGCATTTGGAGTTAGCTCAGCTAGTTTTAGTGATTGATTTTATTCATCATTCTCTTGGGTAATTACTTCCTCTACGTTTGTCTCCAAAATGCTCTTACTATTTTTTCAATTTATTTATGCTCTCACCATTTTATGAGTTATAGACATTTTATGCTCTCATCATTTTGTGAGCTTATTTTCATTCTTAGCCTTAGATGTAGTACACATTATGAACCAAGTTCATGTGTGAGCATTTGTCTATTTCCTTTTGGTGTGGTTTTAACCTAAATCACATTCTCATACTTGTATAATTTGTTTGTGTTGATGCTTTCATGACTGTGAGCTTACACCCCCTTTTTTCCTATGCACTCATCATTTTTTGAGACCATTCCCATTTTCCTCTACAAGTCAACCCCATTTTTTTATCATCATTTTATTCTATCCCATATCTTGGAAGAACTACATTTGACCTGAAGTTTATGTTGGATCTTGTGCCCATGGAATTATGTCAACAAAATCCACTTACCTAGTGCATTTAGAGTCAGCTGACCTACCCATTCCTTTTTATTCTATTGCCCCCATTTTTGTTTTTATTTGTATCATTGTTCCCTATAGACTAGGGAAAACATTGTTCTATTTGTTCTTGTGTTGTTTTACATGTGTCATTTTTATCTAGCTCAGGGGTCTCCCTGTCACCAAGAATAACACCTCTATTACACATGCACAAACAAGTTTGTATGTTGTTTGTTACTAACATTGTGATAAACCATTGTTTGTATATTACTTTTGTGTGTTTAGGAATAGTTTATTTATTTCAATTTTATTTACTTTGGATTTCTTATTTGTTTTGGTTGTTTTGTATGTTTATGGCCTTGTTTGTTTATTTATTTTACTTGTTTTTGTTTATTCTTTTTATTTTATATGTTTTGTTTGTTTGTTTGTTTGTTTTTAATTTAAGTCTTGTTTCTCTTACCTTGTTTGTTTATTTTTTTATTGGTATTTTGTTGTTTGTTTATTTTTGTTTATTGGTGTTTTGTTTGTTTGTTTATTAATTTGTTGTTTATTGGGGTTTTTTTGGTATGTTTGTTTTTGTTTGCTTATTTTTTTATTTTTATATGTTTATTTTGTTTAATTCATTTTTAGTTGTTTGTTTATTTTTTTTTAATTTACCTTTTTTGTTTCTTATTTTTTTTAGTATTCTTACACTTTATTTACACTTGAGTCTTGATCACCCATATCTTGTATTGGAGTTGTGAATTTGTGTTCATTCCTACACTTAGTTTATTTCATTGTATTCACCTGGGATTTGATTTTTTATATCTTATGCCTTAGCAATTTGTTTAGTTTATTTCATTGTATTCACCTGGGATTTGATTTTTTATATCTTATGCCTTAGTGATTTGTACTTGCATTTAAATTGATTTTCCCATGTTTTAGATACACATTATTATTATAGTTATCTATAGATATGATATTTAAAATAACAAGTTATAATAAAAATTAGGCTAAAATATCTATCAAACAATACAATGGGTATTATTTCTCTTTGTTCACACCTAGATAATCCCAAACCTACCCAAACACTACCCAAATACAGATTAATTAAATCACAACTCAATAGTAATCATTGTTATTTAATACATGCATCTCCATATTAGCAAGTAGTCTAAATTCAAGCCTATCTTCTATGTCATCTTATTGTTACTCCATATGGATGGATTCAGTACGTAATCCCCATTTTCTTGATTTACCATATTAAGGAGAATTATATATATATATATATATATATATATATATATATATATATATATATATATATATATATATATATATATATATATATATATGCCCTACTAGGGAAAAGATGAATTGTATCATGCTTCTATCTGCCTTATTGGGGTACCTCACTATGCTAATGATTATAACCACCTTTGGGTAAATCATTATTTTTACTCATCTTCCCTACCAGGGTACCTCATTGTGCCACTTATTCTAACCACCTTTGGTATAATTAGTATTTCCACACCTATTACCTATGGGTCAAATTGTTTCCTTTAATTCAATGGAACTTTCAATGACTTTATTTACTGCCTGATCCCTCAAGGGGCATTGGCCAAGGCATTAATAAATTTATCACTCCTTGAGAAGACATTACTATGCTTATATATTAAAATGCCTTCCCAAATAGGGGTAAACTTTAGACACCCTATTTTGTCCATAACCATATTCCAACTAGACTTCAAATTGATTTCTACCAAACAGTGCAAATTAAGCCTAGAAATCATTAAATGTCCTTAATTCATTCACACCTCAGAAATTAGTACCCAAAATAATGTTAAGGCATCCATATTTGGGTTATTACTATGTACACAATAGTAACCTATCATGGATTCATCTCCATTTAAGTTATAACCTAGTAAATTGATAGATTGGACTTTTGACCCATTAAGTGAGGCATTTAAACAATTCCTAAAATGTAAAAATGTTAAGCAAAATGAATTAACTAAGAAACTCAAATTAAATGCTTAAGTAAAATTTCTTGTGAAATTAGTGAATATTAATTTGTATAAAAAGGAAACTCCAATAAAATTGAGGTCATGATGATGTCATCATCCTCAAAGTCAAAGAATTGAAAATATCTCCATTAAAGCCTTAAATTTAGAAATGGAAAGCCATGCTTAATAAATGGGATCTCTATGATAAATATTAATTACTTATCCCCTCATTAACTTAACTAGAGTTAAACTAAACCTAACCATGGTTAAATCTAACCTAACCACACTTGGGTTAGAGTTAAATGGAAAATCTATAAATAGAAGTGCCAAGGTCCTTCTAAAGGGATATTTTTATATAATGTTATAATTTTCAACTATTGAGTGACAAAATGTTATAACGTAAGATTATTAATAGATTAATGTATCTTTCCAAATCCCAGCCAAACATTTCTAAGGTGACAAAGAGAAATGATGCAAGGAGCACCATTGTCAAAGACTCTTTGAGCACATAACCCAACACATTCCTCCAAGACCAACATATAACTATTACTCACAAGCAAGGTAAAGAATACTCATTTTGTCTTCTATTTTTTGTTACATGTATTTTTATCTATGTCCTTAAGTATCTAGGCTTGAAGTGTTAGATTCTTTTTATGTTTTTATTGAGGTTTATTATACTAACACTTGACTAACCCCCCTCTTGGATTCATATCTCAAAGATACATCCCATATATGATAGAGTATCAATCCACCACCTAATATAGGCACTCCTTGTGACCATTCCATTGATAAAATCATTGGTTAGTCTTTTCAAATTTTAAATATTTTAAAAATGCAAAAAATAAATATCAAAAAATACAAAATCATTTAAATATTTAAAAAATCCAAAATTTGGACCTAAAAATGACATGATGGTTAGTTTACATTATAAAATATGTTATTTATCACATGTTTTTGTATATGGTTTATTATTTATATACACATGAATTTCATAGTATTTTATTTCTATGTAAGACATACAAGTTACACATGGACATATAAATGTTGGCTTTCCCTTTACCCACTGGTCACATTGGGGGAATCTTGTTCAACATGTTTCACTATTATAGTTTATATATTTTTATTACACCATGTTTATCCACATATATTTATTACACATACCTTATTATTTACTCATTTTGTACATATTCATATATGATATTCTAGTTTAATGTGATATGACATTGATACATATGGATGGTGTAGACTAGTCCTTTATTATATGTTACATTGATGTTATTACTCCTTAACATAAGAGATTAATTTATGTGTGACTATTGTGTGTGGCACTAAGGCATGATTTTTGTAACATCCATTGATGTCCCTTATTTGTGACATCTTTTATGTTATCTTGCATGTAGCATTTAGTCTTGACTATTGTGACATCTTTATGCCCCTTGTATGTGGCCTTTTGGACTATGTGTGATAACTAACACTTTGTTTTTTGAGATTGATATCATTGAGGGTTACCATGATCTATATCACACACTATTATTGTGTAGTTTTATTCAAAGACACATACTATGTACTTCATTGATACATTTATCTAGACATGACACTTACATGCCCTATATTCCATATGTTACATGCATGCCTTGATTTCTACATACATTACTATCATGACATATTATCCATGTGATAAAATGATATTACATGATTTTATCTATATACATGACATGATATAATTCATTCATAATTTAAGATGAGTATCTTACAAGATACATCCTTCATCTCAAAAGGGGTATTATTGTGGGCTTATTTTAGATACATAAGCCTCCATGACCAAAAATCATAGTAGAGTACAAGTTTCACATATTTTAGATATTTATATGATTCAAATATCATATTATTTCAAATACATGATAGACATTGGCACATTTATATAGAGTATAGGGGCATATTCATAATAGTGTACGTGAATATAATGTATTTGTACATTTACATATATTTTGGATAGACATTCACAAATTCATCATACAAATAGATGAAATCCTATATCAGTTGATATAGACTTAGGAGGCATTAAATTAGTCTATGCACATGTACAACATAATTATAATTCAATGGATAACAGTTGTCATTTTAATTCAAATTTATCAAATTGTAAGTACATGATGTGGGCATGAACTTTGTTCATCCCTTTACAGTCATGATTTGTTTTTTTTACATGGATCAAAATTGATAAAACTAGAGCATACAATTACATTTAAATTTATAATACATCTATAGTATTTGATTCATTTATGAGTGAACCTTGATTGATCAGTTATCTCATTACTTGTATAGTGTTTTCTCTTAGATTTAAGACTTGTTTGATTGGTTCTCTATATCCCTTTACTACATAGTTATTTGGGCTAGTAAATAGTGTAATTTTCACCACATAAATGAGGGTTGGGTCATATTTCCTTCCCAACTCATAATCTTTTACATTTGCACATTTTTGAGACATGATCACCCCTCAAATCTCAAATGTTTCAATTAGGAAGCATCATCTCCAAAAATATTTTAAGATAACATGGTTTGAACCAAAACTAAGGTGTATTATAACCCTTACTCTTTTATTTTATAGATTTTATATTTCACATACGAACGTTTAACTACTTCATTCTCATTTCAGGGTGTTATAGATTGAAACTACACATTTGGAGCCATATCTAAAAATTAGAAGTGTGGTGTACACACTCAAGTATATTTTATCCTTAATCTAGTAATTTCATTTCTATAATTAAATACGGGCATTTGTATAAACTAAAATCTGGTCTTCATTACTTGATAATTATAATATTGACACACATATACCATGCATGACTTAAGCACTTAAACAGGTTCTTAATTATCCATCCTCTCACACTTGCATGATATCATACATTTAAACTCTTCTATTATTTTGATATACACCTACAATAATCTCACTATCTAATTTAACCCAACTAAATATCCAACACATACATCTCTAGACTCTTAGAGCAATCCACTTGTACATGGGTTAGTTATAATGGTTACAATTTTCATAGTTATAAATTATAAGTTAATGTTAGGAAAAAAATAAATTATTGAATTCCTATTCTAAAACCTAGGATAGAGCTACAATTAAAAAAATAAAAAATAGACAAATTAACTTCCATCTTACCAACAAAAGTAAATGCCTTCTCCTTTGATTGACTTCAATTTACTCTTTCAAGTGTGTATTTGGATGCTCAATTCATTATCCAAATCAAACAGAATTTTAATTGCATAAGGACATGATTTATTGATTCTCAAATAGATGCACAAGGTAAATTTGATATAACTTTGATAAATTTAAAGTGTATTCATAAGATAATTTTGATGGCACTTTGATAACTTGATGATGGATTATATAAGGTAATTTTTATATCACTTTGATACCTTGATTATGTATGTTTATAATAGAGGATGAAACTTAAATTTATAGGATTTTGGGTGAGAATATGGATAGTTATAAAATAATACATATTTATTGGATTATTTTACTTTTGGACAGTTGAATTTGAGTCCTCATCCAAGTGAAATAAATCAATTCCTCATGTGTTTGAGAAATAAAATAAAATCTAGTTGGGTAGTTGAAATTTTCTCATGAATGAGTCAAGGTAGTTGGATGACTCACTATGTTGGTTAATTTTTTTGATGATGACTCAATAATTGATCGATAAATTCAATTAAATGGTTGGATGAATCAATACTTGGTTGAGAGAAATGTGGAAGACATTTGGTGACTTGAAAATTCTAGATTTTTAATTAGTTTTATAGAATTATGTGTGCATAACTAATTAATTTATGTGGATTGATTAATCATTCAAAAAATGGATGGAAATTATGTTAGTGGACCATAGGATAGAATTCAAATTTATAATGATGGTTGAGTTAGTGTATTAATATTAAGCAAAGTTAATTATAACACTAAATGTGTAGAATCTAGGTATTTACATTTGCACCTCTTTGAAAGGGTTTTGTGACTAAAATAATCAATTCCTTTACAAATAATAAATAAAATTAGCATGGAAACAAATGTAAAAATATGATGCTCATGTAGTTTTAAATGATTATGAATGATACCCCCTCGAGTGATCATGTGGGGAGAATGGATGTGGCTAAGCACTTGAAATGAATGAAATAAGGAAAGGAATATGTTAAATGATGTATTAATACCATAATAAATGAAAGTACCATTCTTGGATAAAAAATTTACATTATTTTTAGATATATGTAAAATGTTTTTCCCTAAATGAATAGTTGCTAGGGAATATATTGGAGAAATAGTGTATCCTGAGAGAAGCTACACACTTGGATTTTGCCCCATGAATATTGTTACATGGAAAAAATGTGGTAATGATATATTTTATTGATAAGTTTTAGAATATAAAAAGAATAAATATATTTTCCAATGAGTTGTGATTAAATTTACTAGTGTGATTTACAAGCAAAGAATAAATAGAGTATTTTGATTATTTGATTGTAAGATGTGGAGGTGAAAATGAGAGAATAGGTTTGTGAAATAGTTGAAAAGACTTGGATGGGGAGGTGAAATTTTGAATGGTAGAGGGTAAATAAATAGAATTAGGGGGTAATTTGAAATTCATTGTTGAAATTCATTTATTTATTTTCTACCTAGGATTTGTATTGTTCTCTACATTGTGAGAGGATCTAGAAGAAAGATGGATCACATTATAGTTGATCATCACTAAAGTGAGTGAGTGAAAGCTTATCAGAGGCCAAAGGGGAGCAAGAATCTGGTAATTGATGTATTAAATTGGTATCTTTTCATTGAAGTGTCATAAATTCTATGAAAATTTAGATTTTATGAATTTACCATTTTCTAAATGGTGGTTTTAACATCAAAACCAATGGTTTCTTTATGGAAAATGAAAATTTTGTTATGAAGTTTGGAATTTTTTATAAATATGAGGTTATATCAAAATGTGAAATGAATTATTTAAAATTGGCAATGAATTCATCAAAATTGGTAGCAAATTTATCATAATGGTGAATTCATTAAGGGTTGAGGTGAATTCGTTATGAAGTTTTGCATATTCGTTAAGGTTAGACTAAATAAAAGTGTTGGAAATAACTATTATCTAATAAGTATGGGTGATTGAATGATGGTCTTAATAGATGGATTTATTATATAAAAATACTAATGATGTGTTGTTATTATACTTGAAGGAGAGATGGTTGATACTATTAACATGGGATGGGTGCTACAGTTGATCATATTTATACAATATGAGGTGGGTGTATTAGACATGGTGGGATTTTCATATGTTATAGATATGCCTAATATCTATGTGGATAAGGCATTTTTATGGCATTGGTTGATCACTATCACTAAAATACCATCACATTTCATTTAAATATAGGTGAGATGACTGTCACACTATAGGATGAGTGGTGGATACTTCACATCATGATACAAGGTGTGAAGGTATATTGGAGAGAGACAACACATGTAGTATTATTGGCTAGTGTATTTTATGATTATATCATTCCAATGATTGATCATGGGATAGACTTGGATGCATGAATGACTTTATATTAGATAGATGCATTGAAAACTAGTGTTGATGGCTCTTG
Organism: Torreya grandis; assembly: GCA_037957365.1. Lineage (NCBI taxonomy): Eukaryota > Viridiplantae > Streptophyta > Pinopsida > Cupressales > Taxaceae > Torreya > Torreya grandis. Next base: position 911,627 of record JARHVA010001927.1, on the reverse strand, counting down.
TTGATGGAATACTACTACCAAACACAAGTGGGAGATTTTTTCCTACATTATTACTAGATTTGATTACAAATATGTTGGAGAGGGATATGGATTTTTCATGTGTACTATGCTTGTTGATTCTATTTTCTATTCTAGACATTCATGTCCAATGAATAGGAGAGCAGGTATAGGTTTAAAACTTGTAAATATGGAAGATAAGTACATTTTAAGCATTTTGGGTAAGATAGAAGACCTAGGTCATCAACACAATACTAGTCAAACTAATATATATATAGGCCAAGGGACACAAGGATGGAGTAGATGTGAGACTTTTAGAATCAAAAAAGGTAAATAACTGAGAAGAACAACCAAGGTTTGATTTTAAGTTCACAAGATTGAGGTGTCATATACTCAAAAAATATCATCTACATTCCCCCCTGATTTAATCTAGTAATAAAATTTATTGTTTAAAGGCAAGGAATCTGTACATGGGTGTGTATGCACACCTTGTCTTTGCATGTGCCCAACTTGAATGATTTTCTAATGATTGACCTATAACCAAGATCATGTTATAGTATAAACTTAGTGAATATAATTTGGGTTGAAATTACTTGAAATAAATTGAAATTTAAAGAGCAAGGTTTAAGAGTACACTTGTGTGTTGATGTAACTGTCTTGCCTATTAGAAAGTTGTTTTTAAAAATATGTATCATTGTAAGTCTATGAAAGTGAGATTAAAAAAAAATATAGATAAATATTTAAAGTGCATATATCCAAGGAGACACACACACACATAAATATATTATAAGGTGCATGCCCCCAACTTTGAATTAAAAGTGAGTTTCCACCTAGCAGTTGAGATTAGCTCACTGTGCAACATAATGATACTTATAACCTGGTGAGTTTGGATGATCAATTATAACCTAAAACCTTGGAAATATTGATTGATTTGATCACCTTAAACATATCAAAAATTGAACCAACTACTTCAGTGGATTGGCTCAATAAAAATCTATAACAAGTATGTTGGGTATTAGTATGAAAAAGTTTATCATATGATAATAGTCCATAAAAGAGTTTTAGAATTTGAAACTAATTTGGATTTTGAAATCATAGGCACATATTTTATAGCATATACACCTTAGATATGTTCATTCTGAAACTATGTATAACAATAGTATTAATATATATAATTCAACCATAACTATGAATATGAATCATATAATTGTGTGCTTTAGTCAATTTGGATAATTATGTAAGTTTGGAGTACATGATTCCAAAGCATGCCCCTACTATATATGGATAAATCTAAAAAATAATATAAGTATCAATGTGGAGGAAATGTTTCCAAAACATGCCCCCACTATAATATGAGAATGTTGAATATTGCATAGGTGTGGAGAACATGCTTCCCAAGTAATCCCCTACTGAATCTAGGAATTGATATAAGTACCATATAATAAATGAGTGTGGATAACATGATTTCAAAGCATGCCCCCACTTTATTTGAGAATTTTGAATGTGTGGAAGCCATGCCCATATGAAATGTGTAATATACCTAGGAAGGGGTAGATTAGTAGAATATTGAATAGTAAGGAATAATAGTTTAATACCACATGCATAAGAATGAGGATTTGGGTAGATTATAATAATATAAATATAGGGGCATAGGCCATTTCAATGCATCCAAATAGATATTAATTCAATTAGAGTATTAATCTAATAAGGAGGTAGCCCCCTTGAAGTGGTAAGTGATTGTGGAGTTATTCCTTCCTACCAAAAAGGAATATTATATTTATATATCAATGTATTTAGTATTTTAGTTATATAATCATAGAGGTACTTAACATCCAGGATCAAATATCTTCGAGGGCTATTATTATTATTATTATTATTATTATTATTATTATTATTATTATTATTATTATTATTATTATTATTATTATTATTATTATTATTATTAGTTGCAAACACATTTTGGAGCTTCATGGAACAAGTTTATGTTCTTCATTTTATCGTGAAGGTTTTTAAAACTCAAATCCATATCTTTTTCTCTTGTCACAGTTAGAATCTAAAACCAAAATATATTATTTACAAGTGTAGATTTTTGTTTTTCATTAACAAATATGATTTTTATTTTTCATGGTTCTCTCATATATTAATGAATCATGTCAAATCATTTCTTGGTTTTATGCACCTCATTCTCATATTTCTTGAAGAGTTTGAAGTTTTGAATTGAATTAAGTATTGTAAAAGTTATGGCTTTTTTAGTAACTACTTCTATAAAAAAAAATTATTTTTTCTATATGCTACTCTCAAATGAGAAATAATTGCACCAAAAAAATTCTAACTTTTGTGCACCTCTATTCTATCTTTTCAGAATAGTTTTAATTTTTTAACTTCATAAAATATTGTAGAATCTATCAAAGTTTTTGTAACTATCATTTTTTTTAAAATGAATCTTTCTATTTTATCTAGAGAAATGTATCAATTAAACAATGCTATGGATAAATTCAGCAGCAATATATATGCTACTTTAGATAAATTTGAGATTCACTCCCATATGATGAAGAAATTAATGCATAGCTAGATTGAGAGAATAAATATAGCGAATGGTATGGGGATTTATTTCCAATAGTTGAAGAATATGAAGCATAAATAATTGCATTAATATATTTAAAAACTACTTTTAAATCGTGACATGAGGATCTCTTTCATTTGGTTGAGATTAATTTATTTGGTCTTTTGTGCACCAAGTCTTCCATACATATGACAAAAAAAAAATTCTTATACCCTTTAATGATTATAACAATTCAAATAATTATTGAAGATTTGGAGCTCTGCACGAAAAATTTGAAACTAGTTTTTTCCTGCCTAGTAGGGCCCCTGAGTGCAATCAGAGTGATCACAGATCCAATGGAGGCTACTACCAGTGGTAGTGCCTCTGGGGACCTGATCAAGAATATGATAAAGGATATTCCATCCAACGGATGGAAGAAAGCACTAACAGGTGAAAATATGTGTCCCTCAAAAAGCATGTCGAGCCTCCCTATTTCCACTAAGGGCACGACCTTGAATATCCCAGATGATCTAGTGGAGTAAATTGTGGCATCCATGGACCTTGCATTGGTAGGTAAGTTTTTCTCATTCTGTCCTAATATTGAAATGGTTAGGAAATGGGTTTTGTCTAGGTGGAAAGTTAAGGGTAGTGTATCGATCACTGCCATGGCAAGAGGCCTTTTTTTTTTAGATTTATGAATAAGGAGGACATGATAGCTACTCTTGTTAGAGGACCATGGCTATATGGCCCACATTATCTTGCCTTATTCTCATGGAAACCCAAGATTTGATCCTAACATGGACCTTAATAAGTCTACTCCTACTTGGGTAAGACTGCCAGGGTTCCCATTGGAATTTTGGGATGAAAAAATCTTCACATCTATTGGCAATTCTATTGGCCAATATGTCACTGTAGATCACACAACTAGAAAAAAGTCCAGATGTGTGTATGCTATATTATGTGTCGATGTTGAAATTAATAAGACTCTCCCTACATCCATAGAGCTAAACTCTAAATATGGGATTTTGACTCAGCCAATCACATATGAAAATGCTACCACTTTCTGTCAAATATTTAAAAGAAAGGGACATTTAATGACATAATGCAAAGTGAAGTAAATGGGAAGGAAATATGATTTCCTTGTTGAAGGGGAGGATCAGTCTCTCAATCACAGAAAGACTGGTAAGTAGGGAACGGGGAGCAATGCAAAAAACCTGATAATACAGAAAAGGTAAAGGAGGAAACGGGCAAGGTGGATATATCTAGTAATGGGGGAAAAGCTATCCTAAAGGAAAATAAAGTATCAGATAATAGTCAGAAGGCTCTATTAGACACAGCTAACCCTTTATAAAAATAGACTAATATGTCTGAGGAAGGTGAAATAGGTACCCAACTGATAGAGGAAGATAATGCAGAAGATAAAGTTTCAAGAGATGGATAGGAAAAAGTAACTCCAAAAATATATCCTACTAAAGGAGAAGTAGACTTATAGTTAAACACAGACATTTTCCATGCTCTAGAAGTTAGAGACCAAGCAAGAAATTGTTTAGCAATAGATGAAATAGGACAAAATGGTAGTAATGACCAGGAGGAATGGGTTACCCCAAATAAAAAGAATCGAAAAGGTAAATAATCTACAGATGTTGGCATTGATCCCAAACAAGGGAGACCAACCCTAAGAGAAACAAGACAAAGAGATATTTCTAGGGAGATTGCCAGTGGTAAATAGAAAACACTAGAGACCCAACCCCTCAAACCCTCTAAATGAGAATCTTATCTTGGAACTTGAGGGGCTTTAACAGTCCTTCAAAACAATTTGAGGTTAAAAATTGCATTTTAGATAATAAATTAGATATTTTATTACTCCAAAAAGTCAAGATGAATGAGGAGAGTTTTAGAAAAATTGCTGACTACATATGGCCTAAGGCAGCTTTTTGCATTAGTCCAGCTGAAGGGGCTTCAAGGGGGATTGTAACTATGTGAAATAGTGATAAAATTTAGGGCTCTCTTATAGCTTATAACAAGCACTTCTTGATTATCAATTTCTCTTTAAACTCTTTGAACCGGTCGTTGATCAATGTCTATGGACCGAATAACAAAGCATTGAGGTAGAATTTATGGATAGACTTGAGCAGTTTCAGGAATAATTCCCAGAACACTAGATGGATGTTAGCTAGATATTTTAACACTCCTCTATACCCTTCTAAAAAATAGGGTGGGATTATTGATTACTCAGACAACATGTTTGACTTTGCCAGATTTATTAATGACTGGGGGCTATTGGATATAAAATTGCAAAACCAAAATTTTACCTAGTCCAATAGAAGAAGAGGAGATCAACTGATTCAAGTTAAGTTAGACAAATTTCTTATCTCAAGTAACTAGAATGATTATCATAATATGCATGTGTAGGCTTTTCCTATAACCATGTCTGACCATTGCCTGATCTTCCTCAATTGGAGAGAATATGGAAAATTTGGACCTTCCCCATTACATTTTGAAGCTATGTGGATCAAACATAAAGACTTTAGACAAATCGTCGCCCAATGGTGGAAAATTCCTAGTCAGGGAACTCCTATGTTCAGAATAGTCAAAAAACTCTAGCATATTAAACAAGAAGTTTATGGATGGAATAGATATAGCTTTGGGTAGGTCTTTCAGCAGAAGAAAAACATGGTGGGAAAACTCAAAGATATTCAGCAATAGATGGCTCAAGGGGATGATTCTAAAGACACTTTAGAAGAAGAGAATGTCCTATCTTCTGAATGGAATAATCTTATGGAAAGAGAAGATGTTTTTTGGAAACAGAAATCTTGTGTTTAGTGGCTTAAAGAGGGTGATAGGAACACTGCCTTCTTTCATCACTCAGCCATGAAACATAGGAAGGCCAACTCAATAACAAAGCTAGTTATGGATAATGGTGACATTATAACTGAAGATAATGAGATAGGGGAACAAGTTAGGGCTTTCTTTTAGAATCTGCTCATTGAAGAAAATAATGATGATGGGAATGATAGACCTATGAACCAATTCATTGATAAAATCCCCTGTTTGATAAATCAAGAAGATAATTTGGAGATGTTAAATCCTATATCTGAGGAAGAAGTCCATGCTATTTTATTTTCCATGCGTGCATTCAAAGCCCTGGGTCCTGATGGCTTCCCTCCTATATTCTTTTAGGAATATTGGGAGATAGTAGGAGTAGATCTTATGGTTGTTGTTCATTATTTTTTTAGACCAGACCCATTAGTCTATGCAACATTATTTATAATTTATGTAATAAAGTGTTGGTTATGAGGATTCAACCTTTACTATACAAAATTATTTCTCCTGCACAAAAAGGTTTCATCTCGGGTAGGCAGATTCTTGATGTTGTGATCACCACACATGAGACCATTCACTCCATGGATAAGAGTAGAATCCCTGGTATGGCTCTCAAGCTAGATATTTCTAAAGCATATGATAGAGTCTCATGGACTTTTCTGTTCCAAGTTATCAAAAAAATTGGGTTTTAATGATAAGATGTCTTGCTTGATATGGAATGTTGTCTCTTCTGCAAAATTTTTAGTTTTGGTAAATGGTGTACCTAGAGGGTTTTTCTCATCTTCAAGAGGAATTCACCAAGGAGACCCTCTCTCCCCATACTTATTCATCATTATGGTAGAGGCACTGGCAAGATACATACAAGTATATATAGCCTCAAAAAAGTTACTAGGCATCAAACCTACCTCCTCCTTTTATCCTATGGTGGTGCAGCAATTTGTGGATGATACCATCATTTTTGGCATCTCATTAGTGATTGAAGCTAGAAGATGGAATAATATCTTATATAATTATGCCATAGAGCCTGGACAAAGGATAAATTTCCAAAAAAGCAATGTGTATTTCTTCAACACTCCTAATGACCTTAGACATATAATCATTGATATATTAGAATGTGGTAAAGCTACTCTACCAGCTACCTACCTGGGTCTCCCACTCATGGTCAAAGAGGTATCTCCTAGTTTTTGGAATCAAATTGTGGAAAGAACATAGAGGAAAATTCTTAGTTGGAAAGGGAAACTCCTTAGCAGTGCTGGTAAACTGCAACTTCTTTGGGCCTCACTGCAAGGTATTCCTACATATTTCCTGTCTCTTTTTAAAATTCCTACAATTTTGCTAACAAACTAGAATAGATTCAAAGAAAATTTTTATGGATGGGGGTGGAAGACAAACAGAGAATGTCTTTAGTTAGATGGGAAAAAGAGTGTCTTCCAAAATCTCATGGTGGACTCAATATTAGGTCTATCAAGAACATGAACAAAGCCCTTCTCTCAAAAATTAATTAGAACCTGATCCATAAAAATAATGACTAGGGGGAAATAATGTATTCCAAATACATGCATAGCACTGATGATTCCAACTTTCTTCAACATATGGGATTACCCTAGGGATCTATGATATGGAATAAAATGCTAAAAAGTAGAAGCCTTCTTAAGTAAGGTATTAGATGGAAACTTATAAATGGTTGGCATTAAATTCTAGGATGATATCTGGTTAAAGGACAAGGCTCTCATCACACAAGGAAACTATGGAGAGATTGATGACTTGGCTACTCAGTTTTTTGGAGATAGAGTCAGTGATTATATGGAAAATAACAATGGGATGCGGAGCTGAAAAAATCTATTAGATTGATGTGATCACCAGCCTGAGCTTTTCCCTAGAGTGCGGGAGATCCAGCAATGTGTTCAGGAGATCAGAATCCCTCTCTTCCCCCATGAAGATGAACAATACTAGTGTCTAGATAAGAATAGATCATTTTTTGTTAAGTATGCTTACCATCTACTCATTCTTGAGGCTCAGAATAAAGATGTATGGAAAAAGTTTTTGAATTATAAACTTATTCCAAAAATTAACATGTTCTTGTAGGTTGCTGCTCATAACAAAATCCTAACACAGGATAATATTCAAAAGAGAGGGTTTACCCTGGTTAACAGATGTTTTTTGTGTGGTTCAAAAGAGGAATCAATTTCACACCTCTTCATCCACTGTGATTTTGCTCGAGAATTATGGGGCACAATACTTAATAACTTTGGTATTGAATGGGTCTGTAATTTTGACCTTAAAGAAGTAATCCTCAGCTGGAATCCAACCTTTACACATCCTTGGCTTATAGAATTATGGAAGAAAACTCTACCATGTTTGAGTTGGATTTTATGGAAAGAGCACAACCACAAAATTTTTAGGGACACTGCTAGAAATGCATCTCAGGTGTTTCATTCTTTTGTTAAGACTCTTATGGAAAGTGTCACCATAGCCCATATTCATGATGTGGAGAAACCCCTATCTCAAATTGAAAACCAAATTTCAGCCAAATGGAAGGTTTTAAACTAGATCCCTGAGTATAATAACTCCAAAATTCTACAAAGACTAAATACTAAATAGATTCCCCCAAAGCCTAACTAGATGAAACTCAACTTTGATGGGGCATCCAAGTCAGATGGTAAAGCTAGTGGAGGAGGAATTATAAGGAATGATAAAGGATGGATGATTGCTATCTATGATGGTGGAATAGAAAGACAGAGCAATAACTATGCTGAAGCAATGGCTCTCTTATGGGGGTTAAAATTGGCTATATCCCAAGGAATAAGGAACTTGAGTATACAAGGAGACTCTAAAATGGTCATAGATGTTATTAATAAAGCATCAAATGTCAGAATTAAGCTAAGAGATATCATTATAAATATTCAAATTCTTTTGTAGAAGTTCTCTGGAGTGGAGATTTCTCATATTTATAGAGAGAAAAATAGTGTTGCTGATGCCTGTGCCAATCTTGGTCAGCAATTTTTAGGTTGGAGGGTGTGGCGACAAGGTGTTCATATTCCCTTAAACATTAGGGATATTATTCAAAAGGAGATGACTTGTTAAGGATGAGGTGAATTTATGACAAGGATAGCTCTTAGAGGTAGTCCATGTGGAGGGGGCCATCATGGATTTTGGAACTTGATAACTTTTGTACTCTTTTGAAAATAATTCATGATTTATTGTATCAAGAGGTTAAGGTACACGTGCATCATTATGAAGATCAATGGGGAATGATTTCCAAGCATGGGAGTAGACAATGTCATCTTTGTAGGGTATTTTGAATAATGATCCATCACATTTTCATTATGCATAAGCGGAAGCAAGGGTTAGCAACCATTTCAAAGCTGAAGGCTAAATTTAGGAACTCCATGGGTTGGGTCTATAAATCCAAAATGGGAGGAGACCAAATTTGAATAGAACCAATATCCTGCTACAAATTCAAATATAATCTGTCGGTTTGGCATTAGTGTCAACAAAGGGGTATCAACCCATATCTAGAAAGGCTTAATGGGTTGGATGAAAACTTGTCCAAGCAATTTGTGAGATCCTGGTTAAATAGATCAGTCATAGTTGGTGGAATCAGTTTTGAAATCTCCAAAAAGGTGATTGTTATGGCCATAAGAATGACCATGTAGGGGACAAAGCTTTAAAGGAAAACAAAAATGATGGATCTTTCAAGCCATAAACTATTCCTAGGAGAGGGAGAAGAACTCATCCCTTATCAAAGAGGATTCGAGCGTGCTAAACTACCTAAGCCATGGGATGGAGTGTGCTTCATTCTCATGAAGTACTTCATGCTCAAAAGTTGATTTACTAGGTTCTATAATTACCATCTTCCTCTATTAAATCACTTCATGCACAATGCTATTATTAGTTTTCCTTTTTACCTGCTCTCCTCTTTAGAACACTCTATCCTTAGAGTGAGAGTAAAAATGTCTAAAAAGTTGGATATGAACCCTATTCCCCTGCACCAGGGCCTCATTTTTTGCTTATACAACTTTCACCAAGCCCTTGAGCCATCCAAGACTATCAGAATTGATAGTGGAGACATTCCTTCCAATTCTATGTTTGGTGATGTTATTGATGAGTCCTATTTTTCCCCTGCTCCTACCAAAACAAAAGATATTTTTTTCCACCCCAGAAGAGACCCCTGTTGATACCCCCAGTTCCTTTGTGAGCAAGAAGGGTAAGAAGAGGAAGGTTGATGAGGAGGAATATAATATTATGGAGACCATGGAGGGGACCCACAAAATTTTGGGTAGGGCCATGGTGGGCCAAGGTGGTAAATCTTATAAGTCTTCCAAAGTTAATAAGGAAGGTTCTCCTTTGGAGTTCGTAGGTTAGGGTGGATTGCTGGTAAACCTGCCCTGAAGGCCAAACTTATTTATTATTTAGAAATTTCTTCAGAGGAAGCAACCTAGGAGGAAGAGTCTTAGGAGCTAGAAATCCAAGAAATTTTTTAGGACACTAGAGGGAAGCAGGAGACTAGGGATTTTGAGGTTACTGAGGAGCATGGTGTTGACACTATGGAAATTGTTGACAATAAGGGGAAAATGTATGTTGAAAAAGCTGGTGAGGAAATAGATAATGAGACTAATTGGAAATCTAAAATTGGGGCCTTGAAGGATCATATTCAGAAGTTGGAGCAAAATTTCACCAAGGGACTCTGGAATACAATTCCCCTGAACATGTCTATGCTGAAAGAAGTTGGTAATACTGGGCCTGCTGATAATGTAGAGAATATTGAGAAACTTAATGATCTTCTCAAATCAATGGTTATATAAGGATAGACCCCTCTGACTCTGGTCTTTCCATTTCTTGTTTATCTTGTTTCTATGTCTGTTAGTTCTTGGCTAGTGTCGTCATCTCTCTGAAGGCATATTTTGTTTGATTGCCTTCTTGTTTTTTTGCTCTGTGAAGGGTTCGGCCCCTGGCTTGCTACCTTACCTTATCAAAAACAATTTAATGAATTATTTGGTGAAGTTATCCACTTCAAAAAAATGTATGTCAAGAATAATGCTAAGGGGGATGGAATGTATCTTTAGGTGGTTACTAAGAAAATAATGTTGTGCCTCCTAAATTTGAGGTGTTTATTTCCAAGCTTCAAATTTCCCTAATTGACTCTAATAAGTAGACTGACCTAATTCTAATTTTACTTATTCCATTCATCCATACCTATGCACATCTACCTCTTTTTTCAGTGATTTTGTTCACACTATTATTGTGCATGCTCCTATCAAAACCTAGGAAGAAGAAGTGGAAGCTAAAAATGACACATGGACATGCCTCTATCTAGTGTTATACATATTTTTAGTATGTATTCATTTGAATGTTTTGATGATGAAACATATCAATGTGGGTGGAATGTAATATACCTAGGAAGGTAGATTAGTATCATAAATAATAGAATAGTGAATAGTAAGGAATAGTAGTTTAATACCATATGCATAAAAATGAGGAGTTGGGTAGATTAGAATAATATAAATAGAGGGGAATTTCTAATGAATCCAATAAAACATCAATTAAATTTTAGTATTAAGTTGATAATGAGGTAGCCCCCTTAAAGTGGAAAGTGATTTTGGAGTTATTATTTCCCACTAAAAAAGAATATTATATTTATATATCAATGTGTTTAGTATTTTAGTTATACGAGCATAGAGGTTCTTAACAACACTATTTATAAATTATATAGTAGGTCAATATTTTACACTTCGTAAATACATATCATAGATGTACCTTCAGATTCTAGACCTTTCCCAATTCTAAAAGGCTTGTATACACCATCTCTATGTGTCTCATTACTTATCTCATAGTCTAACAAATGTCATTATGATGACACAGACCTTTTATCTTACCTAGAATGTTATGACCCTACTTATCTTCCATCTCTATAATTTTTGAACATACACTTATTTTCTAATTGTTTGAACACTTGCATCCTAGGTAAATGCTTACACAAATGCAAGTGTCCTATCCCAATGCAAGTGTCTGGTGCCCTAAAGTCATCAAATTTACAAATGAAACATATTACTATGGTTGGCCTGAGTGATTTTATGTGAGATATTATCTAAGAGGATTGGTAAAAATAAAAGATCAATACTCATTCATTCTTCCCCTAGAAACTTCTTATCTACTCACAAGGCTAACCTATCACAAATTAAAAAACACTTAATTAAGCACTCAAGTGAGCAAAGTTTTCTTATTTTTTCCTATTTTCATATCATTCATAGGTACAACACATCTATAGGTCTAAGTTACTAAAGGAGGACTCCATGAGCCATATTTTCCACATTACAAGCTAGGTCATTATTGTACTTTCTTATCACACATTATATGATTCACACACAATATAACACATAGGTGAGAACTACATAAGTTTGAGGCCCTCTTCAGAGTATTGGTTATGTAGATAATGCTTATTGATAGAGGGGTCTTTGGGACAACTCAACATCATGTGCCCACTAACCCATTTTCTCATATCCACTATGAAGATGAAACCATACCTGGATATACAATATTGAAGGCAACACATAACCCAAAAGCATCTAGGTGGTTGTATCCAATTTTACTAGTCATTCCATACTATACAACTCTATCCAATATAGATAGTACTATCAACATAACCATTCTAGGTCAATATAAATGTCCACAGCTATAGATATACATTTTTTAGAATCAGGTGACTGATCTAGAATCCAAATCTGGTCTACTTTTTGCCTATCCCATATCTAAATCTATATTAGCATCAAAATTAGCTAAGTATCTTATTTTTATTATCATTGCAATATTTAATATAGATGTACTTTATATTTTTATCATCTCAGCATAATAAATTTAGTATATGTTATATTTGAGTTTTAAATTAATTAGATTGTTATAGAGATAGTTTATCATCCTTGTGCCCTAGGTTATCTCTTCCCCTTTTAACCCTAGATTCCCCATTTCTATATTTTAGGGTTAAACATTTGATGAACCCAATTCGTATGAATGTAATTTTTTTTTATTCTTAGGTTTTTCAATCAAATAGGGTTTCATATTATTGTACTTTTCTATTTATTTTTATATTATTTTGCATAAAACTTAGGCATAACCCTAAATTTGGAGGTGTGTTTGTTAAACACATTGAGCTTCCCCTCTTCCCACCTAAGATTTATAAAACTAATGAGGAACCTATCCTTATGGATCATGATGATACCAATGTTGAGAATGAAAAACATACTAATAAGGTTATCATAGAAGAATGCTCTAATAATTAAAACTATGAGTCTAATGAAACCAATGAACATGATCAAATAGATCATGAGAAAGTGAAAGCAATTACATTGTTTTATGATCATATTCATAAAAACCCTTGAGATCTTGATGAAATACTAGGAAAAATAATAGAAATTAAAAACATAAAAAGTGTAGATGAATAAGAAGGTCCATCTATTGATCATGATATTCAAGTTATGGGTCATCCCCATATATCAACAACCCTCCCTTTGAGAACATTACCACTTCATACTTATAATGGGGGTATGGGATATGTATTTCAACCTTTGTTCTATGAAACTATGATTGCCACATCTTACATGGGAAACCTAAATAATTCAACTCAAGTACTAGTTTTAATGCCTATAACTACCCAACCTATGGGTACATCTCCTTTGGTGACTTATGAAATATCCAACATAAAATACAAAGAGGTGCAAGATTTTGTCCAAACTATAAAACTTTTACAAACCAAGGTTAAAAATATTGAACAAAATTATATGAAATATCTTTATGCTATTGATTCACAAGAGGTGTTGTTTAATCCTCTTATGTCAAAGATATCTTTGTACCCCTTGACAACTAGTTTTGTTGCACCTAAGTTCACATTTTATGATGGAAAGGGGGGTCCTGGACAACATCTTCAGTCTTTTTATGTGGCATGCCTTGATTATTCCTCTAATGATAAAATTTTGACCAAATTATTTCCAATGAGTGTAAAATACTATGCTTTAAGGTGGTTTTATTATTTACCACCTTAATTGGTAAATGCATTCAAACCTCTTACAAATCAATTTTTGTCACACTTATCTATTTACATTACCAAAAAGAGTTCATATGCCAAAATTTCAAAGATAAAACAAGGAACTAGTGAACCTATTAATGAGTATGCCTTGAGGTATAAGATAATGTTGGATAAAATAACTAATCATATGGTAGATAAACATCTTTAAAATATTTTTGAGAAAATTTTTCTTGCTCCTTTATATGAGTCCATTGTATTCAAAAAGTTCAAATATTTTGATGACTTATGCCATACTATTTGTGATAGTGAAATGAAACTCATCTCATTGAACAAACTAAAGTATGTAGCAAATACACTGACTACATCTACATCTAATATCAATTTTACTATCAAATAAAGTTATAAGGTCAAACCTCCTGAGCTTAAAAAAGAATCAACCACCATGATTAATGTGATGTCAAAACCACCTAATATAGTTTTGTTATTTAATGCACCATGGAAATAATTTTCATGCTTAACCAAGTCTCCTGCTTCATTACTCGTACAACTTGTAGAGTGTCATCATATATCTCTCCCTCATCTTATAGAGGTTAATATGCATAGACCTCTACCCAAAGGGTATGATGTGAATGCTTATTGTGACTATCACCAAGGCCTTGGGCATTCTACAAAAAAATATTTTACCTTGAATCATAAGATCCAAAACCTCATAAATGACCAAAAAAATGCATTTGATGATCCTCCAAATGAATCAAGTTCAAAACCTAGTGCTCACTAGAAAAATAACACATTTAACAATCCTTTGCAATATCATTCAAAGAAGGATCCTAAATTATAAATGTCATATGATGTACATCCTACTCCACCTCATTTTGGGCATCCATTGGATGGGAATATTGTACATATACACTACATATATCTCCTAAGATTTAGAGACCCTCTATTAATTTTGATGATAGTGATATTGTGGATAATGATTTCGATATTCATTATTTATTCATTCAAGCATACCTTAACCACCATCCTATAAATAATGTTATGATTGATAATGGTGTAAATTATAACCTTTGTAATATGAAGTTAATTAGGTATTTGGGTTATAAAATTCATGATTTACATCCTTTGAATAGATCAATTACAACATTTGATAAGACCTCATAATAGGTTCTTGGTGAGATTGACTTACCCTTACAGGTGGGTTCTACACATGTGGTTACTTCCTTCTTATTTATACCTTCCATAGGTGTTTTTGATATGTTATTAAGATGACCTTGGATGCATACACTTTGATATGTACCTTTTATAGTGCATGGATATGTTAAATACATTCATGCCAATAGGGTAATTATAGTTTCCAATTATATATATGAACATATTTTTTAGGAACATATATGTATACCCAGGTAATTAATTATCAAACCTCCTAAGGTTATTTTTTTGAAAAAGGGTAAGCAACATGAAATCCGTCCTACTAGGTAATTGGTAATTGAGATACCATTGCATCAGATAGCTATAGTGGATTTCATAGAATCCTCATCTACTACACACCATATTCAAATATCTAAATCACCTACATATGTTCCTATTCCTATTATTCTAAAAAAAATTCAAACCATTAAGTGATGGGTTCTATGAACCCCTACTCCTAGTATTTATGCTTAACAACCATAAAGTCCTATTATAAATACATGGATCATAATAGATCCTATAATGCCAAATATTACACCTATGCACACTCCTCAACAATATCACTAGTTTACTATACCACATTCATAGTGGGGAGATACCTATGAGCATCCTTTAGATGAGATCATAGGATAATATTTTCCTTTCACATATTCCAAAAATACCCAAAAAGAAAAAAAATAAATAAAAAATCTAAAAATATGTTCAAAATTTACATGTTTTATTATCTCCTTGGCATATATATTATTGGTTCCACATTGGTAGATGAAATATCAATATTTTTTATAAACACGTGTTTCACACATATTTTGAGTATGATACAAGCATACATATTGTAGACATCGAAATCATGTTTACTCCCTTGGTCGTCCTCCCCTTCTCTCCCCCTTGGTCCTCTTAACCACTCCTAACCTATGTCTTATTAATTTGAAATAATTATCTTATTTTAAGTTAATAATTCTCTCTCCCTTGCCACCTCATCACCCTAGGATGCCCTTCTTTGGATTCCCTTCATCCCCCCATGACCCATTTATGACCTATTCCTCATCCTCACACCCATTTAACCCTTCTCGACCATTTCTTACCCCGCCACTTAAACCCAGTAGTTGGGAAAACAGACGAAAGGATATTTTTAGCCTTTTTCCTACCTTCTAGCCATCGACATCAGTCAACCATCGACTGACGTCGGTGGTATTGTCGGCATTAGTTTCCTTCATAATGGTTTTCTACATCCGTTATCCACCCTTCACCCCTGCTCTTCATTCGACTCTAGAATCTTGCAATCTGATCAATCAATCGGCCAATCTTTCTGTCAGACCTCTCACTCTCTCTCTCAGGTACACACAGCAAGTTTCTACACCAAAAATCACAATAGGTATCAGAAGCCCCACCTTGCAACATTCTTCTACATCAACAACAGGTACATCAGCAGCCTGACCTCCTACACTTCTTCTTCAGTAGGTAAGAGGTACGTACTCTTTTGTTATGTCATTTTCAATAGCTTAGAATGTCTCTGTAATTAGTTTTCTATTTATTGCTTCGAAGCCATACTATCACCAGACCAGACCCAAATCCTTATTTCCCTGTCTCCCTATTGCCTCTGTCTTCTGTCTGGCCTCTTTCAGACCATACACTCTGTCCATTGTCCCTGCAACTCTGCCCAGACCCTTGCACAAACCATTAACAAGGCCCAAACTCCATCTCAGACCCGTCCACAGACCAAAAACTCGACCAGGCCTCGTCCAAAGACTACTGCCCCAACCGACGCTAGCTGCAGAGACCACTTCCCCCACCGACGTTGGCATACTAACCAACATCGGTAGACCTTGCCGGTAGGACCACCGATGCTGGCGACTGTGACCAAGCTAATAGCAGCATTTAGGTAAGCATTTGCTTCCATTTTTATTTCAGTCTTTAATCATTTCAATCTTTTATCATTATACCTTTTATCAGACATTATTTTTATCAGTCAGTGGGTTGACATCCCTCAAGCTTTTGCTTCTGGGATCAAGCTTTCGCTTGGCAGCCCACCATCTCCTCATCTAACGCCTTCTTTTTTTTAGTCTCTTCCTTTTTCAGGTGTCATCCTCCACAACCAAAGAGGAGTTCTCACGATCATCTGGATTACGGTGTGCACGACTTCATCTAGGTACATACAAGCCTTAGACCATTTCTTCATAGTTTTTTATTCTCTCTTTTGAATGTAAAAAGTGAAATCTCGTATAGAAACACATATATACATGATCTATGAACTTTTGGATGTTGGGTTTTCTCTCTAATCACATCACCAAGATGTTGAGGGCATCCACCTCTATTATCATGATACATCTATGTTATATCATTCTATGGTCATTTTACATTATCATGTTTAAGCTCATATATGTACCTACACATGCCTTTATCCATCCTTATATATTTTTTAGTGTACTTGATATGTTATTCACTCAAAAAAAATTGACAACACATATGATCCATGGGATAGTATGCTATGTTTATGTTATTTTCTTATGCCTTCTTTCATGAACTTTATTGAGTGTCTTTTTTTTCTAATGTCTTGATTATATGAGAATTTGAATATATTCCATTGTTTGTGACCCCCATGCCTTTATTTTCCTTTTTTGGCATTTGAATATGACATTTCTTGTTATATGTTGACATTTGAATATGTTATTCTTGATTTTTTGGGCATTTAACTAAGTCATGTCCTTTAATTGTATGGAATTTAAACATGCCTCTTGTTTGAGCTCTACTTTTACCATTATATTTTGACTTGATTTTGAGTTCTCTTGCATGTGTGCTTGATTTATTGTTCAGATTTTAATGTTACTACTACATTTTGTCATGATTCACATCATGCTTCATATAACTTGGTGTGATAACATTCTACATGATTCTATGATTTATCTACCTAGACATGTTCCTTCTATATGTTACATGGTACATTCATAATTTGTATGGTTATCTTATCCTTTTGAGGTAATTTAACTACCATTTTCTAATTTTACTCACCTAAAAAGGGGGGAATAATAATGGAGTCATGCCATAAATTCATGACTTCCACATTACTTCATAAATTCAAATTACAGTGGGTGCATGTTTTGAAAACATGTTCTCCACACTCATTCAATAGTCAACATAGCTAGATTACAATGGGGGCATTTTGGAAACATGTTCTCCACACTTATCCAATGTTTAGCATACCTAGATTATAATTGGGGTATGTTTTGGAAACATGTCCTCTACATTGGTACTTACACCAATTTTTAATTTCATATATAAGTGGGGGCATGTTTTGGGAACATGTTCTCCACGCTTACACAATTTCAAATTAGCCAAATTCATGGTTATATGATTTAGATACACATTTATGACATAATTATATACATTGGTACCATTGTTATACATAATTTAAACATGAGATATTTATAAGGTATATAAGATATGCAATGTGTGCCTAATATTTCAAATTCAAATCAATTTCAGATTTCAAACACTTTCACAGACTGTCATCAACCACTAGGTTAGACTTTTACAAACTATATTGACTCAATCTATTGTAGTAGTTGGTTCAATTTTTATCATGGTTGAGGTGATTAAGTCACTCATTATTGACAATTTTATAGGTTGGACTTGATTACATCATCCAACTTCACTAGTTTTATAGTGTGAGTTGACTTTGTTCACTCACAATCACTAGGTTATAAGTATGATTGGGTTGCATGATTGTGTTAACCTCAACTACCAAGTGGCAACTCATATTTTCTCCATAGTTGGGGGTGTGTGTTGTCAAATATCTCTCTATCTCTTTATATATATGCACTTTACATATTTTATATTTATTCTAATCTCATCTCTAATGATACATCATGATATATCTTTTCAAATCAAATTGTCAAAAGGTAAGACATTTGCATCGATACACATGTGTAATATTAAACCTTACTCTCTTTCAATTTCAATAATTTAAATGATTTCAATTTTATATTATATGCATTGATTATATACCATAACATGCCCTTGGTTTTATTTTAGTCACCAGTAAATCACTCAAGTTGGATTCAAAAAAATGTAGGGTGTGTTATATACACCCAAGGATGAATTCCTTTGCTTTTAAACAAGAAATTTCATTACTAGATTAAGGGAGGGAAATGTAGACACTATTTATGAATTATATATCAATTAAGTATTGTATACTTGATAAATACATATCATATGTGTACCTTTAGCTTCTATACCTTTCATGTTGCCAAAAAGTTTGCATACACCATCTCTATGTGCCTCATTTCTTATCTTGTAGTCTGACCAATGCCATTTTGATGACCCAAGACTTATATCTCACCTAGAATGTTTTAAAATTATTTATCTTCCATCTCTACAATTTTTGAACCTGCACCTATTTTATAACTACCTAGACATTTGTGTCTTAATCAAATGCTTACATCGACATAAGTGTCCTATCCCAATGTAAGTGTTTAATGCTCTAAAGTCATCCAATTTACAAATGAAACATATTCCTATGGTTAGCCTAAGTGATTTTATGAAAGATATTATCTAAAGGGATTGTTATAAATACAATATTAATCCTCATTCATTCCTCACCTAGTAACTTCTTACCTACTTACAAGGATAACCTAGCATATACTAAAATACACTCAATCAAGCACTCAAGTGAGCAAAGATTCCATATTTTTCATAGGGATAACACATCTATAGGAATGAAGTACTAAAGGAGCACTCCATGATCCACATTTTCCAAGTTACAATCTAGGTAACTATTGTATTTGCTTATCACACATTGCATGATTCACACACAAGTTAACATATAGAGGAGAACTACATAAGTCTAAGGCCCTCTTCAAAGTATTGGTTATGTAAGTAGTGTTCATTGATAAATGGGTCTTTAGGGTAGCTTGACACCATGTACCCTCTAACTAGTTTTTCCCACAACCACTATGAAGATGAAGAATTGGGGTTTTATCATTTGACAAGGAATGACAGTCAATGACCAAAATATGAATGCACTAAAGTGCATGTGATAAGAACCCAAAATCATCTAGGTGGTCACATATAGTTTCAATAGGTATTTTATATGGGACAGATGTGTCTTATTCAAATAGTAGCATAAATGTAACCATCCTAAGTTGATGTAAGTGTCCATGACTATAGAGGTACATTTTCTAGAATTAGATGACTAATCCATAATCTAGATCTAATCTACTTTTTACCTATCTTAAATCTAGATCTATATTAGCATTATAATTAGCTAAGTATCTTATTTTCATTATCATTATAATATTTATCATAGTTTTACTTTCTTTCTTTATCATCTCAGCATAATAAATTTAGTATATGTTATATCTAAGTTTTGTAATTAATTGACCTATTATAGAGATAGTCTATCATCCTTTTGCCCTCAGCTATCTCTTCCTTTTTTAACCCTAGATTCCAAAAATCTAGATGTTAGGGTTAAACACTTCCTAAAATCAGTATGGTTGTCAAATGTATCTCAAATTAGGCATAAACCTAGTTTTTATAGATTCTTTTATGGATGTTTCAACTACCATATTGAAGAATTCCAATTCCAATTTATATAATAGACCACAAAATGGTGGTGTTACAATAAATATTAATTTGTTTATTTTTTGACAGGTAATTAAGGGTTGGTGGGTCTTTAACCCTTAATTGAAAAGAATGAAATTATAATAAACCTTGACCATATTGTAATGAATATGACATGCCCAAGAGTGGATAAAATAGACTTAACCATAACAAACTAGGACTTATTAAACATGCCCTCACCTACCCAATAACCTAACAGACCTAAATAACAAACCCTAACTCTTGGGAAATAAAAATCATGTACCAAATAACCCACACCCCTAGTCAAACAAGTAAAACACCACACTAACCCAACTATTGGCATGTCACACTACCAAAAAAACTCTTGTATGTCCCTCCCTCACCATCTCCATGTTAGGTGTAGAGCTTGATTGTCTTCCAAGATCAGAGGTTAAAAATCTAATGTTATTTTAGATGGGTTTTGGATCCCATTATTGTTATCCATGATGGCATGGGGTGTTGCAAGGGGGAAACCCCCCTTATGGGGTCTAGGGAGGATGACCCCCCAGTGGGGGTTTTGAGGTCCATGTGCCTTGGTGGGGGTTTGGGGGCAATGCCCCTAAAGCAAATATTTTATTAAAATTACCTTGTAAAATTGTAATTTCATAGTCAATTTGGGTCATTGATTAAAGGTTTCCATATCTGATGATAGAGATTATGTTTACATGTTTTTCACCCTAAAATGTATTGTTTCATGGTTTAAATGAAAGATGAAATAGATTACACATAGAGAGGAGGAAAAAAAGAGGTAGAGAGATGTAATAGGGTTTGTTCCAAGATTTGTTTCTCCCTTGTATTGCTGAAAATAATATACTAGACAAGTTTGGTGGATGTAGCCCATCTTGGGTGAACCATGTTAAATCTGGTGTCTCTTATTTTCTATATGTTTGATTGATTCATTTCATAGTTTCCCTTGTATGTGATTTCAGGATAAATTTGTGTTTTATTTTATCCTAACACCCTACTATGAGATCAAAGTGTCATACAGGATGGCTCATGAATGATTCACCCTTTTTTATTCTTCCTCACTATTGTCCAGTCCTCTTGATTATGTGATCTCCATGAATCTTCCCCATAAGGAGTGACAAATTTGATCAAGGAACTGGTGAAAATAACTTCCCTTTTGGTTAGAACAATATTAGAATCCTCATCAGTGCTAAATGCATCAATGATTTGTCTTAGAACATATTAGAGAAGGTACAAAAATAATGTCTTGAATTGCAAGAGCCTTATGATCAGCATCTTTAATACTTACTACTACTTATATGCTTGGAGTTATGACAAGTCACAACAAATGACCATTTTCAAAGAACCTATGACATTTGAAGGGGAGGCCATCATAATCAAGGGTTTGATTCTAACAATGGTGCTTAACCTTTAAATTGATGGTCATTAAAAGGCCTTGAGAAATATCCAAGCAAACAAGGATGTGCATGAAGGTGGTGTGGAAAACAATTGAAGTAGAATCATCCACTTCCTAAAATTCACCCAAGGTACCACCAATAACTAAAAGGCAAGAATAGGCCCAAAACTAAAGTGAAAGGTATGATATCCACACCCAAATGGGCCTAAAGGTAATGGTTTTGAGAAGAGGATTAAACATAGGAAACCAAGGTTTCATAAAGATAAGGTGTTAGTCTCAGCTCCAGGTCTTGGCCTGAGTTCCTTGTTTCAATCCTCAATATTATAATAAACCACAATAAAAATCCTCTAGCACAAGGTTGGAGCTCTAAACTATCCTCCATTAATGTTTGCCATAAATCAAAGACCCATTTAAGTAGAGCAGGTAGGCTTGGCCATAAGTAGTCAAATTTATAAACTGGACCCCTAGCTGTGAACCATTCCACATTATTTAGCACATTTTCAAGTGCCTTGTCCCCAAAGGACACTAATGGTTTGGTATTTTCAGCTCCCATTTACTTTACTATTGTTTTCTTCATCTTCTCCTATTGAGAGACCACTTTGACAAAGGATTTACCCCCTTTCTCAACTTTCTCAGCCTTACCCAAGCCTACTCACACACATAAAATCTTAACCATGGGAAAAATGTGATGGAGGGCCATCGTCTAAAAACCCAAGACTTCTTGTTGCCCCAGCCTATTCAAATATTTTTCCATGGAACAAAATTACCTTTGTCGATTATCCTAGTGAGCCCCCTAATTGAATTAGCACAACCTCAACCATACAAAATCCACTTTCCACCTCCTTCCCTCTGGTCTCAAGAATCTCCACTCCTTCTGAATATTTTGTTTCTAGTCCTTGTTTCATCTATTATTCATCTCTTCTTGTAATATTTTTCATCACCCCCAATTCCCTACATAGTGATTGGTAAACCCTAACATTAGAAGCTACTGCAGTAAAGGGAGCCATCATACCACCACTCTCATAATAAATATTAATTTATTATTATATAATATTAAATGTTATATATAAATATATAATATAAATTTTATAATTATTTAATAAATATATATAAATATAATTATGTGATATAGTACACCAGGGGGCATATCTTACACCATACCCAGATTCAAATAACAAATGGATTTACATGCCTTACACTCATTGTCGATGTGTTTGCAACTTATAGAGATTCACCATCTTTGATTGGTAATTTTATATTATCAAGGGTAGATGAAGATGTCATGAGAGCTTATTTTATTGTGGCAGGGCTCTACATCTGATGTGTGACTCAAATAATCATTATAATGTTGTTGATGTGGAAACAAGACATTGAGGTTCAGGAATCTATATTTATATATAATAATTATAAATATAATATAATATAAAAGTATATAATATATTACATAGATAATTATATTATATATTTATAAGTATAAATAATATTAAATGTTATTATAATATATAAATTACTATAGCTGTATAACTTTTTTATTTATAATAGTATATAATACTAGTAATATATGTAATAAAATCACCAATGAGATGTGGGTGAGTTGGTAAAGTGACTTGATTATTTCAAGCACTACCTAGGTTCAAATATTAGTATGGTATTAGAGGTCAATTATTATTGATCATTGGTATTATTAGGCTAGTTGTGGCTGATCATTGGTATTCTTGGACCAATTATGGCCAATCATTAGTATTTTTAGGCTGATTGTGGCCAATCATTGGTATTATTGGGCTAGTTGTGACCGTTCTTTGGTATTCTTAGGCTAGTTTTGGCCATTGTTGGTAAATCTAGTACTTGTGATAGATGATCACTTTGAGATCTAGGCCCCTGATTATTTTTCAAATCGGTTGGAGCTTTGATCAAAAGTGAAGCACCGATCTAAAAAATATATATGTAATAAAATCTATAATAAAAATATTATAATATTAATGTATTATATATATATATATATATATATATATATATATATATATATATATTATGTTTTTATTATAATAACTAAAAATAGATATTAATATTTTAATATATATTTATAACTATAATAAAATAATATATTTGTAATTATTAGTAATATAATATATTATTAAACATATTTAATATATTAATTATTAATATAATATACAATAATATATATATATATATATATATATATATATATATATTCATTATGATGTAAAATAATTCTTGCATAAAACACAACCTTCAACTACTTAACCCAAATGCTTTAATGAATGACCATTGGAAATATGAATATATATAATACATTTCTCTAGCTTGTAGGTGGTTAGTCGACCGTAGCCATTAGGAAGGTGGTACCTTTATTCAATGTAGTTGTGTAGGTTTTTAGCTATCTCCTACAATAGTTTTGGCCATTTTTAAGCAAATGGTCCCTACAATTAAAGTCATGGGATTTCAAATTAAGTGAAACTTTTAGAAATAATATTCACTTCCATGGATTATGTAATAGAATATACTTAATATTGAGTCACTTTGACATATAAATTATATTTTATCTTATACTACCTCTTATTCTCTTTCACACACAGTGTCTTTGCAACTTTAGAGAGTCTCTCACTATATAGTTAATCAATAGAAGTCTTATTCTAGATTTTTTTTATTTTCATGGTATGAGAAAAAAATGATATATAAGGCTTGGATTATTGCATATTAATGTTATTTTGAAAGGCATCATGTGTGGTGGGTTGACAATTATTTGGAGGACTATGTGTGAAGCTCATTTGTCTCTTAGTTTTGGGTTCATTAGTTTTTTTTTAGTTTTATGGTTGCAAAAGTGCCTCTCATATCTCCCCTAGTTTTGGGTTCATCAATTTTTTGAGCTTTATGGCTATATAAGTGACTCACTTATTATTAAATTTAATAATGGATGTATAGAGGGTGTTTATTGAATGGATATACAGATGATGTTTCCCTTAGCTTTCTCATGACATTGGCTATAGAGTAAGTTGTAGTTATATAAAATGTGCAAATTGATAGTTTGAGTGTGGCTTGTGATACCCTATCTATAGCTCCTTTTTGCATGCTCATTTGACCCTTCTAGATACCTTTTTTCTCATTACCGATCATGTGAAACCTTTTTAGTGGTAATTACACTTCATCCAAGCTACTTTTCCCAATCCAATCCTATTCCCCCCAGTCTCAATCTTGTAGGATAGGAGTGCCATACTTGGACTATAGAGCTGGACCCTAGGGTGTCCCATTTTTGGTGCTCCTATCCATTTTCTTTTTGAGCCCAAACAGTCATTTTCATACAATCCTTATCCTTCATAATGTCAGATTAGCGTGAATACATCTAACCCATAACCAATGGTTCTATATAAAAGCCTATCCAAAGCTCATTTACAAAGGGAGGTGACAAATCTTACAAAGTAAGTAAAAATACAAATAAAGCACAAAGGAAAACGTCCCTATTCTCTACATATAATCACCCAACATAGTTGTAAACACACTCAACCCTTATACCAATCATGAGCCACCTCAAGCACTCTCAATTTGGAATTTTTGTATTTTTTATCACACTATTTCACAAAGCACATTAGGTGAGATAACTACATATGGCTTGATCCCTCTTCGTAATATTGGTATATAGGCAGTGTGCCCACATAAAGGGTGTGGACTACATGTTTAGTACATCTTACACACTAACCCCCCTTTTTCTCAAGTGGTTCAAACATCAATTTATCAAACATAATGGAGAGTTAGGGTTTGAATATTAAATCAGATCTACAACTAGTTCCATCGACAATCAAAATCAATATTTCATAGGTAGGGTCACACAGGAACAACATAAAAACCTAAAAAGTTTCAGGTCTCTATGACCAGTTTAGATAATAGTGGCAAGAGTGAACAATAGTGTTAGACCCCAAAGTGTCCTATTTTTGGCTCTCCTACCATTTTGCCAAAAGAAAGCTAGATTCAGCTTCATGACATTATCCTAGTTTTGCATATCTAGTTCAAGCCTTTGTATCATCCATCTCAGTCTAGTTTCAAGTTAAGTCATATTTCTCCTTATTTATTGGTATTTTTAGAAAGGTAAAAAATAAAAATAAATTATACAAACTAATAATATATTTATTACAATATTCTTTACATATTTATTAATCTAAACCCTTAACTAAAATAGAAATAAAACTCCATTATTCCCAAAAAATTTAAATCATTTGGTAAACTCAACTTACTTCATTTACACATAAAAACCCTAGAAACCCTAGGGAAAATTATTTATTGATTTATAAATATTTTTCTAATTTTTTTCCTACATATATAAATTAGAATTTCACATTTAATTTTTAAAATTTACCATAGTAATTTTTAAAAATTATTTCTTTCAAACCCTAGTTGCCTATACTAGGTCCCGATATTTTCAAACCCTAGCCTAGGGTTTTGAAATTAAATTTTTTATTTTTGCATATTTGGATGAATATTCTAATTTAATTAATCATGATTTGATTATGCAAAGTTTTCTAGTTTCTCTTGCATGCTTGTTTCATTTCATTTGGCATGAATTCAAAAATGACATAAATACAAATGTACAAGTTATTTTAAGACCAATTCAAATATATGTCATATTTCATTACTTATTTAACATGTTATCTCTCTATTATGTGTAATTAAATTAAGAATAAAATCCTTACATACTTATAGGATCCATTACATAAGTTAATAACCACCTGTCAAGTTTCAATGTCATATCTTATGCATAGGAAAGAATTTCCTTCTCCTCTCCCCCAAGAGGGTAATATCTACTTTCCCTCTAACCAAATCCATGATATCACCCCTCTAAAAGGTTAGGAATCCTATATTATTATTCCTAATACATATATTCATCCTATAGCTTCTTTAAACCCTCTTTAACATATGTGCTTAAATGTTTAATCAAAAGTAATCAGGGTTTGCACTTGTGAGACTCTAAGGGATCAAATCACTAGTATGAGAAAGTTAATTTCATATTTACAAATGTAGAATCAGATATTACATGAAAATATCAAAACATTGTAAAATCATATTATAATACAAAATCCTCAAAGGTACCCTAGTTCCAATCATGTATATGCATCTTCACCAAGTCAATTGGTTGTAAGCAATGTTACATATCAAAACAAGAAATCACAATAGAGTAACTCTAAAACTATTGATTCAAAAATAAAATAAAATTTCAAGTGAGGTACTAAGGGAAATAATTAAATAGAAGTTGATCAAACTACCTCATCTACATCTAGTGAGAAGATTCAGATATTATTGTGCATATCATAGAATGCATGGGCATCACACAGATTCATGTTTGGAATTGAAAAAACATATACAATAGATAATTTTTAATGAGGACCCTATACAAGGTAAATTAGTCAAGCAATCCATAGTGACAAAGGAACACATTCACAAATGCTTAAATTCAAAAATAGTATAAAAGTGGTTACCAAAGCATAACTTAGAACAACAAAAGGATCAAAATGCAAAATTAGAGAAAGAAATAGTACCACAAACATATTTGAATCATGAAAAATATGTAAATATATCTCTCCAAAATGAGGTTAAACTTTCAAATTAGTATGGTTTTGGTCAAAAATATCTACAATAGTTTGATTATCAAGGTCAAGGGTTGGGTGAGCATGCTCAAGGCATCACTACTATTCTAGTAGTTGATAATGTTTGTCACCAAGGTTTGGGATTTATTAAACATCCTAAGGTAAATAATTCACAAACATAATTTATAAAGGAAAATATCTAGATACAAAAAAAGTCAACACTAGCATTCCATTGGCTCAAAATCAAGATGATAATGATGAGTGGAATAATACAGGTTATTATGATTTACAAGATACCAATAATGAATCTGAATATATAGTCATATTCTCAGCCCTTCCATCATGGTTCATGATCATGCATGATCCCTCTCATTTATATAGGACAACATGATAGTGATTCTCTTATGAGTCTCATCAGTTAGTATCATTTCTTCTCGGTCTTTCTTATACATAGTTTCTTTCTACTTACTTGTACATAGTTTCTTTTCACTTTATTTTACATAGTTTCCTTATGATTACTTGTATATAGCTTATTTTAAAAATACCAAAAAAAATATAACATGTCAAAATACAAAAACATACAAATAACTCAAAACACCAAAAACTTTTTGATTATACTTAGTATCCATGCTTTACATTTCTACTACCATGTTAGATTTACATTTTCATGTTTTAAGCTATTATTTAACAATTTATCTATATTACCATGATTTAATTGATATTTTTTGAGTGTGTTCAATGATACCCATATCCTTGATTGCTTCACTCTACTGATTGAGGGGGCATCCTACTTATACATTTGAGACATACATCAACATATGTACCCACCAAGGGCATCTTCTACATGACTACACCATCTAAGTTATGTCATTATTGCACCACACACTCTAGTTATCATGATGATTCACATTAATTCATAACTTACATAGATTATTTTATTGACACCCATTAGTATATAACACTTATGTATTTCTTAGCATCTACCCAGTCTTGTACTACATGTTTTGCATACTTTTATTTCATGCTTTGATTAGTTAGATGTGATAGTATTTATAGCATTTACATGATTTCCTTTATTTATTTAAGTAGCTCTATGTGATTGTATTTCTCATTTCCTATTTTGTCTCTTATGTGTACCTTGGGACATTTAACAATGTCCTTTGCTTATACTCTTCTATGTGCTTGTGGTCCTCATACCAACCTTATTTATTTTCAATTGTATGTATATATGGCATTTGATCATGCCTTTTATTCTTGATTTCCTAGTTTGAGTGACATGTACCCATGCCCTTGGCCTCTTTTATATGCTTCTTACTTTGGGTACTTGTTTACTTCTTTGTTGTTTACAATGCCATGATCCACATCATGTATTATCTTGCCTTCCTGGATGCCTTGATGGACATCATGCTCTATCCCTAATTGAAAAATAATAACTAACAATATTTCTAATTTTAGTTTAGTATACTACACATGATATTACATTGTTACATCTATCTAGTCTTATCCCTGTTGATCTAACAATCTCTAATACAAACTATGTTATATCTTGAGACATCATTACAATTATCATTGCTGTATCATGTATTTTATATCATAACACACTTGTAGGGATATTTATTCTAAGGGAAGTAATTGTATGGTCTTCATCCCTACCCTTATAATAGGGGGAAATGAATATGGGTGTTATCATAGAGATCATAGCCTTCTACCAATCAAGAACTAGCTTTTAGAACACTCAGAACAATAATCAAAATTAAAACTAGGTAGAATAGACTAGAAAGATAGTGATGAATATATAATAGTGATAAAAAAAAGTAAAGGACAAGAGTTCCATACTTGGAATACACTGCTAAACAACAAAGTGTCATGTTTTTTTCCCTCTATCCAAACAACAAAAAGGTAAGATCAGTTATAATTTTGTTAGCTATAATCCAGTTTAGATTGAGTAGTTTTAGTAAAATTTTACTTAGAGTATCCAGATGTAGGGGGCATCATGAATGACATGATGGATCTTGATTCTAGTTTCATATTTGGAAGTTTTTACAACTTATAGATCAGAATTCATGTTACAAACACTAGTGATTGGAGGTAATGTGCACAACACATTTGACATATTTTCTTTCTAATTCATTGTATTACCCAGGTATTCTTAGTAGTTTCATTCATTATTCTATTTACATGTGGTTGATATCATTTCAAAGTGGCTTTCATATAAGCCTAGTTCTTATTTTTGGAGTGGATTTCATGAAAACCTAATCTCCACCTTTTAGAGTGGCCAAGATTGGACTAGTTCTTAGTACATATTTATCTATCCATGCCACATTGTCATATTATATATCATTTATGAGATTTAGGAGCCATCTCATATGACACACATTCATACTAATATCATTTTATTACTTCACTTAGTGGGAAATTATGGAGCTAAAGGATTATCTAGCCTTTTTATTCTTAAGCCACCTACTCAGAGGGATTGGACACACAGTCCAAATATTAATTAACACATGCATGATAACACAGCTTCATTTAGTGGGTGATTATGGAGATGAATGGCTAGCCTTTGTATTATTGAGCCACTTTCAAGGAATTTATCACTCAATTCCATTCATGATATTAATTTTTTTACATCACATACCCAACATCACTCAACATCACAATAGGTTTTGTATTGGTTTGCATACCCAGTGAGGTGTATTCATTCCTTTCTCTTCCTCTCTCTTTTACCTAGATTTTGTATGTTATTACTTTATACATAACATGTTTAATAAGAATTAATCTAATCTTTATTTTACTTTATATATTTACACTTCATGATGTGTTCATTCTATACACACTCAACATCACACATCTTCATGGGCTCCACCCTTATAGGTAAGTTTAGGTACACTTTCTATTTTTTCTTTATCCTAGTATTTCACTTTATTGAATCATTAAAATAAATGGTGGGGGGAGGGGGGAAATCTAGTCATATAAAATGTCTAAATTGGTAGTTTGAGTGTGGCTTGTGACACCCTATCCATAGCTCCTTTTTTCATGCTCTTATGACCCTTCCAAACACCTTTTCACTCATTACCAGTCATCTAAAACCTTTTGAATAGTCATTCCATCTTAGCTAGGCTACTTTTTCTAGGCCAATCCTATTCCCCTAGGTCTCGAGCCTATATGACAAGATCAAAATACTTGGAATATAGTGTTGGACCCTAGGGTGTCCCATTTTTAGCACTCTTGTACATTTGAATTTTGAGCCCAAACAGTCATTTTCATCCTGTCCTTATCCTTCATTATGTCAACCTAACATGAATACATCTAAAACATAACCAATAGCTCCATATAAAATCCTATACAAAGCTCATCTACAAATGGTGGTGAAAAATATTACAAAGCAAGCAAGAATACAAATAAAGCACGAAGTCAAACTTTCATATTCTATGCATATAATCACCCAACACAACTGAAAACATACCTAAACCCTCATACTAGTCCCTAACCACCTCAATAACTCTTAATTTGGAATTTTTTCATCTACATCACACTATTTTAAAAAACACATTAGGTGGGAGAACTAAATATGGCTTGATCCTGCTTCAGAATATTGGTATGTAGGCAACATGCCCACACAAGGGGTGTAGATTACATGTTTAGTAAATTTTACACACTAACCCACCATTTTCTCAAATGGTTTAAACATAATTTTATAAATCATGATGGAGGGTTATGGTTTTAATATTAAAGTATCTCTATGGTGAGTTATTTCAATAATTAGCACTTAATATTTCATAGGCAGGCTCACACAGGAACATAAAAACCCAAAAAGTTTTAGGTCTTTGTAACCAATTTGAATAACAGTGGCAGGAGTGGACAATAACACTACAACCTAAAGTTTCCTATTTTTTTCACTCCTATCCTTTTACCAAATGAAAATTAGATTTAGATTCATGACACTATCCCAGTCTTGCATAACCAATTCTAGCCTCTATATCATCCATCTTAGTCTAGTTTCAAGCTAAGTTATATTTATCCTTATTTATTGATTTTTTAGAAAGTTAAAAAAGATAATTAAATTATAAAAATTAGGAATATATTTAATTAAATATTATTTACTCATTTATTAATCTAAACCCTTAACTAAAATAGGAACAAACCTCCATTATTCCCAAAATAGTTAAATCATAAGCAAATCACTAAATCTCTTCCATCAAATCTTTCAAAGTTTTTTTTGTTTCATTTAAGTAGTATTTTCTAATGGTAATAAAATTAGTTTATTTTATTTTACATGATAATATCTTTTATGATAATTAGTCTTTTGAAAGAATAAAATGCTTATTCATTTGATCTTGTATGCTCTTTTATTTTTATCATGGTTACCAAATGTTTTAACATTATCCAAGAGTTTAAGTTTTTTAATACCATTCAGAGTAGTAATGAATTTTTTTTAAGGTTATATTGGGTGACCTCCTTATAGATGTAACATCTCAAAGGGCATGGGAAAAGTTACGTTTCTTTAGTAAGTTATATGAGAGTTGGAGAGAGGCCATTATTAATGAGAGGGATCTGTATATGTCATGTAATTTACTACAAAAAAATCTAAATAATTTCATGATATTATTAATACATAAATCCTTACCCTTTGATTTTTAATAAGAATATGAGTTGATGACCTTTAAATACTTAACAACTCATACACAGTTGTTTCCTTTAACACATGCACTTAACAGGTCACATGTGCCTTTTGTGGCTTTGTGACAATAGTCTGACCTAGACTGTGTAGGTAAATTATCGAGCATTTTCAATCATGATTACATAAGTCATTTGGGTTAAACCTGAATCATACCTTCACACCATCATTCTATAAATAGTATTTTTTTTTACAAAAATAGGTTATATCTTTAGTAGGGTTACAAGTGGCAGTCATGTATTTGCCAAGAAGGCATATTAAAAAGCTTTGGATACCTAACATGTGGCTTGGAAATGAAATTCCTCTAATGTAATAACCTTGACCCTGATATATATTGAAATAAAATATTTTGAAGACACTTTTCATTAACTAGGCCACCCCACTAGAAAAGCATGGAGCGACATTTTGAATTGGGTTTTTTGTGATTTAAACATGGAATTTAATACCAGCCTCGCACTAATCAACGTCTAGTTTGACATAGCTAAATTCATTGAGATTATTAAATATAATTGTTAACTAAATTAACATGTACTTTTTTTAATCAACTAAAATAGTAAAAAAATATTCACAACATTTGATGGTTAATAATTTTTTTGGGTGATTGATTAGGTTCATTATTCTCATTTTGAAGTTTTAACTTTCACGCAAATGGAAAAATTCAAAACAAGATTAGGTTTTTCCTAATGATGGATCATGGAATATGATCCTCAATTAAAAACTTGTTCACACAATTTTCATTCAAAATATCTTTTGTATAGGATTAGGTTTATTCTCTAATGGTTAATTTTTTAAATGGAGAAGAAACATATACTAGTAGTTCAATCTAAGGTGTAACAAAAAAAATCATAGAATGAAAAGTAGTCATCTTAAGAAGATTTAAGGACACACAAACCAAATCTCACAAAAAAATAATCTAAATAAATTATTTGTGGAAGTGTAACCTATAATTCACTCCATGCTTCAAAAGCTTTTCCACTAGAGAAATATGAAAAAGGGTGAGAAACCCAAAATAGTTGATCACATTCATAATTCATCCCCTTACTAACAAATTATTATGGTGTTTGTGTTTTATTTTAACCTTGCATAAGTAATAACGTGTGCCAATGGAGAAAGAGGCTAGAGAGTAAGAATCCCGAAGTGATGGATTACATTAATTTTACATGGGTTCCTCCCCCGCTAACATTCAGCCAAAATATTTTGTGATTAATTCAAAAATGCATGAGTTCCTCCCCTCACTAAAAATAAAAAATATATATTAGATAAAAGGTGAATGTAGTTCACCACTTTGGGCTCTCACCTTCTAGCCTCTTAAGTCACCCTCATCTCACATTCTTACCCATGTGAGATTTATAAGTCATTACATGCTCCAAAATCTTTGCCAATGAAAAAAGAGGCTAAAAGGTGAGAAGTGAGATGTTGTTCATGTGCACTCAAGGCATATTAAAATGACCTCCATGGTATTCATTTCACTCTAAAAATATGAGACAAGGGTGACTTATAAGTCATTACATGCTCCAAAACCTTTACCAATGGGGAAAGATACTAAAGGGTGTTAAGCCTAAAGTGGTGGATTACATTCATTGTTCCTCCATAGATAGAAAAACACTTATAGTGTTTGTGTGCCAAGTAGTCCCCCTTGCCTTGTGATTATTATGAAAAATATAGGACAAAAAATATCATTAAGTTAATGACTACTCATGGAGGTCATCTTGAGAGGACTGAAATCTAATAAAATTGACCATGTCTACTAAAGTATTTTGTAGATGACCTCGATAGTCATTTCCATAATGGCATTTACCAATGTGTGATTAAACCAATTACAAACCAATAATGTATTTGTGTTAAGTAGTTAAAGGCTTACATGATAAATTTAATTAGATCATTTATTTTTATAAGTTTTTACTCAAGTGTGATTAATTCATCTCAAAATAACATTACTGGGTATTCATTACCCCAATAAAATTTTCCCTCATGTATTTTTGGTAATAATCAAAAGGTAAGGTGGACCCACTTAGGACTCAAGCACCACAATCATTTATTCACAATGGGAGGAATGGTGAATGTAATCTGCTACTTTAGGGTTCTCACCCTCTAGCCTCTTTCCCCATCAACAAATATTTTGGAGCATGTAATACATTATAAGTCACCCATGTCTCATAATTATTACTAATTTGGGATAAAAATAATTATGACATAATCATTTACATGTGTGCCTCACCCTTAACCATTAGCATGTATTAGGATATGTGTGGAAAAATTGTGGCTAGCATAACCTCTTACTTAGTCATATGACAATTTTATATCTTCATATTGATAGTAGTGTAAACCTATGGAGTATCCATAGCTTAATTAGGTTATATATAGGGGGTAATGAATAGTAATAATTATCAATATAATTACCAAAAATTTTATTGAGGTTTCTTCATCAAAGTGGCACATTCATATTGTATCAGTAATTTGCATTGTTTCATGTCCATAATTTTGCATGAAGAAATCCACACAAATACATATTGATTTTTGTAAGGTATGTATATTGTATATACAAGGTGAATTTTAATTCTTTAATCATTCACTAAATTACACCATAAAAAACATTTGGTGTAGTTACCAATGTACAATCAATCACACAGTTGTCATAATGTCCATTTTGATGTTACTTACACTAACTGACCCATTATTCCTTGCACAACCCTTATGAGCATGATAGGCCCTATGACCCTCACAATCTCAATTTAGGGTCATAATTAATATGGTAATGTATACCACAATATTTAAGGTTGAATGACCTAATATTATTCTCAACAAGGTCCAAATGAAACCCCAGATAGTTTTAACCACCCTTGGTAGGGCCACATGTAAAAATACACATTTTAAGAAGGTTTCAGATTTAAATTTTTTAGGATAATGAAATTTAAGTCCTATTTTTTTAAAGGGGATGAGTATATTAAATTAGGTATTAAATAACCAATAAAAAAATTCATTAATTTTTAACATAATTGACCTAGTTTGACCTTTCTAAAAATAGTAATAAATGATGCAAACAAGTACTTAGAAACTACCTGAGATGAAAGATCTAGATGCTACAAACTGGGACAAGAGTTGATCTAAGTATTATGAATAGAATACAAGTGTCAAAACCCTTCTTAGATAGTATTACCTAATTAGATATTAGTACCAATGGCAGTAGTGTCCTTTATGTAGAATTATTCTGAGATTTTAGATGCCCCTGTGTTAGAGTTTTCCAAGCATGTTCCTATGTGCACAAGTTCTAATTCCCTATTGGTGACCTATTTTGACTAATTTTTCATGTAAACCCTAGACCTCCATATTATTATGGAATCAAATTGGCACAATTATCAAAGTGTGATGTTAGTGGAGTAGGTTAAACATCCTCAACACCCTATTGTGATGAGATTTACCTACATACCAATACTCCAAAGAGGGATCAAGCCCGATGTAGTTCTCCCCACCTAAGTGTTGGCAAAAGTGCAAGTGAAGCTAGTATGAATACCAATTTGAGTTCTTTTAGTGAATATAGAGATTGAAAAAATATTTATTCTAAGCTTATGATGGTTTTAGATGGATATATGCAAAATTAGGGTAGAATAGGGGTTAATAACCTTGATTATGCATAGCTTGTTCTAAGATAGTTTGTGTTATTTGCATATAATTTCCATATATTGAATAAATGGCTAAAAGTCATGTATATATATTATTCTAGTGTTTGTGTGGGTATTTAAATAGGTCTATGCTTACCCTCTGTGGTTGTTGATTTTAAAATATATGTGTTGGTGATAAAAGGTGGGAAAAAGACAACATCACTCAAACTGGGACACTAGCACCATTGGTGTTACTGTCCAAGTTATGTCACTAGTATCCAGGTAGAAAAACCTAAGGTACTAGGGGACAAGATGCTAAATTGAGGGTTTGGGACTACTTTAGGTATGTTTAGGGATGTGTGTGGCCTACACAAAGGCTAGATAAGTATCTAAATAGGCCCTAAGATAGATATAGGGCTAACTTATGGATATGTGGTCTCAAGTAACACTTTTAGCACTCAAGTGTCATTTTTAGATGATTATATTTCCCCCACTTTATTATATAAATTCCAAAAAGTGAAAATACTAGGATAAAGGAAAATAAATGTACCTGGACTTACCTAAGAGGCAAAACCCATGAATCTAGATTTGAGTGTGTGAAGCATGATCCATTACATGTCCTATGAATAAAATGTGCATAGATCAGTCTTTACTTAATATATATCCAAATAAAAAGACTAAACTAAATAAAGATATAAGAGAGAGGAAATGAATCAATACACCTCACTAAGTATTGGAACCAATGCATAAACCTAGTGAAAACATGTCTATGCATGTAGCTAGTGATCAATCATTAAACAACTTGGACTGAGTTGAATGGCTTACTCAATTCCAATGTGTGGGTAGCTCAAGAACTCAAATTGTCCTTGAATTCATCATTTCCCACCCCTAGTTGGTAAATCATGACCTGTGGATATATTGGATTGGATTGATGGTGTATCCAACCCTCTCATATAGGTGGCTCAAGAACTCAAATGGACTATGAATCCATAATTTCTTACCCATGTGTAGTAGATTCATTTGAGACTAAAACTACATGATCTAACTAAAATTATGTAAGATGGATATGGGCCACTCGAGAATGTCAACCACTATAGATGGAGTATGACATTAAATATGGATATGCTAGTATGAATGGTGTTTATATTTTTTTGGTGAAAATGGTTTCTAGATTAAGAACATAGAGAATAGCTTGAAGTTTGTCATTCCATCTGATCAAATAGAGCAAAAGTGAGCATATGGGAATAATGTTCTGTGTACATGTCCCTAAATCTGATATATGTGCATATGGATTATGGATTGAATTTTAATAATATTTATTTGAGTAACTAAAAGTAAAATGGAAATGACCCTTCCACTCATGATGCCCTTAATTTGATAAAACTAGTATGAATATGTGTTAAACTAGGCAAAAATTGGTAATCTATAACTGAACCTATGCAAACTTGGATTGTACCTACTATACTTTTCTATCTAATCTATAATTTCCTAAAATTAAGGCTACTATACAGTAGTGCCATATTTGGATAGTAGTGTTGGTGGCAGTAATGTCCCACTTTGGGCACGAATGTCCAACTATATTGATTTCTTTTGCAATTAAAATTGGTCTTTGTGTGACTATTTCCCACTGTATTTTCCTAAAACTAGTTTTTATATTTGATGTATGTGTTAAAAATTATATTATGCATGTATTCAAATAACCTAATCTCTATGACAAATCTATGTGAATGCCCCCTCTTTTTAGGGGAATATCTACATGATAAACCAATATAATTTATGTACATGACATAGGAATGTAAGATAATCTGAACATAAGTTTGTAATATATGGTGTATGTTAGATATAGCATTCACAAGGCTGTCAAGATAGGTATAATAATGTAAACATGTGTATGAACAAAAAAATTGATAAATAAATTGAGTAACTACCTAGGGGGATAGGGTATGATGTCCATAAAATCACCCAAGGAAGAAGGGGAGATGCATGAAGTCTCTCATGGCATCTAAAACTAGAGTGTGCAATAAGCAAGAGATAAGTGTCATGTATATGATGCGTACATGAAATCATACATACAAAACACACAAGGCACGCAAATTAGGCCAAGTGGACACAATACAAGGGACATGGGCACATGTCACTAAATATGAAAAAGTAAGACATACAAAGACACATTCAAATATATACATACACAAATAGCAAGTAGGTTAGTATAGAGCCACATGGAAGGACATGTTCAAATGTCAACATATACAATCAAGAAGTCACACACAAGGACATGGGCACATGTCCAAAGCATACATATAATGAAAGGAAGTGGCGTAGAGTTTTAGAATAATGGCATATGAAAATGCCCTCAAATAGAAGCATAAAGTCACAATCAAGTCTAAAATAGGAAAGCTATAAATGAAAGTATGCATAAAAATGTGGTACAAATCTATATAAGAGTAAATATGTACATAAAATGATTCTATATTATTAGTAATAGGAAAAAAATCAATGTAGTGTAGAATGATATAACTTGGTAATCATAATTGTGTACAAGATACCCCTAAATGGATGAATGTGTTAATTATATAACCTATGTATGTGCCCCCAAGGGGTAGATAGTAGCAAATCTAGACCTATGTGATGGACATAATTCTCGTATCAATCTACAAACACTCAAAAATAACAAGTGAAACATGTATGTATGATAAAAAATTATTATACTAAGATAGCTAGCATATGTAGTGCCTAGAAAATATAATAAATGTAAACATGGAAATGCATATAACCTATCATTTGTATTTTATAAGCAAATGTTTGAATTTTTTTATGTTTTGACATATTATATTATTTTTGTATTTTCTAGATATAAGCTATGTACTAGAAACATGAAAATGAAACTATATACAAGGAGCAAGAAATAAGTAAAATATGTACCAGTATAGAGGAATGTAATGAAATTACTTGGATGTTCACACAGAATGATTTTATATCACACAAAATAAGAAAATATGAGAGATCACATAGCAATAATTGAAAATAGAGTAGAATACTAGATAATATAACAAATCCACTTTGAGGGGGTAACCTCCACAACAATGCACTAATAGAATAATATTTAACATAATAATAAAGACTAACCACTACCTCCTATATATAGTCTACTTATCCAAGGTTATTCCATAGGTTGACCTATCTAAGAACATATAGAAATATAACAAGTATATAAAAGAGGTATGTAAGCCACAAGTCGGCCACACATATCCCTAGACACACCAATGGTTAAGGGCATAACAATCCCCTCATATTCAAAACAATATTATCCTCAATGTTGTGGCAACTTTAGATGTTACTGCA
Organism: Torreya grandis; assembly: GCA_037957365.1. Taxonomy (NCBI): domain Eukaryota; kingdom Viridiplantae; phylum Streptophyta; class Pinopsida; order Cupressales; family Taxaceae; genus Torreya; species Torreya grandis. The sequence goes on along the minus strand of JARHVA010001927.1, from coordinate 872,868 downwards.
CAAATGCTTCATCCTTCTAAGTGGCATCTTTACATGGCATATTCTTCCATTTGATCAGGTACTCTATAATCACTCTAGAATATAGTTTCTTAGTGTGCATGTGAAGGATGACCTCAAGGTCAAGAATAAATTCGCCTTCCTCATCCAATTCTAGTAATTCTATTTGAATGGAAACTTTAGGTCCAATGACTTTATTTAGACATGATACGTGAAATACTGGATGTATGCAAGTGGATGAAGGAAACTCTATAGGCCATATTACGAATTTTTTGCAAGATATGATAAGTCCCATAATACTTAGGGGACAACTTGTTATCTTTTTTTTGTTGCTTCAATGACATCTGCTTATATAGTTGTAATCAAACAAAGACCCAATCACCAATGTCAAAATATCTCTCACTTTTGTGTTGATCTTCCTGTTGCTTCATGTGATTCTGAGCCATAGCTAAATTTTCATGCAAACTTGCAAGGACCTCTTGTTGATCGTGAATATGTTCTTCAACTATATGAACCTTAGGATGGACCTTCAAGGTTGAAGTGATGGATGGAGGGTGGTATCCATATATTACCACAAAGGGAGACATTTTGTAAGAACTATGAATAAAATTATTATACCACCATTTAGCAAGTGGAAATCCATGAATCCATTTATCCTTTTTATCATAAACAAAACAATAGAGATATCTTTCTAGACATTTTTTGACTACTTTAGTTTGTCCATCAGATGGAGGATGATAGGATGAACTATGAGCCAACTGGGTGCCCAAACATGTAAATAACTTGATCCAAAAATTACTAGTGAAAGTGGGATCTCTATCACTGACAATGATCTTAGGGGTCCCATGCAATTTTTGAACTATATTAAGAAAAGTAGTAGCTATTTTACTAATAATAAATGGTTGTGATAAAGAACAAAAATGAGCATACTTACTGAGATGATCCACAATAACCATGATAGCATTTTTACCATTAGATCTTGGTAAACCTATAATGAAATCCATAGATACCTCTTCCCAATGCTAGCTAGGGATGGATAAAGTTTATAAAAGACCTGAGGTTTTGATGGTTTCACCTTTGTTTTGTTGATAGATCATATATTTAGCCACATATTTCTAGACATCCCCCTTGAGTCCTTCCCAAAAAAATCCTACTTGATTCTGTGATAGCTTTTAAAAAATCCTGAATGACCCCCAATTAGAGTTTCATGAAGTTCCTAAAGGATTTTTTGTTTAGGAAGAGAATTCTTACATAGGTAAAATCTATCTTTACACCATAATGCATTACCCTTTCATGTGAATTTTTCAAATCCACCTAAACCTTGTTGAAGATTTTGAATCAAATCATGGGTATCACTATCATGTCCCCATCATGCTTCATTTAGCCAATCTACCTATAAAATGGTTATGGCACATAAAAATGCCTTAACTAATTCATCCTTTTTAGATAGTGCATCTACCACCACATTGTCCTTGCCTTTTTTGTAGACTATTTCAAAATCATATTACAACATCTTAGTTACCCATTTTGTTGTTCTTTAGATGACAAAAGTTGTTCTAAAAAATATTTGAGACTATCATGATCAGTCTTTACCTAAAAGTGATGACCCATCAAATAAGGTCTCCATATTTGACTGCATGCAAAATGGCCATCATTTCCTTTTCATAGATGGGCTTGTGTTGATTTTTATCCTTTAGTTGATGACTTTCAAATTTAATTGGTCTTCCTTATTTCATGAGTAAAACATCCATACCATAACCAGATGCGTCACATTCAACCATAAAAGTCTTGGAAAAATTAGGAGTAGCCAATACTGGAGTAGTGCACATATCCAATTTCAATTGTTCAAATGCCTTGGTAGCTACATCAGGCCATTGAAAGGAGTCTTTATTCAACAAAGAGGTGAGTGGGGCTACAACATTACCATAATTTTTGATAAACCTATGATAGTATCCAGTTAGCCCCAAAAATCCCCATAGTTTCTTGAGTGTCTTAGGAATTGGTTAGTCCATTATTGCTTGGATTTTTTAGGATCCACTTTCACTCCTTCATAAGAAACTAGATGACCCAAATATTCAACCTCATAAGCCCTAAAAGTACAGTTAGAAGGTTTGGTATACAATTGATGTTGTTCTAAAATGGATAGTACCTATTTCACATGTTTCAAATGGTCTTCCCAATTTTTATTGTAAATGAGGATATCATCAAAGAATACCAGAACAAATTTCCTTTAAAATGGCCTAAAAATAGTATTCATCAAACTCTAAAAAGTAGATGGTGTATTTTTTAGACTAAAAGGCATAACCAAAAACTCATAATGGCTCTCATGAGTCTTAAAAGCTATTTTGGGTATGTCTTCATCATGGATCCAGATTTGATGATACCCAAAACACAAATCTAACTTGGTAAAATAAAAAGCACCATTCAATTCATCTATCAAATCATCAATGTTAGGAATAGGAAACTTATCTTTGATAGTGTACTTGTTGAGTTCTCTGTAGTCAGTGAACATCCTCCAAGTGTCATCTTTCTTTGTCATAATGATAACTTGTGAAGAATATTTTCTTTGGTTGTGGTTAATGATTCCTACATCCAACATCTCTTGTACCATATTTTCAATTTCACTTTTTTGGGCATAGGGATACATGTATGGCATGATGTTAGGTGGTGTACTAACAAGAATAAGTTTGATAGCATGATCATGCATGTGGCTAGGTGGAATTTTGGCATGTCACCAAAAATAATAGATTGGGCATTAATCACTTGTTATATATCAAGAGGTCAAGATGGTTGAGTTGGTTGTACTTTCATGGAAAACAAGCGAGCTACAAATCATTTTAGTACCCTTATAGAGAATATTTGTCATTTGATGGGAGCTAACAAGTTTTGGAGATTTAAAAATTAATCCCTTTAGCTCAAATTTCCTTTCTTTAGAATGAAAATGCATGAATAATTCTTAGGAATTAATCTCAATAGTGCCCAAAGTGGTGAGCCACTGTACTCCTAGAATAATATCAGCTCCACCTATGGGAATAGAAAACATAGGAGAATCCAACAAGTAGTCTCCCATGGATAGATTAATACTATGACATTTTCATGAATAGATGATAGTACCACCATCTATAATCATAACCTAAAATTATGGATTCAGATAAATGAAATAGTTCAAACAAATAACCAACTTACTATTGATGAAGTCATGTGTGCTCTCAAAATCAATCAAGATAGTGACCTTTTATTTCTTAAAGAAACCCATCACCTTAAGAGTTTGGGGAGTACTAATACCTGAAAGGGCATGACAAGAAATAGTAGGCTAAGAGTCTTCATATTCCTCCTCATGACCTTTTGCATCCTCACCATGTACTTCATCATCTTCATCATCATTGGCACCTTCAATGTAAAATAATTTCTTTTCATCACAATGATGGTCTTTGCTCCATTTATTATTGTAACCATAATACAACCCTTTGGCTTGATTATCCTCAATTTTTCATTATTTTGATCTAGTGGGCTGTGGAAATGATGGTGTTAAAAAGGTGTGATCATGACCAATAATGAAAGTTTTCCTTTTGACCATCTCTTTTTCTTCTACCATACATGCCCTAGGGATAGCTTTTGATACAGATGTTGGGTTAAACAATCAAACCATGAATTGGATGCTATCTTTGAGGCCACCCAAAAATATATTAGTCAAATTTTTCTTAGTGATATCTTCCACCCGTAAAGAGAGATTTTAAAACTGATGAATATAATCCTTCACAGTTCCTATTTACCATAGTTTAGCTAATTGGCTAAAATAATTCTTAGAGACATTATTTTGATAATGAGCCAACAAATCCTCAGTTAAAATATACCATATAACAAGAGAACCATCCTTTTTCTTTTTAGCACATAACCAATGATATCAAATGAATTTCTCAGGGTCCAAATATAGAGATGGCACTATCACCTTCTAAGAACCAGGGGTTTGATGCAGCTCAAATAAATTCTCAATTTGGGTAATCTAAGTGAGAGGATCCTTACCATCAAACTTATGCATGTCCACTATTGGTAACATCAGTTTCATACCATCATGAGAGCTATTGGTGTTGAGAGGAGGATTTGAATGCTAAAATGGAGGATTGTTGGGCTGAAACTGACATGTAAGGGTAGATAATTGCATAGTGATATGATGAAATTCATTATGAACCCCATTAATCTCTCTATGCATCCCTAAAACATTATCTTGGACTAAAATAAAGTCATCATTCCTCACCAAGTTCTTTATGTCCACCTAAATCTGAGAAATCAATGGATCTAAAGTTCTAGATTCCATGTCATCGGTAGGAATCTTAGGAGTTTCTTTCCCCCCTTTTCTTCCTTGAGTACCAAGAACTACCATATACAAACCCTAGGAGGGTTTTCACCCCAAAAAATGTGTACTAGGAGATGGTACCATTGCGAACACCTTGTCAAGATAAATCAATGACTACCTTTGTGCACAAGGGTAAAAATTTTGGTAAAAAAAATTGTACCAACAAAATATACCATTGTGATCATCTCACTTAGATGAATCCAATGACTGCAATTGTGCAAAGGGAATTTTTTTCTAAACTTTTTTTGAATATTTTTTTTCAAAATTTTTTTTTGAGCAATACTACGCTGATGAAAAAAATTAATTCTTCCCAGATTATAAGTTATGTTTTTTTGCTCCCACCACTCCCAGAAGCCACACCTCATTAGATCTAAAAAAATGCCATAAGAAACTTGCCCAAATTGAAGCTCTGATACCAATTGTAATGAAATTACTTATATGTTCACAAAGAATGATTTTATATCACATAGAATAAGTAAATATGATAGATCACACAAAAATAATTGACAACAGAGTAAAATATTAGATAGTATAGCAAATCCAATTTGATGGGACAACCTCCACAATAATTCACTAATAGCAAAATACTTAACATAATAATAAAGACTAACCACTACCTCTTATATATAGTCTACTTAGCCAAGGTTATTCCATAGGATGACCTATCTAAGAACATAGAGAAATGTAATAAGTATATAAAAGAGGTATGTAAGCCACAAGTCGACCACACATATCCCTAGACACACCAATGGTTAAGGGCATAGTAAGGAACATACTAACTGATGAGTCTTGCAAGAGACTCACTATCAAGGTGTCATGTGTCAAATAAAAGAATAATAACTATGCATGTTGTTTGAAAAGGTAACTGAGGTACCAAAACCTACTGTATTAAGTGATCTATAGGTGACACTAACTATGGAGTGGTGCTAGGAATCCATGAAACTGACTAGGGTGCCCTGTGAACTATAGGGGTCTTAAAGACCTATTGAAAATTTAGCCTGCCAAGGCCACATACCA